>VWZW01001851.1:2114820-2160376 GCA_013397115.1 Edolisoma coerulescens | reverse complement strand
TTGGTTTTTTTTTTTTTTTTTCTTTGTGGCCTTCCAAAAACTAGGAGATGGAGTAAACACTTCTGCTGCTCTTTCCGGGGAAGGTGTTTTGCCTGTTCAGTCTCTGACAGGAGAATAAACTCGTGGTGCTACGGACTGATTCATGCTCCCACTCCGCAGCACGACGTACTTTGGGTTTTGCTGTTGCATAGTAGGCAGAGGCTATTTTTAACTGGAGCAAGGTTATGAAACCTTAGACCCAGCTGGGTGAAAATAATCTGGTCTGAACTGGAAAGCACAGCTTTATGTGGCTGGGAACACGCGTGGGACTGTCCCCTGGAGGGTCCTGGTGGGATGATCCTGCTCCCCTTGGCTCCAGTCAGCCCCGAAATTGGGAAGTGTTGTCATCGGGAGGCTGTCACGGCGGCACAGGGGAAACCACTTAAGTAAATATGCAAAGAATTGAAATAGTTAAATGATCGAGCAATGAATCAGTGCTGATAGTCTGGTGATTATTAAATAACCCAGAGGTGTTCCTGGGATCACCGCTGCTGTTAGACATCAGATTTCTGGGGTAGCTGAGCGGGAAGCTCAGCTCCGCAGCACTTTTTGGTGATTCTCACAGCGAGGTCTCTTTACCCACAATAAACGGCAGCGTGCAAACAAACACCAACCCCAGCAACTCCCCCAGCTCTGCTCCACGAGCTGCCTTCGGAGCCGTACCTGGCTAAAATATGCGCTGGTGTTTTTTAAACTAATATTTACTCCTGCTAGACCTGCACAGCCACTGCGGCTCTGGGGGAGGGAGCGGGAGCCGCTCTGACTCACGGTCCTTAACTCGCTCCCAGCACCCGAGCCCTCGTCCCGGTCTGCTGGGAAGAATCCACCTTGGTGTCCTGGGATGAGGCCACTTTGTCTTCCTGCAGGCTGCAGGCAGGCGGCTGAGCTTTAAAGTCAGCAAACCAGCTCCAAAAGTCACTGGTAAACAAATACTTTTAGTGCATTGTGCTGAGTTTTGGGGGGTCAGAGGGATTGTTGTTTTCTTGGTGTTCCCCGAATCACTTGGCAAAAGAAACTTCAATAAGTCATGCACAGATTCGGGATCCTTCCATTCTTTAGGATGCTCCACCGATAGGCCCCCCCAAAATTTGAAATATTCTTGCTCCTGGGTGTTCTCCTGCGATACCATGGGAATTGTGGCACAAGCAAAGGCAGCTGCTGGACTGGCTGTGAGGAGTTTCCTCTGCTTTGCTTGCAGTGCTGCGATCGCCTGGCGCTTCAAAGCACATCTACAGCCCCAAAATACAGCACTGAAACATCTTCTCCTCGTAATTCTGCCCAAAGCCTCGATGCCTCTTTGTGCAATCTCCTGGAGACTGGACACTGGTAGGGGTTTTTAGTTGCCTTCCTCTGCACTTGGCTAAACAAATGCCAAACCTTCTTAAATCTAAATTACTCGAAATATTTACTGTTGAGACGTCGTCCAAGAGGAGGATAGTTAAAACATTAATTCCTTGCATTCCAGTGTGTTTAGGGCTTTTACCCTGCGACTTGCTGGGTGCCAGAAATGGGACTTTGTAGATTCGATTCCCTTCCCCCCCAACTAGACTGCCCCCCCCCCCCCCAAACTTTAATGCTTTAAAAAAAAAAAAAGGAGGGAGAGAGAAAGAAAGGAATGCACATCTGGGCTAAATATTTGTTAGAAAGTATTCCCAGGATAGTGGGAGTTCTGGTGCCAGAGAGGAATTCCTGCGGGTTTGATCCATTGCATTATGTACTTGTTCCAAAAGCTGTTTTCAGTAAAATAGATGAGTAAGAAGTCTTAGCCAAGAACAGAATGTCTTTTTTGGCAACTGAAAGGAAGATAGGATTATTTTATTTCAGGTTATGTAAAAAAAAAAAAAAAAAGGAGGAGAAGGTGGTAAAATCCTGCGCTCGGTGGTACCTGCAGAGATTTGCAATGGCAAGCTCAGATATAGATATTTATTTTTTCCATGCTGCTGTGGACATTTTTGGGACTTGCCTGTAAGACACCACTGTGGGTTTAAGGTTCCTGCAAAATTACTGCAATTAAAATATCCTCATTGTGTCTGAATGGGCCTCTGGGCTTTTTTGGCTGAGTGGCCAGTGGCCTCGGTGACATGGTTTTAAAGGTAGCATCCAAATTGCTGGTGTGAATTCTGTGCCCACATGCCAGGGCGAGGAGGGGAGCAGAGGATCACCCTGGCTTTGACAGTAAAATGCCCATCTGGAAGATTTTTTGGGGTAGGATGGAAGCAGACCCCGCTGGGTGCAGCCCTACTGCATCGCTCCTGAGAAGGGTTTGAAAACTTGACTTGGAAAATGTCACAGCCATAAATCAGCAATGAGGGGGAAGGTGTAACGGGGGAAAATTAATATATTTTGGCTGGTGGGCAGCAGGTTCACCAGCTTTTTCCCATTAGCTGGGAATCCTGTTTGCACAACACCTCCTTTGCATTAACAAAACAATAGGTGTCTTGAAGAAGACAGCGTGCCAGAAGTGGGGTTTTTCCCTATCCATTTGGCTCATTCTCATAGATGGGGAGCTGCACGCACCTCCCTGCATCCTCCTGGCTGATGATAGTATTTAAAAAAATAAATAAATAGACTTGCACCATCTTATGCACAGCTTGCCTTGGCTGCAGCTTGGTGTTTGTGTAGCTCAGTTCTCTGGCTGGAGGAGAGCGCTCTGGGTTTCCCTGTGGGGTGGTTTGGGGGGATGTGGTGTGGCCCCTGATGGGCTGTTGGGTTGGCAGGTGGCCTGAGCATCAGGGCTGCTGCATCTTTGGTCCAGACCTGGGAGTTATCCCTGTCTCAGCAGTGTGACCTTGGCTGCTCCAGCACCCTCCGGTGTCTCCCACGAGACTTGGATGCGGTCAGCCTTGCATCTCTGAGGGTGCTTGCTGTTGGACACGTGTCCTACAGGCATTTTAGGGAGCTGGTCGACCCTCACTGTCCTTTGGAGCATTCTCTCTGCAGCAGGAACTGATGTTCTTTCAAGCCACACGTGGGATTTTTTTTGCGAAGTTTTTGCCTGTTCCAGGTGGACAGGGGGGTCTGCAAACCTCTGGCTGCAGCCCAGGCTTTGCTTCAGACTCCTGGCATGGATTTGGAGAGTTTCTTTGCTCCTGGTTGTTTCTTAGAGCAAACATGAGACAGGGCAGGAGGCACATACACAAAAATAATACAAATAAAAGATTTATTATTCACTGGTTTGTGGCTGCCTGTGAGCTCAGCTTTGCTGTGGAGCAGGCAGGAAAGGGGTTAATCCAGGTGTCGAGTAGGACATGTGCTGCTGGGGCTGGAGGGTGGCCAAATCCACCTTCTCTGCATCTATTTTGGATTAAGGCCAAAAAAACAACAACCCCTCTGTGGCAAAACCACCTGCAGCTCCAGGTCTGCTGAGGAGGAGGAGGGATGGAGGGATCACTTCTCCCCAGGTTCAGGGGGCCGTGGGCGACGTACTGGCCCTGTGAGCGCGCCTTGCAGCGAATGATTAACTTCTCCAGGCCAGGAAAGTGCTTCATCCAGGGACTTTTTTGACCTTTTAGGTGACTATTGTCTCCTGAGAAGCTGGTGGTAAACATAATTAAGGGAGTGTTGGTGCAGGCCTTGGAAGGAACTGTGTGTGCTCCTGTACTGCAACGTGGTACTGCTCGGGACACTGAAAATCCCATTGAGGGGAGGTTCTGAAACTGGTGTGGTGTCTGTGCTGCCTCCTCAGGGCTGTCAGAAGGGCAGGTTTCGTGTTTGGTTTGTTGGTTTTTTTGTTTTTTTTTTCTTTTTCAGAGACTTAAATTAACTTCAGACATGCAAAGAGGAGTGAGAAAGTGTTTGGGTTGCAAAGAATGAATTTGGCCAGTGGAGAAGTTTCGTGTGGTGGGAGGGGATGTGGACTGGGTGTCTGGCACTCCTGTATCTGCACTGTCACCATCCCAGTGCTCTCTACTGTCCCAGCATTATCCAAATTCTAGGGGTGCTTTAGCTTTTATGTCTTATGGGGTGGCTGGGGCTCTCCCCTCCCTGCTGGGAGGAGTTCCTGGGCTGGGGCTGAGTCTCTCCCACCGTGGCTGTGCCTTACAGCCTGATGGGATGGGGTCAGAGCAAGTCACCCCTCTGGCAGCAGCCTGGCTCTCAGCTCTGGGGATGGTCACTGGCTCTGAAATAAGCTGGCAGTGGCTTCTGCAGGAGCAGGGGCAGCTGGGCTGGTGTTGCCAGAGCCTAAAAGGTGGAATGATCCATCATCAGTGCAGGAGCATCCCAGGTGGGGTGGGTGCTGATACCCATTAGAATCATGGAATATCTTAAGTTGAAGGGAGCCACAAAGATCATCAAGTCCCAACTCCTGGCCCTGCACAGGACCACCCCAAGAATCCCGCCCTGTGCCTGAGAGCATTGTCCAAACCTACTGGGGGCAAAGTCTGTAGCTTTTGTGTGGTATTTTTTTTTTTTGTCTCCTGAATTTGCACAAACTTTATGAAAGCAAAGTTTAAAAGATGCAACGCAGTTATTTTTGGCTTTTCTTTTATTTTTTTTTTCCTTTAAGATGAGCAGGGGCAAAGCATGCAGGAAATTTAGGAATCTAGGCAAGTACAGAGCTCCTTTGTTTTTAATTAGCTGCGTTGTTTTTAATTGCTACTATGCTTGATACATAACCCAGCCTAAACAAGAATAGCTTATTGAATGGGGGACTGACTATGAAAGGCACCGTGAGGAGAAGGGCTGTTCTTCACAGTTGATATATTTGTATTTCAGTGCTTCATTTAATAAGTCTGTTTCCCCGGGGGGCTGTAGCAAGTAAATCATGCCAACAGATTGTTTTCTGCAAACTGGCTTATTTTTGTAATTAGCAAGACGTTAAAGCTGTAACTGCATAGAAAGCGATCTGGGTGAGGAGTGAGCATAAAAGAATTAGTAAGCAAAATGTAGTACTTACTGTTTGATAACATTCGTGTTGATTGGATTGGTTTCTGGACAGTTTGTTTTCTGGGATAGTTTTTCTGCAGTGTTGTAAAATGGGAGAGAAATTCACAGGTGTGCACGGCGAGCATAGTAAGGTGAGGTGTTTTAGGGGGAGGAATTTTGGGAATCACACGTGCATGGCCGAGTGGATCTGATGGGAAAGCCTTGCTGGGGGTTACAGCTGTCCTGCTCATCACCAGAAACTGCCAGTATTTCCCTGGCTTCATTTTGCTTTTCTCCTTTGTTTTGCAGTTATATGACAAAAACGGCGTCACCATGAGCGGAGTGTTGAAAAGGAAGTACGAAGAGCTGGGGGATGACAGCACCTACTGCTCCTCCTCCTCCTGCTCCCCGCTCTCCTCCTCAGCATCCTCAGGCTGGGACACTGATGAGGAGAATTCCCGTGGAGAGCCCAAGTCCAGCTCTGCCTTAACGTCCAGCTTCACCCGTGAGTACCTCTGGCTTTCCCAGGATCAGCCACGCCTCTGCATGGGTTTTTTATAGGGTGGTGGTGGGTCATCCCCACACAGAGACCCCCTTGGAACACACCCTTATGGGTAGAAGTGGCTGTGATGCCAGCTACCTGTCATGACACCGATTTATAATCATCCAGCCTCCTCACAGTGGTCTTCCTCAGCCCTTCCTTCCGGTATTTATTATTCCTTTAGAATATTTTTGCTGAAGTCCAGGTTTCCAGGCACAGAAACCCCAGGACCTGGGTGTGCAGAGGCATGTGGGTGCCTCCAAGCCCCTGCTGCAGGACCATCTTACCAACTCTCAATTCCCTGTCAAGCTGTTCCACAGGCAAAAACTAATCAGACAGCGAAGGCCTGTAATGCTCCTTTTAAAAAATGATTAACCAGTAGCGTAATTACCATTTCAGAACTTGTTTCCTACGTAAATTGGGTACTTTGCCAAAGAACATGACACGTTTGACATTGCCTCCGCTGCTAGTACAGATAAAAGCTATTTTGTTTTCCCAGCAATATAAGTTTTTGAGAGCTTTTAGGAAAACACACAGAAGGCAGTGTTGTAAAGCCCTTTATCTGCCATGTGAAGGGAAAAATAAAAAGTACAATAGAGGAACATCTTCGTGGAGGAGAAATAGTCCAACCTAGTAAATTATACTGAACACCCACTGTATATAGCAGTTAAGGTCCACTTAGCAGACATACACAAACACACAGTGGTCTGAAAAGGCTTTAGAAGTCTTGTAATAATAAAGAGTCTCATTCTTGCTTGTCTTCCCAGGTTTTGTGACAAAACAATGAACTTTTTGTATTCTCTGGCTCAATTGGAAAAGGGTCAGGAATGGGAAAACAATTTTGGAGGAGGGGTGCAGGGAGAGAGAAGCAAATGCCAAAGTGCAGCAGCTCGGCCGATAGATGATCGTGGTCGTTAACTTGCCTTCTGATAAAGAGCTCATGTTTTAGGAGATTGAGTCAAGGTTATTGTGAAAATGCAACGCACAGTACAAAGATATGATCAGAGTGACTGCAGGGCCCAGTGTGAACCCCCAGCTCTTGAGCAGAAGCTGCTGACACAGCTGGGTGAACACTTCTTTTTTCTTTTTTCTTTTTTTTTTCACATGAAACCGAAACACTATATTTTGGCAAGTGAGATCTGTGAAATGTGAGTGCAGTTAACTGTCCAGTCTTGCACTTTCACAGCCCTTGGGGCCCACCAAACCAGCTGAGCCCCTTGGGTTCTTGCAGTCCTTTCCTTGAATCCCACTGTAGGGCTGCCTGTGGCTGTGCCACCTGAGGAGCAGGGCTTGATCCCAGCTCTGCAGGAGTCACCCATCCTTTCTCGGTGATTTTTTTTCCATGGAGGCAACCAAAGCACCCATGCACCAGCAAAGAATGGGACCAGAAATACCTCCCCACCACAAATTTGGGTGTAGCTGGCTCTCGTTCCTGCCACACTCACGCAGCTCTGTAACCCAGGGCTGCTGTGCCTTGCTTTACTTTCTTGGCCAGCCACACTCGTGGAAACTCACTGACTCTGAACCTGCCCTGGCTAATTAATCCCCCTCCATCTGCTGCGTTTGCACGTGCAGATGTGCAGGGCCAGGTATCTCTGGAGAGGCTCTGCTGTAAATGGTGTGTAGCATGTTTCAGCAGTTTAAGATAAACCAGAGTCATGTATTGCCATGTTTACCCACGGATCACCTGCACAAAGATTAACATCTCTGCAGCTGCTCTCAAATGAGTCTCTGGAGAATAAACCATAGATTCAGAGTTCCTCCCAGTGGATGGTGAAAGGAAGTACGAGAAAAAGCAGCCTTTTGGGCTATTTTCTGCCCTGCCACAAAAGCTGCAGCCATGCAGCACTGGAAATGCCAGTGCCCCGGCATCCTGGGAGCAGACCAGGGGCTCCTGAGCGCAGGGCAGAGGGGATTTAGAGAGACAGACCTGTAGGATGGCTGGTTGCTTGTTCGTTGTGCTCTGCCACGCGTGAAGAATAAGCAAATGGATGTTCCCTGGGGGAAGTCAAGCATTAAGGAGAAGCAGCAGCCGCCTCGTAGGGTGAATCTCATCGGTGACTCCGATGCAGCGGGGCTTGGCTTAGCTTCCTCTCCATCTTCATCCCACCTTTGAAGTGTTAGCTCCTAAAACACCACCAAGCAATGTTGTAGCCTTGTCCCATCATGTCCCTGTTGAGAGACTAATTGCAAGTCCTGCCTGTTTGTAGTATTTCTATTCCATCTCCAGCATGGCAAGCATTGACTTTGTGCTCTTCTTTTTTTTTTTTTAATTCCCCCCCCCTTTTTAGCCACATCTATCCTGAAGAAATCCAAGCGACTAAAGAAGAACAATGTGGAGTTTGACCGGGTCACTGTGTTTTACTTCCCACGCTGCCAGGGCTTCACGAGCGTGCCTAGCCGTGGGGGCTGTACCCTGGGGATGGTGAGCAAACACAGCTCCTCCCGGCAGTTCACGCTGGCAGAGTTTTCAAAGGAGCAGGAAAACGTCCGTCGGGGCAAACTCGAAGAGAAATTAAAAGAGGAGAAGTTGGAAGCGTTGAAATGGAAGGTGAGTAGGAGCGTGGGGCTGGGTTGATGAGGAGCTGGTGGGTGTCATTAATTAATTGGCCAGATTTTAGTAACAGCTTCTGAGACCTGGGGCATTGATCCTTAGCTCTCAGTTTGGATCTCCAAGAAATACAGGCTCCAGTGGGGGATTTTCATTTAGTTCTCCACCTTTGAAAAGTGATGGAAAAGATGCTGAAGACGTTTTTGCTCTTTTGGTAGTAGCTCTCCATTCTGGGATCCACTTGAGAATCCTCTTGGCATCTCCCAAAGTCTTTTCATTTCTGATTTAAATACTTGATATCCCAGGACAGCCCCGGTCAGGTGTCAGGTCTTTGTGGGCTCTGACTTAGATATTGATCCTGAGGTTGGCCACCATGGGGGAGAGGTCATTCCCTTCTTCTTTCCCCTGAGCTGGGCGTTCCAATGGCTCTGAGTCCCAAACAAGCCCCTAATGCTTTGTCCACGTTTTGCCCTCAGCTGACCATGAACGGCACGAAGGAGTCCGAGGAGGCCAACCAGCTCACCATCGAGGACATCTCGGATGACGACATCGACGTCAGCAACGTGGACCTGGAGGACGGCTTCTTCCTGCAGCCCTACCCCGCCAAGAAGAGGCGCGCGCTGCTGAAGGCCGTGGGGGTGAAGAAGATCGACAAGGAGGAGAAGCGGGAGCTGCACAACATCCGCCTGTCCCGGGAGGACTGCGGCTGCGACTGCCGCGAGGTCTGCGACCCCGAGACCTGCAGCTGCAGCTTGGCAGGCATTAAATGCCAGGTACTGCCCTCCCCCCTGGGCACGGGGGGACGCCGCGGCTCCAGCTGTGCGTTAGAGCAGGGGGCTGTGAGCAAGCTGGACAAAGTTGGGGCAGCCTGTAAACGCATCTGCTCCCAGCTGCGCTTGGAGGCGAGGAAAGCTCCTGGAGCATCCCTCAGGCTGCAAGGCAGACTCTGCTCGAAAGCATCCTCTTCCCAAAGCACACGTGCAGCCATTCCCACACTGCCAGAGCCTGCAGTGAGAATGTCCCCGCTGTGCATCCCCACGAGACCCTTACCTGCTTGATCTCCTGTTGGAGATGGGCCACGTGGGAATGTCTGCAAGGAAAAGCTTCTTGCTCCTCACACGAGGCTGCGCTTTCTCCCCCTCCCCCAGGTCTTATTTTTAATTCTTTTTTCTTTTGGTGTGTGTCACAAATCCCAGCGCGCTCAGGGGAACGTGGGAGTGTCAGCTGATCGTCAGCCCACAGCGAGCTGTGCAGGCCACCTGCACAGTGGGATAATCCCTCTGTATTCAATTAGCGAGTTATATTTTTCAGGGTATTTTTTGTGAGTGCCTGCCCAGCTGTATTTGGGGAGTCTCATTCCCTATTCTGGGCACTGCTCGCTCCCTCGGTGCCGCGTTTGGAGGCTGGGGGTGGCGGAGGTGGGTGCACACGGGTGCTCCATGTGTGTGTCACAGCCCCCCTCTAGTGGCTGCTGCAGATCAGATAGTGAAATCATTAAATAGCAATAAAGAAAAAACTCACTTTTGTCCCTTTATGTCTCTTTTTGGACCATTATATTTTGCTTTTTTTTTTTTTTGGAATCTTTTAATTTCCTTTGCTTGTACTGAAATCCAACTTTTTATGACCCCTCTTCAAAAGAGCGGGGTGTCTTTTTTTTTTTTTTCTCTGCTTTTAAACCCCTCAGCTGCCACTTGGTTTCTCAGGCGAGTCACAGGCCATTTTGGTTTTGTGCCACCGGGTTCAATCCTAACCCTCCCCCTCTGCTTCTCCCTGTGCCAGATGGATCACACCTCCTTCCCCTGCGGCTGCACCAAAGACGGCTGTGGCAACACCGAGGGCAGGATCGAGTTCAACCAGGCCCGCGTGCAGACACATTTCATCCACACCATCATGAAGCTGGAGCTGGAGAAGCAGCAGCAGAGCAGCGAGAAGGTGGCAGAGGCTGAGCCCCCGTTCCGGGAGCGGCTCCCGCCGCTGGGATGCGCGGCAGGGAAGGGCTCCTTGGAGGAGCGTGCGGTGCCGCTGGCACCTGCCTTCCAGTTCAGCCCCGAGCTGGAGGCCCTGGGGGAGAACAGCTGCAGCAGCGACATGACAGACTCCTCCATCTCCTCCCACCCCAGCGAGGACCTGGAGGAGCCCTACGAGAGCCTCCCCTCCGACAAATCCCAGTCGGACGTGGACGACGACGGCTTGGCGCGCATCCTCCACTTCAACGACTCGGATGCCGAGGAGGAGAGCGGGCGTGGCCAGGATGACCTCGGCTGCTTCCACCCCACCGACTTCTTCATCGAGGACCACGGCAGCGAGGCCAAGCCTGTCCCTGGCCACTTGTCCCACCTCTCGGAGTGCCTGGATGAGAATGCCAACCAGGACAGTGGGGGTTTGCTGGAGGATGCAGCCCACGTGAGGTGCGATGGGCTGTCCTGCTGCGCCTCATCCTCCACCGAGCCCTGCTCCAAGAGCTATGCCGACCTCAGCCTTTCCTCCGATTCCTTGGATTTCTTCCAGTCCTTCTCGGACTATAACTTGGGACCCCTTTACAACTCCTTAAAGGAGTATGAGAACCTGGATAACTTCTCAGCGTTACAGTTTCAGTTGCCTAATTTCCCTGGCTTCCCACAAGCCGGAGATCAGGGCTCCTGTTTCTTGGAGTCCCTCATTGGTTTGTCCGAATCCGTCCCTGAAACCCCAGCCCCTTTCACAGACAATCAACTTTTGGAGGACGCCATCAAGTCATCGCTGATGGAGACAGTGAAAGTGTGAAACACCCATGTGGCTCGGGCAAGGACTGGTGCCAAAAGGAAAACAGAGGAACAGTTGGGCAGGCAAACTTTCACTGAAAGGATGATGTGCTACTCAAATTTAAGGAGGAAAAAACAGCAACAGCAGAAGACTTTCTAAGCAAATGAACTATTTTTGGTCTTTATAGAACGTGGACGTTTTGACATACTGCAGCTACAATCAGTTCTCTCGCTGTTTGTGCAAAAATTTCTAAACTTTCATGATGGGGTGGGGAGGGGAGGGAGGGAAAAAGACTTTCACCTAAGAATTTCCTTGTGTTTTGTATGAAAAGACCTGTTAAGAAATACTCCTCGCTAATGTTGCCAGTCATCCATACAGCCCCTTCTAGAAACGTTTCAGTGTTGCAGGAACTTTTTAAGGCAACTTTTTGAAGCTGTATTTATTGTGAAAATTTGTGGTTTGCGTAAGAGTCGGCCCAACACACTCTTACGTTTAAATCTGACGAGGTTTACAGAAGAGATCCATACACTATATACATAATCATTCTTCATCTATTTATTGCAAATTCCAGAATTTAACTAGCCACTGAAGCTTGAACTAGCATGAAACCTTATTTAAATTGGTAATACCTCAGATGTATTATGTGTACAATCATATTTTTTTGCATAATATATCTGTATTTATTTATTTTCTACCTGTAGTACATGAATAGCACTGTGGTTTGTCGATGACCTGGAAGGGCAATAAGGTCTTCAAGAGGAAGATAACCCTGTTTTTTCTGAGTCTGAATGGTGTTGGCTGTTTGGTCTTCACTTCACATTTCTAAAAACGCTGAACAGAAGAGGGTGGGAGGGGAGGGACGAGGGAAGAGTTCACGCAACATCCCTTGGTGTCTCCCAGCCTTGTAGCAGACAGGAGAGTGATGTCTGGCCTCCGTAATGCCACTGTGGAGAGCAAAAGAAGAAAAAGCTTCAACTATTTAAGAAGTAACATGAACTAGCTCGAAACAAAACCCAACCCCTTTTTGTAAATTATTTTATAATTTATTTAATTTCCTAAGGATTTGGCCATGAGATCTTTCCCCATCAGTTACGGTGCCTGAATATGCAGAGGAACTGTCAGCAGCGGTGGGGAGGTGTAACCATAAGGACCTTGGCGGGCCCTCATGGGGGGCTTTGGGAGAGCAAAGCCAAAACAGCAGTGCTGTGCTCAAGCTCCTCAGCAAGTACTCCTTAGGACTCCCCAGCACTGAGGATTTCGCAGCTCCAAAATCCAGTGGGTCACACTGATTGTGCTGGTTTTTTTACATAGGCGAATCGGGTAACTCAAGCAAAACAGATGGATATGAATATTATTGGGTTATTTATCCTGTGAGTACAATTTTTGAGGGAAGAAGAACAACACCTGAAGACCAAGCTGAAAAACGGAAGGCTTTTGGTTTTTGAAATGAGATAAATCATCGTGTTTAGGAAGGATACTGGAGGCTGCCTTGGCCTTTTGCTATTTAAGTCAGTCTGGGAACATGACACTGTTTGGCCACGAGATGTAACTGGACAAAAAATCTGAGCATCAGTGATACACTAAGTGCCTACACCAGTGGTATGGAAAAAGCAAAACGGATTTAAAACCTACCGGCTTTAAATTCCCCCTTGGAAAATTTGGTGATGGGAGTGATTCCTGGCATTACCAGCACAGGAGGAGGAGACAGTTCTGGTGTCCCAGCCCCGCTGCCCTGGGAGCAGCTGGAGGGAACTTCTGGGGGTGCAGAGACACACAGACAAGGGAAACAACCCCAAAACATGGATTTGAGGATTTTTCTGTTGGCTGAACTGTTTCTATCCCTGACGCACAGGGATGGTGCTCTTGGATACCTGCTCATCGACAGGTGCGTCACTGCAAACCTGCCGGCAATTTAGGAAACTCCTGGCGTACGAAACATGGGTTGCTTGGGGGGGTTTTTAATCCTTATTGTTACTATTTAATTGTACATCTTCTCTGGTATTGAGCCGGTCAACTTGGAAGTGGAGCTGACCCCCCACGGCCACGAGCGGGTCCTGAGCCCGCGCTCGCCGCCGCTTCCTCCCGCAAGGCATCGCCCCCGGGGCAGGAGGGCGACTGTAGGAATACTACTGGCAGAGGGAGGATTTCCTGGATTTATCTATTATTATTATTATTATTATTATTGTTGTTATTATTATTGTTATTATTGTTATTTTTCGTTGGCGTCATTGTTTCTTTAGACTGAAACATCCCCCTTTCAGTTATCTCCTAGGTGGTAGCTCGTTATCCTTCAGACTGCATCAAAAATACTGACAGCTGAAAGTCTGGTACCGTTCTGTATTTATTGGCACTAATATATTTTGCAACATTCCTGGGTTTCTCTGCATATATATATTTATATATATAAAATATATGCCTATATTTTATATATATGTGTATATATATACACACACTTCTTTTTTAATGAATGATTGGGATTGACTCCTGCCTTTGTGGATTTTTTTTTCAATAATTTATTCTTTTTATTTGTGTTGGTGCCAAAATGAAAAAAAAAAGATTTTTTTTTTCTCTTTTTTTTTTCCCCCAGGGCACTGAATTGTAAATATATAATTTTTTTTTTCTTCTCGGTATCTGTGTAAAAAGTTGCCTGTTAAACAGTTTAAAAACTGGGTATTTATTGACACAATCTGTAATTATCTAATGTATTGGTTGAAACGCTTTGGTTTCAACATAGCTTTATTTTAGCTTTCTTTGTGTATATATTGTGATTACGTTGCTTAAAGGTACAAGTTTAAAAAAATGCTTTATTTTTACCTTATCCATTTGCATTTGTTTATAAAAAAAAGCATATTTGTCTACAGCTGCTGTCTCTCATTTCATCAAAGCAATATGAAGAAATTTCCATTACACTTTCAATAAAAGAATTTTGTTTGAATATGGCAGTGTCTTCACCCATGTCCTTTGTGTGACACAATGACCTTTTCTCTTTTCCCTCAATAAAGTAAAAATCAGTGCATGGGCTGTGGTGTTCCCAAACTTTTTGGGCTTGTGGGTGGTGGCTGCTTGTCTCTAAGGGATGATGGAATAGACAGCAGCCATGGCAGCATCCACATCACCAAGGAGAAATCTTTGGGAAACCCTGGAAACCACTTTCCCTCATGGGTTACAAACCATTTCTCATTGCCCCCTGGCACCCCTGAGACCTGGAAGGATGCAGCTGGACAGAACCATCACCATGGTCCTGTGCCCGCAGGGAAAACCGGAAAATACTCTTGGTCATGGCAACAGCACGGAAAAAAGAGGGGAGGACATGAAGCAGCCTATGGTACAAAAGAAAAAAGATGAATAAATCCCAGGAATCTAGATGGGGAAAATCGCACCTCTCCCATGGGTTTGTGGCTGTCAGCACAGGCATAAATCATAACCACAGCCATTGACCTGAAAGTAAGGGAAATTGGCCAAAGAATGCCATTGTCTAGTTTTCCATTGGGAATCCATTTTTAAAGGTTGCCATCTGCCCCCAGAGCAGAGAAGCTCAATTAATTGAATAAACTATTTGTTACAAATTATTTGCTGAGCTGTAAAAGCAGAAATACTGAAAAGAGGCTCATCCATGGAGGCTCTGCAACACGCGGTGAAGCCCAGCTTGTTCACCCACCCAGGAAGATGTGTTTGGTTGTGGGTTTTCTTTCTTTTATAGGGTTTATGTCTATAATTCCCTCTTGCATTAACTATTTTCTGATTGGGAGAGGAATAGTCCCCAGCACACAGCTCCAGCTGCAGCACTGGTGGGTTTTTGGCTCACAGTGATGACTTTGTGTCGTGCCCTGGCACGAGGCACCATCACCAGGGGACTCATCACCCCCAAGGGACAGTGCTGGAACGGCCCCAAGGTACTGCACCCCATCAACAGCCTCTGGCATGGGTATCCCCATGGGGAGTCACAGAATCCTAGAATGCTTTGGGTCGGAAGGGATTATTTAAAGACCACCTAGTTCAACCCCTCTCCCGATGCCTTTCACTCGACCAGGTTGTTCTGAGCCTCATCCAGCATGGCCGTGAACGCTTCCAGGGATGGGGCATTCACAGCTTTTCTGGGAAACCTGTGCCAGAGCCTCACCACCCTCACAGTAATTAATTTCCTCCTAATATCTAATGTAAACCTGCCCTCTGTCAGTTTAAAGCCAGCCTCCCTGTCCTATCACTCCATGACCTTGTCCAAAGTCCCTTTCCAGCTCCTGTAGGCACACTGCTTTGGGTGCAGCCCAGGACGTGTTTGGGGCTTTCTGGGCTGCCAGTGCACGTTGCCAGATTGTGTCCAGCCTTTCATCAACCAATACCCCCAAGTCCTTCTCCCCAGGGCTGCTCTCTATCCATTCTGCACCAAACCTCTGCTTGGGATTGGGATTGCCCTGACCCAGGTGCAGGACTTTGAGGTTTTTTTCCCATCCCATACCAGTGACAGACTAAAACTCAAACAGGAACTTTCCAGTAATGGACAATTCTGCAGTGCCCTTTCCCTGGGAAAGCCAAGCCAACCTCCAGGTCTGAGTTAAGACCTCAGCTCTGGCAAACTTCTGCTGAATTCCATGGAAAATGCACGGGCATGGGCAGAGGAAGTGCCTGTTAGACTGACACAGGTCTCGAAGCCAGCAGGGATGCACCACCGGGGGTGCTTTTATTGCCTCTGCAGAAGACCTGAGACACCCTTACCCACTGCGGTGTCATGCTGCTCAGACACGCTTTACAAACCTGCCCTTTTCCTTCTATCAGCCAGACAAGCGACTGAAAAAGAGATTCCCCCCCAAATCTCCTGCCTCCGAGGCAAGCACAAGCCCTCGGCATGCAGGATCTGGCCCTATGGAAATGCCCTCAGTGCTGCAGAGCCAACACCCCTGCCCTCACCTTGCCCTGCAGCTCCTGCGTTGTTTGGTTCGGGTTTGTTTTGGTTTTTTATTTTCCTCTGACGGAGTTAAAGTCCATCCGTCATTTTATAGCTGTTCCTGACGAGAGAAGTCCTCGGGACTGTCATTCCCGCACGGCGCCAGGTCTGGAGTCACCGAGGCTGGCGTCACAGCCTGTTCCCGTCCCCGGCGGCCCCGGGGCGCCAAGTGACTCATCCCTTTTCCGGAGGCAGCTCCGCCACCCGGGGACAAAACTCCTTCTGCTCTGGTGGCTGCACGCACGGCCCGACCCGTGCTGGCACCTCGGAACGAAACCAAAGCAGCCCATGAGTAATGCTGCGCCTCCGGGTGCTGCGAGCAGGGCGGGCGGGGTGGCTGTGTGCACGGAGAGGAGAAAAAAAAAGGAAAGAAATGGAATGAAAGAGGGTGGTGAAGCCCTAAGCACAGTGGGGAGTGCACGGACGGGTTTATTTGGGGTCAGTGAATCACCGATTGCCAGGGATGGGAAGGAGCAGCGCTGCCTGGTGCCAAGCGGGGCGGGAGTGCCAGCTGGGTGTCACCGGGCTGGGACAGGTCTGTGTGCGGACAGCCGGCTGGTGTCAGCCCTGCCAAGGACGGGGACAATTGTGGGTTGCAGCTGGTTTAACCCCTTCCGAGGTGCAGCCCTGTAAAAGCAGAGGGGGCACGGCTTTAACAGCAGCACCTTGCAGAGGGACCATCTCCGACCAGCCCCGAGACTCTTCCAGGGCTTCTCTGGCCTCACACTTCAAAGGAAACGTAAACTCCTCTTGGCAGAGAGGCTGTGACAAACTGCTGCCTCCCGGACGTGGAGCTGCTAGAGCACGTCCAGAGCAGGCCATGGAGATGCTCTGAGGGCTGGAGCCCCTCTGCTCTGGAGCCAGGCTGGGAGAGCTGGGGGTGTTCGGCCTGGAGAAGAGAAGATTCCAAGGAGAGCTTAAAACCCCTTCCAGTGCCTAAAGGGGCTCCAGGAGAGCTGGAGAGGGACTGGGGACAAGGCCACGGAGTGATGGGACAAGAGGCAATGACTTTAAAATTAAAAGGGATAGTGGCTTTAAACTGAAAGAGGACAGGTTTGGATTGGATATTGAAGAGAAATTCTTCCCTGTGAGGGTGGTGAGATGCTGCCCAGAGCAGTTCTGGATTCCCCATCCCTGGAAGTATCCCAGGGCAGGTTGGATGGGGGTCTGAGCAACCTGGGATAGTGGAAGGTGTCCCTACCCATGGCAGAGGGGTGGAACTGGATGATCTTTAAGGTTCCTTCCAGCTCAAACCAGGAGACGATTCTGTGATGCTCCTTCACAGCTACAACCATTAGGAATTTTCAGGGCTGCTTAATCCACACACTCCCATCAGCTTGTTTTACCCCTCCCAGCCTGCCGCTGAATAAATGGCAGTATTGCCATCTACTGGGCAGCTGCCTCCTTCTCCCAGCCTCTCAGCTGGCCAAACTGCTCCTGGGCAATTCTTGTCCTCCTCTGTGGGACCAGAGGCACCACGTATCTCACTAAGATATCACAGTAAAAGAAAACAAAATAAGGCTTAAATGTCCCACTGGGGGTTGGAGGAGAGGTGGGGATGTCCTGGGCCTTGACTGGCCTGTCACACACAGCTGGATGAAACCATCTCCAGAAGGTAAATGCCCAAAATCCCCCCATGGATGCACCTCTATTTTGATTGGGGAAGCTGAGTGAGGACAAAATGCCTGTGCTGGACATGCCTGACTCCATTACAATGGTAGGTGCATGAAACCCACCAAAACTGGAATATCTGCAACCAGCAGAGCTGAAATATTCTGTGACAAGCTCAGAGGCTGTGAAGACTTTCAGGTCAGCCCAGCTGAGGAGGCTGAAAGACTTGAGATGATCTGGGGACCTGGTTCTGTGGGGACCACCTGAGCCACACACTGGGGTAAAACATTACAGGATTAATAACACACAAGGATCTCCCTCCAAAATTACCCTGCTCCCCCGAGATCCCCTGCAAAGGAAACTATTATCTATTACATTTCCCTGGAAATAAATACTTGACTACTACTTGGGAGTAAATAGAGATGAAAACTTAATGGTACCTAAGTGCTTTTCATAGCCAAAGCATCCCAAAGTGCTCTCTGGTAATTAAGGCTGAATGGCTGTCAGGAGGCAACAGAGCCCCTTGTAGCCACGCTCCCAAATATCCATCACTTCTGCCTGCGAGTTGATTGGTGAAGGAGTGGTACAGTTTCAACTGCAGAGATTTTGGGGGTTATTCTGATCAAGGACAGCAGTGCCAGGGCAGGATTTGGATGAGGAGATGTCTGTAACCAGAAGATCTTTATGCAGCCATGGTGTGGCTGAGGGCGCTATTGCTGAGCTTATCTCTGTGTGACTTGAAAGCTCCTCAGCTCTGTTGTGGTTTGGGCCAGCTGGGGTGCTCGAGGGTATGAAGACATCCCCATGGGGGTGGTGAGATGACAAGGGACTTCAGGAGAGCTGTGTACCTTTGACACAGAAGGATGGGATGGGAAATAATGGATGGAATGTTCTCAGACATTTCTAATGGCACTGACCCCTATATTTGATCCGTGCACCCCCTGTTTCACAGCACCTGCAGCCTTACCTCCCAAAATATCTCAAAGTGTTTCAGCCAGCCTTACACCTCACCAGAGCACCCTACACCTGGCAGAGCCACCCCCCCAGGAGCTAATTCTTCTGTTGCCATGGTTGTCTCCTTTTTCTGCCCTCCATAACCACGTGGAGAGCACCAGTTTTCCAAAATCTAGTTCATTCCCTGGTTCAGCTACATCCTCACCACGCAGTTGTGGGGAAAATGATACAGACATTCCTTATGAGCATTGTGCCCAACCATGTTTTCCCAGTATCACGGGATATTACATAGCTGTTAAACCCATCCTCTCCACACAGTAAATCCTCTGGAGCACTGTATTTTCCACAGGCTTTCCAAGGTGGGCTCCTGGGATCAGAGCTTTGCCCAGCAGTGCTGAGGAGCAAGCAGCTCTAGCCAGGCACTTGGACAGCGAGAGGGAAATGAGGCAGAGGAGAGGCACACATGCCCTGCCCGTGTGCTGCCAGCTCCCGCCTCCCTCTTATCCCCCACAATAAATCATGGCTGAGCAGCACAAGCTGTTCCTGTCAGCAAAACGCCGAAAGAAAATGCTGCTCTTGGCACCGGGGACGTGATAATGACCCTGAATTAGAGCTGTGCGTCTCCAGCACCTGATCCTCCTGCTCCTGTGGGTGTAGCCTGAGGTTTCTCCTCCTGGCTGTCGTAGGAACAGGTCCAGGGCTTGTCTATGTGGAGGAAGGATTTAAAGGAGCAATGTCCAGCCTGGATTTCAGGGCAGATTGTGACCAGAGGTTTTAAGCACCTGATGCCCTGTGGAGACAACTGTGGGCAGAAGCAGGGACAGCCTGTCACTGCTGTCACATCAGGGGACAAACAGGGCATGGCTGTGGTGTTTTGGGCTGTGGCAAGGCATGTGCATGCTCACTAAATTCCCGGCGTGGTCCCAGTAGCAGCAACATCTCCAGTGATTCCCAGCTCTTACCCTGGCTAGGGAGGGAGGCTGATGAGAAATTGGGACCCCCTGGCACATCCCCAAATCCTCCCATACACCAAGCACACTGGGTTAGATCCCCAGCCCTGGCATCAGGCACAGTAACACTTCACTTCTCAGCATCTGAGTAATTTTTGGAAGTAGTTTGAGGGGCTCCCTTTGTAAGCTGCCATTTCTCAAAGCCTTTTGATCTATGTCCTTTTAATTCCTTCTGCAACTCGAAGGAAAAACTTGAGTACAGTCAGGCCAAGATCTCAGGTGCCAGTGTGCTCCTGACATAGGGCTGCTTGGTGCTCTTGGACATTCCTGGGACAGAGCAGATCCAGGCTCTTTCAGAAGTGTCCCTGTCCATGGCAGGGGGCTGGAACTGGCTGATAACTTTAAGATCCCTTCCAATCCAAACCATTCTGTGGTTCTGTGATGTAGCAGCAGAAGTCACACATGCTCTTAAAAGGAGCAAGGACCATTCAGTACTATTAAGGGGTAGAAAAACTGAGATCCAGGGATTTTTAATTTGTCAGAAGAGGAGAACTGCCAAACTACTGAGCACCCAGGAGACACTGCCAAGTGCAGCCTAATAAAGTTGAGAGCCAAAAATACAGACAGGACTTTGCTCCTTCACGAGCCTTACAGAAAACACCCCTGGTTTCATTTTCGTTTGCCATAATAAGGAAGATTTAACCATTTGCAGAGCAGAGCTCTGGGAAACAGAGGTGAAAAGCAGCTCCTGTGTGTCACTGGCTATCTGTGGGTCTGCAAGCAGACACGGAGGGCAGAGTGCAAGGCACGTTATCAGTCTTGGCCCATAAACTCCTCTAGCAGGCGGTGATAACCGTGTGGGACATTCCCTTGGTTGGCCAATGCCCTCTAGTGGCTTCTGGCGAGGAGAATTGTGCGTTCCCCAAAGAGAGAGGATTTTGCCAAAATAGTGCAACGCCCTAGGTGTGTGCAGGTTTTAGGAGAGATAGGACATAGGTGCTTTAAAATTATTAAAGAGCTAAATCGAAATCCTTCATCCATAAATGTGCATCTCATAGATAGGAAAAGGGAGAGAGGGGAGGTTGTGTTTTCCAAGAGGATGGTTTTGTAATTCACAGAATCACAAAATGGTTTGGGTTGGAAGAGACCTTGAAGGTCACCTCATTCCAGCCCCCTTGTCATGAGCAGGGACACCTTCCACTAGACCAGGGTGCTCCAAGCCCCTTCCAACCTGGCCTTGAACTCTTCCAGGGATGGTTTTGAAATTGATCAGAAGATAAAACTTGCTTCATTGCACACGTACATCTCCCCCTCTTCCTTCTTCCCTCCATTTACCAGCCCTGCTGTGTGTCTGATAGGGAGTGGACAATATTTGGAAATATTCACTGCAGACAGGCTTGCCCAGCTGACTAAGGGCCCCTGCACACCTAACAGCGCAGGGGATTGTTTTACATAGAATTTATTGCTTCCTGCCTAGAAAAGCACCCTCCAGAAATGCCCTTTTCTATGTTCTCAATCTTAAAAAATGAATTTTAAAAAGTCATCCTGTACAGAGTGAGTTCAAGAATAAGTGGGATGGATTGTGCTTTCTGTGGGTTGAGTTTGCCAATACGCTTGAGGCAAATGCTCTCTTTATGAGCACCTCTAGGATTGAGGCTGTTTGTTTGGGAACATGAAGAGAACTCAGTTCTGCGAGCAGAACCTCTGCTGGCTGCTGTGAGAACAGATCAGGACAGGAGCATTTATACTGGTGCCCAGCAGCATCACACATTGCTCTGCTCCCACTGACCTGGAAGCACCGAGCTGACCACCTCTGCCTCTGGTGGGGCTATCCCTAAGGAACTCCTCAGAGACAAAAATCCATCATGACCGTTTTCGGCAGGTTTGGTGCCAAAATGACAGCCTTGCCCAGCCCCAGGCTGAGGGCACTGTCACAGACTGGGGCATTCCCTGAGCCTCCTTCCCTGCTGACAGGGTCTGAGCCTGAGGCTGAGCAAACACACCAACAGGTCACTGGCTGCACTCACTGAGGCTTTATTACACCAATATTAGCCAAATCTTGCTGTCAATAGCCCAGAGAGGCATAGAAGGGATGAGAGGAGGGTTAATGAGCACAGATACTTCATTCTGTCTCATATATTCATGCACCAGGGGATCCTTCTCTAGAAACCTCCATTATTCTCCATAGTCTGGAAAGCAAAAAACCAGATTAATTCAGCAGAGAGGCAGAATAAGGCAAGTCTCCATGCCAGGGAATGCTCTGAAGAAGGGCTTGTTCCCAGATGGGCCAGGGGACTGCTCCAACAACCTATTCCCACCCAAAAATGTTTATGGACCACAGTGCCCTCCCTCTACCCCACACTGACTTAAAATACTTCTGCCCACCTTTCTCTCCAGCAGAACCCACAGTTTACAGAGCCTTTTCCACAAAATCATCCCCTGTGCCTGGGAAAAGGCAGTTCTAGTCATTATTTCAGGAGCAAAGAGCTCGTTGTTCATTCCCAAATGCAAAGCTGAGGTTGGATAGGGCAGCATTGCAGGATTTTCACTTTTAGAGGTGCTTTATGTTTGCTGCATTCCCCATCCAGCTAATTCCTCCCGTGGTTTCCTGCAGCAAGGTTTTGTCTGGGTGAATGGTGATGGTAATTTTTTGGACACAGAGCCCAGTTTCTGCCTGGCTTGAATTTTGACCATGGTCCTCAGCAGAGCATTTCAGCAACAAGGCAGCAGCTCCTTCTACACCAAAAGTAGCATCAAATATCCTGATTTTAGACCCCTCCAGATTTCCCAGTTCCACTCCTAATGGTTTAATAAACAAAAAAAACCTCTTCTGATTGAAAAATAAATGAAACATTCCTCTGGCAATCCCTTGCTTTCGGGGGAGATGCACCAGGTTACCTCACAGGCATGGGGCAACTTACGCTGTAGATCCAGTCCACGTAGGCTGACACACGCGTGAAGACTGTGGGCTTCTGGTAGGTGTTACAGTAGGGAACTAACCCAAAACTCACAATCCCATGGATTTCCCAGTGGTCATCCCTGTAGCAGTTGAGAGGGCCCCCAGAGTCCCCCTGGATTGGAGGAAGGAAAGGAAATATTCAGCCAAATTATCTGAGCAATGACTGGGTTAAGGAGCACTAGAGAGTTAAAATACAGGAGGCTCTTCCTTGGCTCAAAACCTGGTTTGTAACAAGGTTCTGACATGATTAAACCACATAAAAATATACACTAAATATCTACAGACCTAAAATTATCCCATACTTATAACTGTACTATGTATAATTGTACAACCTGCTTTATTTCTATATATTCCTCTATTATATTCCTATATTTACATAATCACACATTATGTATTTTTCCACGATATTTTAAGGGCTCTGCATGGCTGCTTTTATCAGAAGCCACCAGTGAAGGGAATACAGGGAGAGGTAACAAGTATTTCTTGACTTCACATGCCAAACCTCCATGCCTTGATGCTGAGGCCACGTGGATCCTCTGGGATAATGGGAACCTCACAACATCTTCTTTTTCCACCTAACCTGGGCCAGAGGGAGCTGTTGGACATAGCCCAGACTTGCAGCAACCTCAGCTGTAAGCAGAGTGGATGGGAAGGAGAAGGGTGACAAGCAGGGGGTAGCACTGCCTGGCCCAGGGTGCAACAACACAGCGGCATAGGAGGAGGGGACAAACTTCCCTGCAGCTTCATCCTTTTGGGTCAGGGCAGAGGTGACTGCCAAAGTTTCACTCTTGTCCCAAGGATGAGGTCCTTGGGAGATGCTGCTGAAAGACAGGGCCAAGCTACTCTCCAAAATCAGAGGGGAGAAGCGCACCCTGAGGGTCTGGATGTTTTTCTCTCTGTTCTCTGATCTGTGGGGAGATGGAGGAATGTGGAGAAGGCCTGGTTCAGAAGATATTCAGCAGAAAGGAGCCGAGAGGCCAGGGTTTGCAGGAGAGCTATTGCAGGTGGAGAAATGGCAAAACCAGAACTGAAGGCACAGCAAGGTGAGAGAGGAAGGAAAAAGAAAGAGGGCAGCTTGAAAACCCCTGTGATTATGAGAGCTCTTACACTGCATCCTGCCCTCACGCCATCTCCACCTGCACAGAGCATGGTGTCCTTTGCCTGGGATCCCCACCAGTCTTCCTGGGAGCAGATCTCATGGTCCACCACGGGCAGCATCACCTCCTGCAGCCTGTCCGCGCCGCCACCACCCGCTGCACAGAAAGGGGGACACGAGAAAGGGACACCTTGGCCCAGCAGCTCCAGGGGCTGAGGAAAGAAGCTTTACCTGTATGGTGGTCCCCCTGGACACTCCTCCTCCCCCCTTACTCACCACTGACCACTCCCCAGCCGGTAACATAGCAGGGATAGTCATTGGGCAAAATTTCTCCCCGAGGTGGGAGCGCTCCCAGCTCAACGAATCCGTTGGCATTGGCAGGAGACTTGAGGCGCAGCAGGGCAATGTCATAGCTGAAACAGGGCACAGGGGAAAGATTCCTCACTGAAAATCCTGGATGAGGCATAAATCAGGCACCCTCCCTCCTGTTTCAGCACTCACACAGGGCTCCAGCCTCTGCACGATAGACAAGCACCTTGCAAATATAATTAATTATTCCTTATATCTGTCACAGGTGACAGGAAAATAAGGGCAATTAAGAGAGAAGAGGCCGTGGTACAGAGGGATAAAGAGGTTACACTCCCCAAAAGTCTCCTACAGCTTTGGAGTGAATTTTGGTGGACCCTGGGTGGACAGGCATGTCTCTGAGGGTGGTTTGAGAGAGTCCTTTAGCATTTTCTTGTTGGCTTTCTTTCATCAGATGTGCACAGTGCTGTGACTGATGGCAAGCCCACTAATCTTCTGCACAACCTGGATCCGACTGTTTTTTTCCCAAGATGGGGAAAACAGGCCCATCTTTTCCCCATCTTGGGCAAAACAGGACTGAGATCATCCACGTGGACACCATGGAACACCTCCAAGGGAGGAAGCCATTTGGGAAATCTCCTTTGCAGCATCTTCCAGTGCTTCCCACAAATCCAGCCTCACTGGGAGTCGGACTGGACATGCCAATAAACACTAGTGGGACAGGATGCTCAGTGTCATTCAACCACCTGATGTCATTAAAAATAATTACCCGTTGGCAATGTCATTGGGGTTCCAGCCGTCATGGGAGAAGATTGCATCCACACCAATGTAGTACTCGGTGCCATCCACTTCCAGGAGGTTGTGCTCGCCCAGAGCCACCCGGTAGGATGCTCCTGGGAGCCTGGAAAGGAATCACAGAGTAATTGATGCAAAATCTACTCTCCCCCTGAGTGCTTTGCAGTGCAATGCCTGCACCACCCCGACCTTCCACCAGCGTCATCATTTCCAAAGCACGTTCCACCAGAGGATTTTCAATAGAGTGTAGCAAAATTTGCTGTGAGTGGGTCTGGAGACAGGCAGGGAAGCTGGTGAAGGAGCACAAGTCTGATGAGGAGCGGCTGAGGGAGCTGGGGGTGTTTAGCCTGGAAAAAAGGAGGCTCAGAGGGGACCCTGTTGCTCTCTGCAACTACCCAAAAAGAGGGTTCTAGCAAGGTGAGAGTTGGTCTCTTCTCCCAGGTAACAAGTACAAAATGAGAGGAAATGGCCAATGGATACTGGGAAAAATTTATTCGCTGGAAGGGTGGTCAGGCATTGAACAGGCTGCCCAGGGCAGCAGTGGAGTCACCATCCCTGGAGGGATTTAAAAGATGTGTAGATGTGGCACCTGGGGATGGGGTTTAGTGGTGGGCTTGGCAGAGTTGGGTTAATGACTGGACTTGATGATTTTAGTGGCCTTTTCTAACCTTAAATTATGACTCTAAGTGGTTTTACAAATCAGGCACATGCTGGCTGCAGTTTGCTGGTGAAGAGGCTGAAGGTGCAGCATCGGCTACGGCAGTGCTGAGCTTGAACAAGAAGGTTCATGTTCATTTTGCATCCCTGCACCCTTCTGGAGCAGAGTGTGAAGGACCAGCTGGTTACACTTTATTCTAAATGCAGCACTAAAGGCAGGAGCCATTCAAGGGGAGTGTTGTCTTGCTGGTGTCCCACGGCATTGCTGGGGGGGTGCATGTCAGACAGGTTGTACAGCATGGCCTGAGAGCAAGCAAACACCCCTTTTCTTCCATCTTTCCACCTCTGTGCAGGCCTCTCGGGATGCAAACCCGTGAGGAATGCTCACACTCATGCAAATACACCTCCTCTTATGCAAATCAGCAATCAGCTTGATTTCCACTCCCAGGAAGTCAGCGATTAATATGTAAAATCAAGACAAAAGCAGAGTTTTCCAGCTCCCCTGATTAAGTGAGCAGGGAGATGTCCAGCTGTGCAAGGCACGGCACCAGTGGGGAGCTCTGAGGAAGAAAAGGGTCTGGCTCCCATCTGCAGCAAAAATGAGGAGCAGAACAGGAGTTTTCACACTTTCATCCTACTCACACGCCGAGGCAGTGGGCTGCAGTCATGACCCACTTGCTGCTGATAAGGGTTCCACCACAAATGTGGGTGTGGTACCCCGGGTCGTCGGGGTAGGAAATCTGAAGTGACACCTGGATCAAACAACAACACATTTTACACCCAAGCCATGCCATGCCTCTGCACTAACAGCGTGTGTGGCTTTGGACAGAGGAAGCTGTTATTTCCTCACTAGTTTTTTTTTTTCAAATTTAAAGATATTTTCAAATATAAGACACCAGCTTTACCTGCCACTTCCAGTTGTTTGGTTGGGCTTCGTGGCCTCCAATCACTCGCCCTGCCAGCACATCTTTCTGAAGAGCATCCCTCAGGGGAGTCCCAGAGATTGCCCCTAACACAAAAAAGGAAGGAGAGCAGTTTGTAGTGTGGATTCCTACAGAGAAATTGTCACCACAGCCAGCCAGGTCTGGAAGATGGAGTGGTTGAGGCTTGCATGTGGTGACACTGTGGTCATTCTCCATCCCAGAGGCTTCTTTAAGCCTCCATGAGTGAAAAAGATCATAAACAGGCTTCAAGATACAGAGCTCTCATATAAACTGAGTTGTTTCCCATCCTCCAATCCCACCCTGATGCACCAACCTACATCCCCTTTCTTTTGGATTGCAGGTTTTTGCTCCCTCAGAGAACTCCCATATCTTTCTCATGGAGAAAATGCTCCCACATTAGAGGAAAACCCTTCCACATTAGGTTTTTCCCCACCACAGAAACTGCAGAGAAAAAAAATTGGTATTCTCTAATCTGCACCACTTAGAGGCTGAGACGTTCACCCTTCCCCAGCTCAAATAAATTGCCACTTACCCAGGCAACCGAGAAGAACCAGAAACTGAAACATCTTTGATGAAATGGTTGCATTTTTTTCCAAGAAAATGTCTTTTTATACTAAAATATATGCCGAGAAGCTGTGTCTAAATTTGGGATCAATACAGCTTATCTATACCCATAACTCATTAAACTGATCAAAAATGTTCTCTGCGTGGAAAAAACCCAACTGCTCAATGTGTAGCCCAAGGCTACACAAACACCTCCACACTGTATGGTTCCCACGGAGCCACGAGGCAGAAAAAATCCTGAGAAATTTGGAGTTCTCTCAGATCAAGTCAAAAACAAGGCAGGGCAGACCTGGCTGGAGAGGCCAACACTTCAGACCAGCAATTGGGGGTGCACATGTTGTGTTATTCCCTTGGATGAGATTTATTTGTCAGTCCAGCTTTGTGCTACTCCATGTGACACAAACTGATCTTTGTCAAATAAACAAAACCACAGCTTTTTTTATATCCCAAATTACTGCAGTCCCTTCTATTTTGTGCTGGTGGAACATCATGATTTATATCCATGTAGTGGTTAAAGGTGCAATCAGGGAGCAGAGTGGATGCATAAGTTCTTCAGTTAAATATAGATATAGATATAAATACAGATACAGAGATAGATATATAGATATAGATGATATAGATATAGATATAGATATAAACACAGCCCTGCTTTTTGTGTCCAGACAGGAAGAAAACAAGAAATGCCTGCAGCTGATGGAAACCCAGAGATTTGGGTCCATGGTCATGGGAAATCCCCTTGGGACACACAGGCCATCAATGGGTGGGAAGTAAAGCTCACCTTGAGCTGCAGTCAGAGAGCAGCTGTCGAGCAAAAAAAGGTAGAGTTAAGGAAATGAACTGGAGAAGACAGCAAGGGTCACCCACCCAGGTGTGCTAATGGGATCCACTCTCCATGGAATGCACGAGCCAGGAAATTTCCCATATAATCCCTATAGTGCTCTTTCACAAATCATTTTTATTTCAGTGGGAGCCATAAAAAGTTCATCACTGAGGCCCTCTTTTAGTCCTTGAGCACATTTTCCCCCTTACATCGCAGATCATTTTTAGCTTCCAGTTAGTTCTGGTTGGAGGTCAGAAAGTGGCCTCCTGCCCAAGCAGTCTCTTCCCTCACCTTCACTGCACTCACCATCCCAGTTAGGCCTGGCCAACTCACTCATTTTCTACCACTAATTTATTTTTCCAAAGGCTTTATGTGTTCCCTACACACAGCCATGTTTAAGAATGCAGTTGTTTGTTCTCCTTTTGGACATCAGGCATTTATCTCGAGCAGTTGTTTGTCCATAATCTGTCCTCCACAGCCACGCACACGCTATCATCACTCTGGCTTTGATGCTGGTGTTGTAATGCCCAGAGGAGAAATAAATTACACTGGGGATGATGAATTACAGCTGTTTTCAGAATTCCTCCACTCCAGGCATTGTTTCAGCGCAGAGCTCTTGAGGGGTGTCTGCATTTCCCCCTGGGACCCACAAAGATCATCGCGTCCAACTCCAACGCCACAAAATCAGCTCAAGCGGCCCTGTTTGTGTCCGTGTGGCAAAACCCTTTTATCTCTGGAACAGAAAGGTCTCATCCATGTTGCTTATGCATCCTTGTCCATACTGGCCTTCCAAACCACGTGTAAAAGTTGCTATGAGGAGCACGGGCTGGTGCAAACCAGTGTTATACCAAAGTGTGTTAACAGTTTTCTGTGCAAAAAAAAGCAGGACAGCATCTGAGTTGGTGCTCCAGCACCGTTCAGTTAATTGGACTTCTGGCATTGTTTCATTAATTAGTGATCTAGCACTCTTTAATTAGTATACAGCCTTTTGTCTTTGTTTGCACAGGATCAGAATTATATATTTTGATGACAGAAGCATTTTCTAGGTGAGTAGAATATTTTAGGAGTGATGGGAAACATAAGAGGGGTAGCATGGGGGATAGGATAGGTGTTGGGGAAAGATTCCAGGACTGTACAAGCAAATAAGGATATTTGGGTGGATTTGATGAGATCCATTTGGAGCTGCTGAGCACAGAGATGAGGATAAAGTCATCTTTCACATCGCGCTTAAAGCACAAACTGCATTCTAGATATACCATGTATATACATATATATAATGTTAAAAATGTTTATCAAATTTAAAGTTGGTCTCATGAAATACACACACTTAATCCGTGTTTATTGATATTTCAATATCAGTGTGTGATGTTTGATGATAGTGATGATATTTGATGAAAAGGGCAAGTTTAGTATATGCTAGGATGTAGACATTCATGACAAATGCTACCTGATAAATTTATAGGGCAGCTGAGGTGCAGGGAAGTTCTAATGCACACAGAAACTCTGCTCTGAGAGTGATTTTTGGAACAAATTTGGTGTACAGACTGTGGAAGGCACATGGAACACGAGAGCATTTGACTCGTTAAAGTTACAAGATCAAGGGATTTTTTACTTCCCAGGGGATAACAAGTAAAAAGGGAAAGGGATAAAAAAACCACAGGGACAGAAATCTGGTAGACAAGGGATGAACAGGGTGGGGATGAAGAACAAAATCTCCAGACCAGTACTGATGGGCCACTTAGGAATTACAGACTGAGCTTTGGAGGGAGCTAATTGGGAAGATGCTACTGATAAGAAGGGAAAAAGAAGGTGAACTTGAGGATTTGGGGAATTCAAGAGGGATGTGCAGGACACATGGTTGGACTTGACGATCTTAGAGGTCTTTTCTAACCTTAGTGATTCCGTGATTCTCTGACTAGGAGGTAAGCAGGAGATCACACAGCAGGTTCCCCCTGAGGGCACGCCAGGCCGGGTTCCAGCAGCTGGGCAGGAGAAATTCCAGGTCCTGGGGATTGCTGGAGATGTCAGGCCTTATATAACACTCTTAACACAGACTATTGCATATGACAGAGTTACTGGTTTTATTCAAAGCCTTTCTGCACAATCTGGGGAGGTGATGGATGCAGGACTGCTTTGGCATCATACCCAGAGAGTAAACCAGTGCATAAGGCTCAGTGAATGGGGAGATGAGAAACAACAACCCCACCTTTTTATCATCACCAGCATCTGACAACACCCAGTTTACTTTTGCTAATGGTTTGACTTGAATTCTGGCCTTGGCATTCTGTTTTAAGTACCACATGGACTTGGGTCACTGTCAAAACAATTTGAATGCTTTCCGTCCAAGAAAATATCAGCTTAAAGCACCTTCCAGCACCTAAAGGAGCTACAGGAGAGCTGGAGAGGGACTTCTGACAAGGCCATGGAGCAGTGGGACAAGGAGAAATGGCTCCAAACTGACAGAGGGCAGGTTTGGACTCGATGTTTAGGAAGAAATTCTTCCCTGTGAGGGTGGTGAGGCAGTGGCACAGCTGCGCACCCGAGTTCCTACAGATGGAATCTCGTAATAAAAATAAATTTATATATTAAATATAAAACCTAGATATTAAATCTTTATATTAGGGCAACATGTTATTGACAAACTAGATGGAATAGATGAATCAAAGGTTCTTATCACTAAACCCCCTGTAAAAGCTTTTCAGCTTGTCTGAGCACAGAAGATACAAAAAGAAAACCACTTCCCCTGGTGCAGGCAATGATACAATTTTCAGGAATAACATTTTACAGCTGGGTGCTGTCAGCGTGACAATGTTTCCTCAGTGCAGTATGAAGAATTTGGATGGTTAGACTCTTAATTATCCAAAACCACTGCTCATCAAACCAAGGTCAAAGGGCTCCCTTAAGCAGCAAAACTTGCTACCTGCTTTAATATGTTTAATGATTGATGATTAATTTTGAGCATTCATAAAGCTCCATTAAAATCATTAAGTGTTCATTTGCAGCTCATAATGAAATGTTTTGTTGGGTCAGACCAAAGTGCTCAGTTAGTTGGAATTTCACACTGTTATTTCTTGATATCGATTTGCTTACACTGAAAAATCTAAAGAGAAGAGCAAAACATCAATAACTCAAATTATTTAAGCACCACACAGAACTGAAAGAAAATTCGTCAGAAATAACGTCTTATTTATTTACTTCTAACAGCAGAGGAACCTAATCTTGCTCCAGATTCTGCAGAACCTTCAGTCTATAGCTCAATATCCTGTTTCAGTGTTTAAGTAACCATTGCACTAGAAAGCAGCTTACTGAAATCCACAGTTTTCATAACTCTTAAGAGTTATGGGTGGGATTTTTCTACCAGCAAATAAATTGTGTGCTTTACAAAAATTAGTCTGTGGAACATTATGAACACTCCTAACTGCACTGAAATGAATGGAAAAGTTTAGTATTAATGACATCAGAATCTCGCCCACTGTGCTTACTGGAAAAGTTCACTTTGACTTTAGGTAAAGAGGAAAAGGTACAAGATAAACAGCTTACATTCTGTCTCTGAGTCCTTACTCAACATGGAAAAAATAGTAAAAACATTCTTACATAGTATTTTAATATGCTTATTAATTTAATTTCAGTGCTTTTCATTTAAAGTGAAAAAGAAAATGCTATTCACTGTGAAGAAAAAAGGTGGAAAAGCAAATCAGGAGCTTATGTGCAAGTTGTAACAGGAAGGAATGTGCATGGAAAGATCTAAAGACCATTTTAACTAATTTTTTGTTTCAATTTCTACAAGTAGACTGAGAGCTTTTTCTACATGTTTTCTGCCTGTAGTAGCCATTACATAGAATTCCTGTAATGTCTTTAGATGGTTTGGGCCCACTTGCAAACAAGGACAAAACTCCTTTAATCACTTTTCTGCTGCTCTTACACCCCGTTGCCCCTCTTCCTTCTATTTATCTCAATAACTGCAACATTAAATTCTCAATGGCATTTCCCAGTTTCTCAAATAGTGACTAACATGAAGCAAAATGCAGTTTTTGCCTATAAATCCTGACTGCCCCACGTGTGAACAGGGTGGTTACGCATTTGGGTTTCTAATTGTCTCATAAATCACACCGTGCCCCAGACTGGAAATTTATCACCTTAAACTGCTACAACCTGCACACCTGCTCTGTAGCTGATGCCATCCTACTCTTGCAGCATTTTTAGAAGTGCTGAATTTTCCTTTACTTTTTAAAATGAAAAGATGTTAAAAAAAGAATGGCTAGAAATTAATATTCTATATCGAAGTGGGTTGTTAGTATGTACATTTGTGCTTTTCCTGAATGTATATTCAGGCACTCAAGACTGACAAATTTTTATCTCAGCTGTATGCTCAGGGAATAACTTCAAGGCACCTTTCTCTTATCTTCCCTCCTTTCTTCTTTCTGACATCATTCATGCTGGTGTAAAAAAAAAAGGCACACACCCTGCCATACCTGTTTTTCTCAACATCAGAATTTCTGGAATAAAAAACCCAACTCGTGGCCTCAAAGCGATGGATGTAGGAATATACACACAAAAACATATCTGAAGGAACAGGATTTCAGCCAATTTCAGGAAACTCAACATAAAGAGCAGAAAAAGCCTCCACGCGTGGATGCGGCTCAGCTTTCTCTGGTTGGTGTAGTTTAGGTACACTTTTGCTGTGTTTGCAGTGCCACATGTTCCAGCCAAACCAACAAGAGCCCCTGAGAAGGCAGCAGCTGAAGAACACCTGTACCTGGATGCACAATGAAGATATTTTTGCCTGAGGATCAGGATTTCCCTCGCTGGGAAGTTGCAGGTGTGCTCTCATCCAGCAGGAAAACCAACACCAGCACATTAAACAGGGGTGGCAGAGCCAGGGATGGCAAGCCTGGCCTGAAATGAGTACAAGAAGGGCTGGAAGGAAGGACAAGGCTCTTGGACTCACTGGGTACTCCCAAACCAGAAGGAGGTCCTTGGCCAGACTAGGACCAGATGAATCCCTGCTGGCAAACCCCTCTTGGCAAGGGCTGTGCGTGCAGCAGCAAGTGCTGAGCCCTGCCCTCCCAGCCCTGGCACTCAGCTGTCTGTGCTCAGGGCCAGCTCTGACACAGTGGAGCTGAGACCTTGGATCACACTGCTGTGGAAACTGCTCCCTTGGAGGAAACGCTGAAGGAGAAGGAAAAGCTCCTGAGAAGCCTCATGTGGGGCTGTACCCCGGGACAGCTGCTCAGGGCCTTGCACTTGGTCCTGCCTGAGCTCCATTGCTTAGGATGCAGTTCCCCATCCCTTCTTCCCCCACTCCCCATCACATGGTCAGCACTTTAAATCAGCACTTTCACTGGTGGCTCTTGGAAAATGAGTTCCTTGCTGTTAAACTTGATGGTAAGTGCTAGCTGGCAACGAAAATGGGAACCTTGCAGTATCTTATCTGTTGATGTCACAGCAGTGGGGTTACCTGTTACTGTGTGGGGTTGATGGATTTTCTCCATGCAGGCCCTTGGGATATTCCCAAACATGACAAACTTTGAGCTTTCAGATCACTGGGATGAACCTTCCCACCAGGCAAAGAGGCAAACATGACTGTTAACTAGAGTAGCAGAGATAAGATGAAAGGCATTCTGATACATCCTTTCTCCACGTTTGTCATGGAGAAATAAAACCCCAGGGCTTTGTACAAAGAGGGATATTCATCTGATGAACTGATGAAGTGCTCAGGAGAGCTGCTACTCTGATCAGCTCCGTGCTCTGCATCTTCAACATCACCAATCCCAAACCAAAGGTTTAATCCAGAGGTTTAGCTGGCTCGAAGGGAACTTTTCCACACATATCTTCAGACCCAGGTCTCCTTCTACACTGAGAACTAAACTGCACCAGAGCCAAGGGCTGGGCATTTCTTTCTGCTGCCTATGCTGTGAAACTGTTTGCACAATTCCTGGTGTGGTTTTGCCCCGTGTCAGCCACCACAGTCCCAGACAATACTTGGTCACATTTTAGTGCATAGTATGGGCCAGGAATGATTCCAGTGGGCAAATGGGTTGCACACACTCTTGTTTAGAGATGAAAGAGTTTAACCACATGGATGTGAGATGTGTCTTGCCAGCTGGAGTCAGGAATAAATAATGTGTGGTGCCCATTTGGTTACTAATAGAGTCAGAATAATTTTTTTCATCAGCTGAAACCCTGTTCAGATGCCTCCTTTGTAAGCCTGATGCTGATGCAAAGTTTTTCAATTAATCTTTTCACCCTCAAGAGTGTGATGAGCAATATCACCTTTTTAGAAAAGTCTGGATGCTGCAAAGCAGTTGAGCAACAGAGCTCTCTGTTCATGGTCGTGGTTCTGACCCATGGTAAACAACATAATTCAACCTGAGACCAGAAGACAGTAAACCAGTATCTTAATGAGGATTTCCAATGGGAAACTTTAACAGCAGTTTTTGAATTACTGTGTCCAAGTCCCTCAAATCCTCAGTGGTTTTTCAGCCTCCTCTACTCTTTAATTCCTAAAGCTATTAGGAACTCTGCCCTTGAAATATTTTTAGATGGGTTTTGATATTTTAGGGTAAGATGTTCACCTGCAGCAGTGGCAGGTCCTGATTGGAATCTCCTTCCTGCCCTGATAAATCCAAGGCAAAGGACTGCAGGAGGACTGAATTGTGCAGCTCCAGGGCAGGATGCTGAACATTTACAGGTCTGGGGTAACAGAGCTGACAGCTTTGCACTGAACATGTGCTGATGCAGAAAGGTGGGAATGGAAAGGAAAGAGAAGATGGCTTTGACACCTGGAACACGAACTCAAAATGCCTCTTTTGGTGCTAAAGGCCATGCCAGGGTCCTCAAGCACAAAGCACAGGGTACTGCCAGTACTGCCAGCTTCTAAAAGGTTTGTGCTCTTCTTGAACAGCTCACAGTGACTGAAGCAAAGGGAACACTGTGAGCTGTAAAGGAGTTGAGGACACGGTGGCACATTGTTCTCTCCCTGGAGAATAACAGGATAACTCCTTGGAAGTGGTGAATCAAATTAGTCCTTTTCAAAGTGTCAGAACTTGGTTCAAGCACTGAAAAAGGACCACACAAATGAGTTCTGCACTTCACCGTTAAATGAAAACGCACAGGAAAACCTCAGGATAGCAGCCAACCTTCCTTTTAGACAGCCCTACATGTACAAATCTTGGATTTGATAGAGAAAAAGCTTGGGGTCTTATCCCAAACAATGGGAGGAGTGGTTAAGTTCACCAGAGCAGAAAAATCAGTTCCAAAAGTTATAAATAATCTGTCAGAGAAGTTGTGGTCCTGTGCCACATGAAGAGCCAAAGCCCCAGAGGATCTGGACAAATCTGAATCATACTGTTCATAGCTCTCTGTCCTTTCCAGCTTTCCCATGTTATCCCAGAGCTTGATTAGATTGTCCATATGACTATTTGGAAAAAGCAGAGGCTGACCAATCTTCTCAACATGAAGTTTCCATATTTACCTGTATAAAGCACCATGAAATAGGAAAGTTTTTTACAAAAAAGAGAATTTTGAAATATTTGCAGTAAGCAAAGGTCTGCATATAAATTTACAAACAATAAGTGCATGGTTTTCTTTCAGATAGATGTCTAACTTTTTATAATATATTGATGAATGTACAGGTTTTCTCATACATATGCCATCCTTCATATGCCATTTATAGCTTCACAGTTCTTACAGTTTTACAGATCATGTGTGTGCCAGTTCTGATGCACAGATTAATGCAAAATCAACCGCTTTAAAAAGAGATAAATCAGGCACCAAGCACATAAACTCTGCCAAGGAAGAAGTCAGCCTCGGAGGAAGATGAGTTTGTTTACTTTCCCCCAAGTACCACAACTCTTGCATTGAATCACGACAGCTTAAGCGCCTTGTTTCTGATTATATGCTTAGACAAGGAGTGCTTCTGCAATTAATGAAGTACTTCTGTCAGGCACTAAATAAATTTAAACTCTGTCAATGGCATGTGTGGCTGGAAAGCTGCCAAATCAAATCTCTCCCTGGGACACAGATGCCTGCATTTCTCTAAACTTCTCCCTTAAATCTCCAAGCTGATGCTCCCACTCTCACCCCGAAATCTCGGCAGACCCCTGAGCTCTGCTAGAGGCACAAAGCTCCCTTTGTTGAGCAAGAGAACGGAGAGGTCTCGCCAGGTGTGAGCTGCTTAACACCACGCACCAAGAGGCACCTGCACCGCGGTGATGATGACAAATAAAAGCAAGAGCAGCGTTGATAAAGAACAGCATTTCCTTTACAGCCGTGCTCCGGAAGGAACAATCCCTTCGAGCAGCTGGGGAAGATAATTTACCCCAGAGCATCAGGGCACTGACTCGTGGCTCTCCCCGCACAGGTACCTACCCAGCTCGGAAGGGGGGATCAGCTGTGCCAGGGGTGATGCTACAGGCACGGCTGAGCTGCTCCAGCAGCTTCTTGCTGCAAAAAGAAGTGATTTGTTATCACTCCACTCCTGGCAACATATCCCTCGCTTGCCTTGAGCTCTGGAACCTTTCCTCTCACCGGGTGAAAGGATTTGAGTCACCAAGCCAGGGAAAATGTAATCCTACTTTTGCTGGTTGTTTCAGAAAGCTGAATCGGGTGCAGAATTAAAGAGGCAGGTGAGATCATGTGGCAAGAATTAAGGCTGGAGGAGGAGCAGGACCTTCCCATCTCACCACAGCAAGTTCCTGAGGGGCTTTTTTAGGTGGACAGCAATGCTCAGAAGTAAATAAATTGCACATCTAAATAATGAACATTTTATTGTGCTCTTCATCCAGTGCTGCAGGCACAGTCCCGTGCGGGATGGAAGATCTGTGCCATCCACTATCACGCAAATCCCAGCCTGCAGGGATCTACCCTGAGCAAATGTGAGGAAATCACTAAAGATGGGAACAGCTTCCAGTCACAATCTGGGTTACAAACTGAGCCTTAGAGCAGACACACAAACTGCACAGAGGTGTTGCTCTGAAAATCCCAAATCCACAAACTTTCCCTTGCATGCCTTATCATCAGTAGAGTCCTTTGAAGTAGTTATAGGCAGATTCCAAAATTTATTTTTTCTTCAACAGTCCAAAGAATTTATTTTAAAAATTTTAATTTTTTTTCCTAGTTTTTTTAAGGTTACTACTTCTCAGCAATATTAATACTTCCAGGGCTGAAAAGTTACATAAAAATTACAAAGCATTCAAGCACATTTTATCTCTACCTTACAGTAAGTCAGATGATATCAGATCTGGAAAAATTTAAATATTGGCTTAAATAATGCAGGCTTAATTTTGTTTTGTTTTGTGTCTGTAATTAATCAGATACAGCAATGCTATTTATCTCTTGGGAAAAGGGTAAGGTTTTTAAAAGAAATAATGGCAGAGTCACAGAGCCAAGAGGAATTCAGATGCTGCTGACATCTCCAGCTTCCAGAAGTAGAAAACTCTTCCAAACCTGTCAGATCTATTAATTCTCCATGTCACACTTCAGACACTCCTGTGAAATCCTGGATTTTACCCAGAAGGGGAAAACTTTGTAGGTGAAATTAAGAAAACAGGGCTTTCATATTTTCATGAGTTTTTTCTTAAAACTTGGAGTGGAAATCTGAATAAAATCAAAATTTTTAAGCTTATTTAATGTTATATACCTACGATTTTTGTACAATGTTCTGGTAAAGTTTATTGCCTGTTCATATCTCTGTTTCCTGAACATGAGATCTCTCCTCACCTAGAATTCAAAAACTTGCGAAAATAAAAGGAGATGCACAAATAAAAGGCCTTACACATGAACTGGCATTAAACAATATTCCAAATTTGCTTACTTTAAATACTATCAGAATAGATAACAAAAGAATATTACCATCCCCAAAAGCATCTAGGACATTTCCACTTTTTACGAGGAGAGAGTTCCAAACCCATCATTAGGTGTCATGCTGTAATGGGTGGATCGATCAGTGTCACCACTTTGGTGACAACTACCCACAAAACCCAAACATTTCTTCTATTTTCAGATGTGTGTGTTGAGTAAATATTTCCTTCTGTCCTACAGAGACAGTATTTAGGGGATATAGATCTCTCATTTTCATAATTTCATTTCTTTACTCCTTTTTTATGACTTTCTCTGGAAAAAAATTTAGTGATGCCAACCAATCTCATGGAGCAATTTCCTGCTTCGTGCTTTTATGTAAAAAGTGTGCCAGTGTGTAGACTGGAGAAACAGTTATTGCATCTTGACAATCAATCACCCAAATTAAAATAAGCCAACTTCATTATTGTCTGAGAAAATAAGAAGTAATTAAAAATGAAGTATTTAGATAACAATTGTAATAACTACCAAGAGCCTCTTATTTTCCTTCTACTGAGTTCTATCATAAAAGAAACAGAGCAGATCAATTTTTTTTTCCCCAAACAATTTCAATCTAGTTTTATAATTAAATCAAAGATAGATTTCCCCATTAGCACAACTATTGCAGTATCTGAGTAATTATGAATAATCAGCCAAGGGTATTCTTTACTGATTTTTCTTGTGCATCATTAATTATCTGAAGTGACAGGCCTAAGATAATTCCTATCATGAATAAACAAGTAGAGGAAACACGGAGGAAGTCAAGTACAAATAACAAGGAGATGGCCTCTCTTTGAAAATCAGAGCAATCCTGCAAAATGTTAATGGCTGTTCTATTTAAATGAAGCTGCGAGACATTAAAGCTTGTGATGTGCTGCATATCATTAATTCTCAGTAAAAGTGTAGATGGAATTCATACTTAATTCAATGCAATTTTCTGCCAGTTAATGGCCCTGAGAATCAAACATTCACAAATGTAAATGGGAGTTTTTCCAAGCCAATACTTTATGGGCTTAAAAACTGGCTTTTACTGTGAGTAGAAAACTATACCTGAGCAATTTTCCTTTTTGTTGAGTGTGACCTTTTTTTTATATTTGTAATATGATGCTCTCTTCTGATGATTTACTGTATTACATATGAATTTTTAAATATTTTTCAATTTGATAAATTTTATTTAATGGATAAGTAAGTAGAAAAATTGCCAACGTGGCTGGATTTCCTTTTTATGTTCATATTCCTTTTTGGTTGTTATTCCATTTCAGTGTCATAAATAGGATTTAAAAATTTCACCATGATAATTCCATGGTTTTGAAAAATTAAGCAGTATTTACTTTTCTATATTTTTGAGGATGTGACACCAAAAGAACAATGTCTCTCTCCTTGTATAGTGAGATGCTGATTGAGATTTTTAAAAATACTTTCTTTACTATCTGTTGGAGTAGGGGTTAATGCATCTTTATAGCTTTCAGCAGCTTGTGCATAGTCCTGGTGCTGATGGTGCTGGACTTCAATCAGTGCTCCCAAATTCTGCTGGGAAGGAATTGGTCCTGGCTACTTTGAAGGGCCAGGGTTCTGTGTCCTCTGCTGTGTTTCAGAAACCTGCAGCAGCGATGAACAATGCAAGAAAATGAAGTAACAATCACAACAATTTCTGAAAGTTTTTCAGAGCAGCTTCATTTGTGTCTGTGTGTCCTTTGGAAGGGAAGGGAACCTTGAGATCACCTTTTTCTGGTCCAAACCAGAGGACTGAAGTCAGTGACTGGCTGGAAAGCAGCTCTGCAGAAGAGGATCTGGGAGTCCTGGTAAACAAATTGGACACGAGTCAGTGAGCCCCTGCAGCAAATAAATCCAACCTTGTGTTGGGCTGGATCAGCTGGAGTGCAGCCAGCAGGTCAAGGGAAGAAATTCCCACTCTGTGTTCCGCAGCTGTTGGACAGAATTCCTGCAGAACTGCGTCCAGTCCTGGGCTCCCCAGTGCAAGGGAAAACACTCGTCTACTGGAACAAGGCCAGTAAAGGGGCTACAATCATCACAAAGGGGCTGGAGCCCAAAGGGTTAATCAGCTCAGACTTTGGAGTCCCCTGGGAGGGACTCAGCCACCGGAGCATTGTCTCACACAGCCTTTGAGGTGCCCCTCTAAGGAAGAGTGCCCGACACATCCTCCCTGGGCTGGCAGGCTGGCACTGCCCAGGAGAGCTGGCTCCAGGCAGTTTGGACCAGGAGACCTCCGAGGTCTCTTCCAACCTCAACCATTCCCCGGGAGACCCCTTCACCCCCGAAGCTCTGAGGTGACTTATCCCCAAACCCGGTTATTCCAGCGTGCTGATGGCTGCATTACTGACTGCTACCAACCCAGCTGAGCTGTTCCTGCATCCAGCAGCGCTGCTTGAGTGCTGGAACATTTCCAAGAGCTCTGTTTACACAGGAAATACCTTTGCCTACCGACCCGAGCAGCCCTGATAGCACTGGAACAGTGGTACAGTAAAGGAGACTAAAGAATGAGCTGTGTAGTCTCTGCAAGGCTTAGTAATAAGAAAAATCAGACTGTTAAAAATCATATTATGCTTCATACAACTGTACTGAATGTAGCTGCACGCTTGAGATTTGGAAGCACCACAACTTCCTTTACCATAAATATCTTATTTGTATGAAATAGAAATTCTCTTTTGTGAATACAAGAGGGAGGCTTGAAACACACCAGTACAACAAAATCCACAAAACTGGATGCAGCTGAATCTTTGCCCCTTGCCTGACAACTCCTAAATGTAGAATTATCTCTCTTTATGCTTCTCCAAGGTTAAAAGATTCAATGCTTTACAAGTTCTGAAGGGTGATACTGTTAACAAGGTAATGATCATTTAAACTGTTTATGTATGATGCAAATACGAAAACGTTGTCTAATCACTGCTAGAATTCCCATTCATGAGCATCCTGTGCCTGCCTTCCGAGAGGTATAAATAAATATGACTGAAAATCGTGAGAGATTTATTAATATTTGCCACTGAAGTGGGTAATCCTGTTGGATACATAATTGTTCAGGATTAAATTCAATTGTTCACACAATAAAGGTCCTGCACATCATCCGCACAAGTGGAAGATGAAATGAACCTCCTTAAGAAAATGTAATTTAAACTGGTTTGATCTACAAGATGCTCTTCCTTTTAATTTTGAATAATGACTTTCTGTAAACATTATTGCCCTCAGTAATGTTTCGTTCCTACTCGCAATTATTTTGACCAAAACATTGTTTGGGGTCAACTTCTTTGATAATGTTGAAATTTATTATAGGCATATTACTGCAAAAATATTTTGCATTGATAATGAGGGAAGAACTAATACTCTATTAATATTTTTCATCATTCTTAACTAATTAAACTTGTCCACAGAATTTCCTCTGTATTGCAAGCTTACTTCTGAAGCTTGCTGATTTTAGACAGTCAATATTTCAATATTTCAATATTTGAAAACAGTAATCCTTTGAGATTTGGAATGGTTATTCCTTTATTCCTTAATTTCTGGTGAGTTCTACAGTAAAACAGTTCTGAAAGAGGCCAAAGATCTTTATTCACACTACACAGTCCTTCTGCTATACTGAAAAATTACTTGTACAGCAGCCTGGAGAAATCTTTAATAACAGCTACAGCCAAGAATTGCCTGAAATTTTCTCTACCGACTGAAAAACGAAACCTACAACTAACTCAGCTGCAGCTTTTTTTACTGTATCTACTGATCTAAATGTAGAGCAGTCAGCACACATTCCACATTTACATGGGAACCTTTAGAAAAGACTGATACTTTGGAAAAGAACGATACAGGCAAGCTGTAATTGCTAAGCACACAAAGAGCTTTGAAAAATAAGCATTTAAAGTGTACAGTTCTCTGCAGGATCTGCCAGTTCCGTGTTACATTGTTTTAGTTCCATTGCCATGGATGATAAATGGCATTTCCTTCAAAATCCAGTATCTGCAAAAGCAAAGACCTGATGCAGATAGCATTGTGTGGAAATGCCACAACACTGCAGCGTTTGTAGTGGCTTAAAGCCCTGGGACAACCACAATATATTTCTGATGACCTGCCAGTCGTTATGGTTTTAACCTTGCCTTACCAATTAGCTGGTTTTTATCATGGACTGATTTTCTATAACAGGAAAATTGTCTGTTGACAAACTGTTTGGGAGAATACCTAAAATATTAATCGTAGCTATTTATTACAGTAACACAATCCTATTTTCACTGTCTAATACACAATTAACAGAATAAAATTTTAAAAAGTAAAATTTCAAGAAGTGTTAGCTAAGAAATTTGACATTTTTCATCCACCATTTATGGATTTATCAGTTTTGATGACATGAAGTTGCCACATTTGTTTAGTGTCACATGGGACCAAAAAGTCTCCTTTGCCTGTTTTCAGGAACTCTTTTAAATGCAGAAACTTAAACTTTTAAATGCAGACTGTTTCCTGTACAACAAAACTAATGAGGAAAGAATAATCACAGAAAAAAAAAAAAAACAACAAAACAACACAGAGAGAAGAGGCTGGAAAATCTTCCTAAAGTCTTTGTATCTTTTTGTGCCTAGGTCAGGATTTGCCTCTTAGTGGAACAGTCAGTAAGACCTGTTCAGAAACCTCTTTGGTTCCAGCCTCCTTGCCTCTGGCACATAATTACATCAAAGCAATTCCAGAGTTACAACCAAACGAAAGCAGACACAATAAAACAGTGTTAACCCCAAACGTTATTTTATTTTCCCTCTGTAGAAACAAATAAACAATCTTCCTCATCTGAAAAGGTTTTTGAATAATATAGAAATATTCACTAAAAAAAAAAAAAAAATCAATGAATTATCCCAGATTTTATAGTAAACAAGAAATGTGATCAAGATAATTATAAACTTAGGTACAGTATACATTAGTTTTTACATATTTATACTTATTCATATTTGGCTAAAAGCCTTATGATCTCATTTTTCTCTTTAGATGGTAAGGCCTTCTGCCTTGCTATGGATGAAATACCGTTGAAACATTCCCTCTCAAGATCCAGGAGACATTTCCAGCCTTCTGTCGAGTCCTCCATCATTTTTATCCATTAGCTATAAAAACATTCTTGCACAATATAATTAATTATATCTGCATTCTTCCTGTTTCTTTGATTTTCCATCTCTAAATCAGCTTCACAATCTAAAAACTAAAATATTCAAATTCTAAAGACTAAACCAAAAATTTGATAAATATGTAAAATTTTGAACAGCAAAAATTTGATGTAACAGCAACAACATTCAAACGAAAAAGAACCTCCTATTGCTTGAAACACACATGCAGGGCTTCTCAGATTGTGATGCTGAAACCAAAATTACCCAACATTTGCCAGACTGGAAAGCAGAGCAGTAAGTTTTCTCTTTTAGAAAGTATATTTTAAGAGAATTAAATATTTTTGCTAAAAAGTCACATTGAATATGCAACATACATATTCATATACATATATATATATAATTCTCCACTGACAGATCTTTGTTTTCCTAAAATTTATTGCCTCTAATTGAATAAATAACTTTCTTCTCTAGTGTCTGAAACAGTTTTGTGCTGATGTTCCAGAAGCACCCATGCAACCATTTAAAGTAAACCTTTTGTGCAGCACAGAATCATCCTCAAGGGAGCTACATGAAAATAAAGCTTGATTTCTCTCCGTGAGAAGACACAATGTGTCACTGCAGATCCTGCTATGCAATGCTGCTCTTTAATAATTTATTGGAGTCTCTGGGCTCCGGGTAAGCTGACAAATCTAATATGGAAGTGCTGCTTAAGTGTTGAATAAACATGAGTTAAAGTATTTTTCCAAACAAACAAAACTGCTGCAAAAGAGTGGCCCAGGGCAGATTAGATTTTTTTTTTTCAGTAATTTATTGACGGCAGCACTTTTTTGGGTACCAGTTTCTTTAGTAAATTAGTTAAAATAATAATTAAAACATGCCTACATTTCCCAAATCACCAAAAGATTTCTTTCGTTCTACAACTCCCAATTTAACCTGCAGAGGTGGATGAAACACTGGACTGATGGATCAGCAAGTTTCAGACTGTTGACACTTGTGACAAGCAAAAGGTGAAAGCACAGGTTTGAAAAAAAGACAACCTTATCTATATTTTTACACCTTTTGTCATCTCACTGCCTATCTCTCCTTCCAGGCTTTTAAATTATGAGGAAAACCAATGTTTGGGGTTTTTTTATGTAAATTTGGATGATCTTTCATCATTCACTCCCATCATCTATTTATCTTTTAAACACTTATTGAAATAAATATATCTTAAAGTATTGCTGCTGAGTTTCCTTAAAAAAACCTTGATAAAGCTTTGATGAGGGAGTTTGTGAAATCCAAGCAAGCAGATCACTCTTTTCTGTGTACTCCCAGATGTGTGAGATAGGATTTTTATCTTCTTTATCAGAGCCACGTTGGCTCTTCCCAAGAATATATAACCAGGTACCTTTTAAAAGTATTATTTATTGTAGTTTCTATTACTTTATTAAGGCTTGCAGACCTCCCCTTCAGATCTCTGCTAGAATTCCTTTTTAAAAATTGTGCGTTTGGCACTTCCCAGTCCCCTGCAGCCAAAGTGCTTTGAGCAAACGGTACAAACCACCTGCTTGTGGTGTGCCAGCTCATTCCCTGCTCCTCCAGAAATGTGGGATAGGTGCCACCTGTTCCTGGAAATTTCTTTGTTTCCTCTGTTCACGGGCTCTTTCACCTCCACCTCAACGCAAGACGATGCAAAGAAAGGTTTGGGAATGGGAACCTCTTCACTGCCTTCTGTGGTAAACACAAAGAATTCCTCTAGATTTCCCCCCTTTTTTTTTTTTTTGTTATGGTCTTGTATTTCCTAATTTAGTACTGGGATCAGACTCTCTTCTCTGGCCTCTACTTTTGGTAGGTCTGAAGAAAGGTTTCTCATTTCTGTTGTTTGTAGAAACATGATTACATGGCCAGCTCCTCATTGGCTCACCTGTTACAAAAGACACTCTGAAGAAAAGCAGTTTAATACAAAATACAGCTATGAGATAAGATTCCCAAATATAAACAGCAAAAAACCCCACAGATCAATGTCAGGCATAATTTTTTTTTTTTTCTTCTGAGCACTTTTACTTCCCATCTGCTCAATGAATGTGATGCACAGATCTGCAGTCACAGCTTAGAGACAACTCCACGGAAAAGTTACTTAAAAAGGCTCCTGAGAATATCCTGTGCTTTCTTTGGATAAATATGAACCGATGTGTGTGGATTTTCAAGCATAAATAGCTCCTGAAGTGACAGGGAATGTAAGAATTTCACTTGGAAGCAAAGGCAGAGGATGAAAAAAGCAGGTTTCTTTTTTTTTTCCTCTTCTGTTTTTATGCATCACACTTGAACCACAGACATTATGTGGATGGATCCTTTGGAAAAATGAGATCTTGGAGGTGAGAGCAATACTGCCAAGGAGTTTTAATGAAATCAATACTTTTATATGGAAATGAAAATGCTCATGCAGGAAATATAACTAGCATTTTAACTATATTAATATAATAACACTTCAAATTAATTCTGCCACTTTGGAAACTTTCAGAACTTTTCCATCATGAGTTAAAGGCAGAATCAGAAGGATCCATCCTGAGCAGAACACAGTGGAGCAGAAATGAAATTTCAGGGGGGTGAAAATACCACAACCTCTTAGTGATCACCTACACCTTGGAAAACAACAACATTGGACTATTGATTTGTTTCTTCAGCTATTAATGCTTAAAGTTGTCTCAGCTGGTAGAAATACTGTTCTTGAGCACAAGTCTGTGCCTACGGAGAGGAACAGAAACAATTTTACAGTATTGGTAAAAAAATAGCAATAATCTCTTTCTGGATTACACTAAGAGGGGGATAATTTTTAAAGGCTGTTAAAATGAGAACAGTAGTGGGCAGGTTTTGGGGGTTTTTTCATAGTCTTAAGCTGTGCCAGGGGAGTTTTAGGTTGGACATTAGGAGGAATTTCTTCACAGGAGGGGTGATTCGATATTGGAACGGGCTGCGCAGGGAGGCGGTGTGGGTGTTCAAGGAAAGACTGGGTGTGGCACTCAGAGCCATGCTCTGTCGCCATGGTGGTGTTCGTTGACAGGTTGCATTCAGTGACCCCAGAGCTCTTTTCCAACCCAAATAATTCCGAGGTTCCGCGATTTTGTGATTCTGGGACTCGGCGCTGGCCCCGCCCCCTCAGCGNGCTCGGCGCTCCGCTGCTCGGGCCTGCGGGAGCGGTGTGAGGGCGATGCTCGGGGCCGGCGCCGCCTGAGGGCCGGCTCCGCTCGGGTCCCGGCGGAGCGGCCGCCATGGGGCTGGGATCCAGCTCCGAGGGCCCCGGCGGCGGCGCCGAGGG
>VWZW01001851.1:1976406-2114258 GCA_013397115.1 Edolisoma coerulescens | reverse complement strand
GGTGAGGCGGCCGCCACCGGGCCCGCGGGGAGAGGGAGTTGGGAGGGCCGCGAGGGGCGGCGGGCGCTGAAACGGGTCCGGCGGGGTCCCGCTCCCGCATCCCGCCCGTGCTGGCCGGGCCGCCCTGGCTCCCACCTGTTGGCTCCTTCCCGGAGCTGCCACGGCGGCAGGGGCGGGGCGGCCGCGCCGCTCCCGGTACCAGCGGGTGCCCATCCCGGCGGTGCAGCGGGCTCGGGGCCGCGACCTGCCGGGCCTTGGGTGCCGAACAGCCCGGGGGAGCCTCCAGGGCTGCTCTCGGGGAACCTGAAGTAGTTTAAGAGTAGAACAGCCCTTCTTCCTTCCCTCCTCCCCTCCTTTTCTCCCTGCTCCCCTCCCCGTTCCCCTTCTCTCTCTGCTCCCCTCCATCTCTCCCTGTTCTCTCTCTCTGCTCTTCTCCTTCTCTCCCTGTTCTTCTTCCTACGTATTCCCCTTCTTCCCTCCCTGCTCCCCTCCTTCTTTCCCTGCTCCCTTCTCTGTTCTTCACAGCATCTTGTTAGGGGGTTAATTCCCGCTCCAGCGGTGTTTTCCTCCGTGGCTGCCTCTCCCAGAAGTTTGTTGTAACTCCTCTCTTTAGCAGATTCTCTGCACGTACAGCGCTGTAAATGCATATCTGGAAGTTTAAGGATGGGCAGAGGTGTTGCTGATAACAGCTGTTGCATGAGTTATCGTTTCTTTTAGTGGGTATTTTCCCTTCCTGGAATAAGAATGGGAGCTTTGCTGCTTTCCACTTCATCTGCATTCTGTGTTTCTCAGCATCAGTATAAAGCTGCCTGCTTGCTTTTGATGCAGTTCAGGGTTGTGATGAAAGTTAATACTTCCACTCCAGCTGTGGTTACAGTGCTCAGTCTTGACTGTTTAATAATAAAGCATTATTTTTATTCTTAGTTTTGCTGTAGAACCTTTTGCTGAAGTAACTATGCCATTAAATATATTTTATAACTTTTACAGACAGTTCTGCCAGCAAAAGCCCCGATACCAATACAACTTTATCTATTAAAAAGAAGTGAAAGTATGTATCTAGCATTTTGGTAACACCAGACCAAATATAAGATGTAGCAATGAACTTCCTTTAGATGATGCGTGGGCTGTAATGTTGTGTTTAAATGGTGAGGTGGCCTTCAGGAATCAAATATATTCGAGGTTAAGGGCTGCTGAGGTAACAAAAAGTGAAGTTAAGAGCAATCTGTCGGTAGGTTTGCAGTGATTCCTAATCACCATCTTGCTTTGTCAGTTTACCTTGAAGTGGGTGGACTCTCATGTAATCTGTAAATTTTTGGTGGGGTTTTTCCTGCTATGAATGTGTTTTAATGAGTATTCTCTACATTTATGACATCTCTTCTATGACAACTTCGGTTATAATGAAATTGAGATGTCCCAACTCTTTATTTCTTCGGAATCTTTTGTAAGTGGTGGCAGCTTTCTTGACCAGAACTTGTGGGCAGGCGTGTGTTTGTAGTGCCCTTGTGCAAGTATTCCTGTTCCAATGGGAAATGGAAATGTGGGAACCCAGCTGTCAGTTGTGGTCATGGAAAAACGGCTCTGATGCAAGTGGGGACTCCCACTGTGCTCAGGTTGTAAGAAACACGGAAGAAAATCCTGAAGCAGCACGTTGAAAACCAAGCCTTTCTCCAAAGCATTCAGTATTTAATAATTCCAGGCTGTGAACTCTGAATCACTCCATTTGTGTCTGATATGGGGTTCCAAACCTGCTTTTTACAGCTTGATTTGGACATCTGTTTTTCACAGTTTTATAAAAGTAAGGTCCTAATTAAGGACTGCTTCTTGAGGGCGGTCATTTGGTGCCTTATCTCTGGCTCAACTCAAAAATAAATATTGAATCAAGTGTAAAGATTAACACTTTCACTTACGTAACTGGAGATCATTGTAGAATAACAATAAAATGTACGTTCTGCAGGTTCAAGAAAACTCCCCAGCCCAACAAGGAGGACTGGAACCGTTCTTTGATTTCATCCTTGCCATAGGACACACGAGGCTTGTAAGTCTCAGATGATTTCAGTGTTGGTTTTTTCCACCCTACATGAAACGTGGGTGCTGAAGTGATGAAAGGTTAAACCCAAAACTGTCACAAGTAGAGAAACTGTTCACATTGGACATTAAAAGTAGAGTAAAACTTGCAGGTGTTCAAAGTCTCCTTGGCTAGATCCAGGTTTGAGGAAAAGGTTTTGTTTATGCCTTTACTCACCTTAACTTCCTAACAGGTTAACACAATGTTTATGTTATTGCTCATTCGTACATATTTTCTGCCACAAGGTGAATACTGAACTGGTGAGTCAATAGCCAGAGCTCAACATTTGTTTAAACAAACTTGTTTCAACATTTGATAAAACATGAAAAAGAATCATAGCCTGTCTACGTATACTTTTGAGACCAAGAACACAGTTCCTGTGTGTTGAGTTGTGAGAGAAGAGTTGAGTTTTGGTTTGATGGGGTTTTTTTTGGGTTTTGGTTGGGGTTTTGTTAGTTTATTTAAAATGCTCAGAGCTTTGCCTGGTATGCTCCACCTTAACCACATACAAGCTGAACTCATTAAGTTTGTCTTGGTTTTATGAGTGGAGCCATCTTTTTTGGAAGTGATCATTATAAGGGCAGATTTTGGGGGAAGATCATTTAATCTTCTAACATGACAGAAATGAAGATATTATTTCACAGTTTGCAGTGACTTTGAAAGGCTGTTGAAGAGGGATGGGGCTCAGAGACATGAAGTGAAATGTTGCTGCTCATTGTTAGACTACACAGATATTTGATATCTAATACTGCTGGTATTATTTAATAGCAGTTGTGAAGGACAGGAATGCCAGTGATGAAATGGAATAATAGGAAGTATTTATGTAAAGGGATGTGTGTTGACAGAACTGACTGCTTTCTAGTAAAAGAAAATTGAACTGCTGGGATTGTTTGTGGACCACAGAGCCTAAACTTCGATGGTTTTGGTTCTTTGTATTCAAATTCTGCCACAGATGTGACAGAAATTCCCAATTCCCGCAACTGGAAATAATGCTAATCCTGTATCTCTGCTTTACAGAACAAGGAAAACAATATGTTGAAAGACCTGCTGAAGGCAAATGCAGAGAAAGCAGTGAAGCTGGAGGTGTATAACATCAAAACAATGAAAATACGAGAGGTGGAGGTGATCCCCAGTAACATGTGGGGAGGACAAGGCCTCCTCGGAGCCAGCGTGAGGTTCTGCAGCTTCCAGGGAGCCAACGAACACGTCTGGCATGTTCTGGTGAGGAGGAGTTCTTGGATGGCTCCTTATGGTTCATGTGACCTTGTTTTACAGTGTGATGTTTAGCAGTAACTGTTATGTAAAGTACAGTGCTGCTGTCACACAGAGGAAGGGAACACAAGTCCTGAAGTTTTGTCTGAGCTGTTTGAGTAGGAACAAGGAGTGGGTGGTGTCAGTGTTGACAGTGACAGTTACAAAAATAACTCCTTCCCAACTGGACCAGACAGTGTAGGTGGGAAGGGTTTTTTCGTTTTATGTTGAAGAATCAATGGCAAAAGCAAAAAGATTCCAGCCTGATTGGTGTCTCTGTGTCGGCTAAACTTCATTACATTAATATTAATGTTAGAAAAAGCACCACAAAAGAGCTGAAAGAGTAGAACTGAACAGGAAAGAATGTTTATGTTTCTGGTTGTTCAAGTAAATGCAACTTCTCAACATCTTCAGAGGATGTTATTTTAAATTGGTAGCATCCTCATCTTTCTTACTCAGCATGTTTTACAGGATGTCACACATAGATGTAGACTATTCAAGAACTTTTTTATCCCATTAACAAAATGTTCTTTCCTACTTTGCTCTGGGAGTTAGCTTTTCTTTTGGATCTCGGTAGTTTATCCTGCTGTGGGTGCAGATGACTCGTGTCATTCTTTCACAGGACGTTGAGCCTTCATCTCCTGCAGCTCTGGCTGGTCTCCAGCCATACACTGACTACGTTGTTGGATCTGATCAGATTCTGCAGGAGGTAGGCTGCATGTTCCTTCCAGTGGGGAATGATTATCTTTGTGCCTGCCAAGTGTATGTTGTAGGATTTGGTTTTTTTATAAATCTAATCAAATGTATAGGGATGGTGTTGGGGGATTTTGGAAGGTTGATTTTATGACAGAAGCTTTATTGTTAAGGTAAACATTATCTTTCTTCTTAGTGTGACAATAAAAAGAAGTTGCCACTAAAGATCAAACTACATCGGTGATTTTTCTGTCTCTGGGTGTTTAATATCTCACATTGAGTAAATAACTATGTAAAATGTTGACTTGCACATTTGGGTTTATTAACTACTACTTTCTTTTATTTTGTTTCATAGTCAGAGGATTTCTTTTCCCTGATTGAATCCCATGAGGGGAAGCCACTGAAGCTGATGGTTTATAACACTGAAGCAGATTCCATCCGAGAGGTAGTTGTGACTCCCAATGGAGCTTGGGGTGGAGAAGGAAGGTACTGATCTCTGTTGATGACAGGTTATACACTTGCTGTAAATGAGCTCCTGTTAGGAGTATTACTACTATCAATTAGTGGCATTTCCAATTTAAGCCTTGTTTCCTTAATCTTTCCATAAAAAAAATCAGCTTAGAACTAGGAATTGGGCACATTCTGGATCTAATCCTGTTCCGAGTTGAATCAAATGACAAAACTCCTGTGTTGAGTTTCCCATGAGCAGATTCATTATCTGCATTCTCATAGTCAAAACATTCAGCTAAAGCAAGAACAAAACCCACATCAAGTCAGGTTAAATATTTTGTAAAGATATAAAATAATTCACTGAAAGCTAAGCTGTGCATGTCTAAAAGTTGATTGCAGAGTATCCTTTGAGTGCTCTAAGTGGAAATTCTTGCAGGTAGGTATTTCCTGCTGTAGATAAATGACACAAACTCTTCTTGTTTAAAAGAGTCAAAATTTAAAATATTAGCTTTGTTAAGAGCACCTTTTTTATGTCTTGATTTACTTCTCTTGTACAGTTTAGGATGTGGCATTGGATATGGCTATTTGCACAGAATTCCAACACAGTCCATGACATCAAAGAAAAAGCCAGAAAGCAAATCACCTTCATCCTCACCAGAAGCTGGCACTCCTGTGCCATCCACTAACGGTTATACAGAGGTAGGAAAGAAATAAATTCCAATCTCTGCCATGTTCTCTGCAGTTTCAAAATTTTCTGCTTTTTGGGACATCGGTAATAGTGTATTTTATTACAGCATTCAGTTTTGCTTGAATGAAATGGAGTTGGGTAAAGGGGAAATGAAAGCTGATGCTGCTGAGCAGGTGCCAGATCACCAGTGGTGGCTGATACGAGTTTTTGCCAGATACTCTCTCATTTTCAAGTCTTGCATCCTACAGCTGTGCTAGTCAATGAGGATCATGTTAGAACACCTACCTCACTAGGAGAAAGATGCACCTCCAAGAACCAAGTTCTAACAACAGACTGGCTGTAAAAGGCTGAACTGGAACATGTCCTAATTGGTGATTGACTTTCAGCACCACAGCTTCTCTCTGAACTGGTTTATGTGGACACAGGCAGGATGCTCTCATGGGAAGGTTGGCTTCAGGTGAAGCTTCTGATGTAAAAAGGTGTTTTTCCTTCTTACTGTCTTGTTCCAGACTCCATTATTGGCACCTACCTCTCAGAATGACAGCTCTGAAACAGTTATGAACTTGGATCATTCCACAGAGCAAGAAATAAGTGGTTATTCACCAGAAAGCTCCCTTTCTCCTCCTCCCCCTCTCCAGAGAGTTATGGATCCAGGTATGTTTTCTTAGGTGCTTTTTTCACCAGTTCTTTAGAGGACATCTAAATAAACTAATATGGTCTTAAACAAGCTGGAGATTTAAATTCAGAACTGTGAGCACTGGTGGTAGTTTTCCTTGAAGTTTTTGACTTCCCTGGATTTCAGAGCTGTAGAATTTGGAGACCACATAAGTTTAATTTATTTGCATTTAGTGGGAAGGGGACTTCACTGACTTCAGTCTGGATATAACATGTCCTTTTGAATCTAGAATTTTGTGTCGTAGCTAACTGATATTTGCTTTCTCTTCCAGGATTTCTAGATATGTCTGGAATTTCAGTTTCTGAGCTCACAAGCTTAACAGAAGTGTCCAACCTCTCCCCATCTGCCTCCTTCAATGTGCCAGCAGCAGGTGCTTCTGTAGGCCCTGAAACATTAATGTCAAATAGTGAAGCCTCTGCTTATTTTGGTAAGTGGACTCAAGATTTCCTTTAGACCTCTGACCTTATTTCTGGAATGGCACTAACTCATGCTTGCTTAACATCATCACAATTTTTGGAAATAGGCAAATTTTAATAAAAATCAGAAAGAATGGCAAAAATGAGATGGAAAAAGTAGCAGAAATCAGGTTTGGAAATGGAAAAATCTAATGTGCTTTTCCTTAAGTTTATAGAATGTGGGTCTCTTTAAATGAAAATGCTGATCGATCCAGGTTAAACTGACCCTAAAAGTAGGTATTTCTAAAATCAGTGCAAATTCAGAGTTGTAAAATGAAAACAAATTGCAGTGACCTCAATAGTACCTTTTTGTGTGGGCTGACCCTGGCTGGACACCAGATGCTCTGCAAGTCCCTCTGTCACTCCCCTCCTCAGCTGGGCAGGGAAGAGAAAATCCAACAAAAGGCAGGGAGAGATCCCTCACCAGTGACTGTCACAGGCAGAACAAACTCAGCTTGGGGGGAAATTTAAGTTATTACCACTCAAACTAGAGCAGGATAATGAGAAATAATCTGAAACCTTAAAAACACCTTCTGCTCCACCCCTCCCTTCTTCCCAGGCTCAACTTTATTCACAAATTTTCCATCTCCTCCTGCCAGAGGTGCAGGGGTACTGGGAAGGGGGGCTGCAGTCACTTCATCCCCCATCTCTGCTGCTCCTTCCTCCTCAGGAGGGGCACTCCTCACACTCTCCCCCTGCTCCAACACGGGTACCTTCCACCGGGCCAGTCCTTCAGGAACAGACTGGGTCCCACATGAGGCCAGAGGTCCTGCCAGGAGCCTGCTCCAGAACAGGCTTCCCATGAGGTCACAGCCTCCTTTGGGCATCCCCCTGCTCCAGCATGGGCTCCCCCGTGGCCTGCAGGGGAACCTGCTCTGATGCCTGGGGTGCTTCCTGCCCCTCCTTCTGCACTGAGCTCGGGCTATGCAGAGTTGTTCCTCTTGCATATCCTCATTCCTCCCTCTGGCTGCTGTTTTGCAGTGGGATGTTTTCCCCCTTTACTTAATACATTATCCCAGAGGTGCTGCCACAGAGCTCCCTGGCCTTGGCTCCGTTGGACAGCGGGGAAGCTTCTTCCTGAAGCCACTCCTGGAACCCCCCACTACCAAAACCTGGCCATGCAAACCCAATACACTCTTCTATTTTAAAAAAGTAAAAAATACTTTCACATGATGTACACCTTTCCCTTCTAAAACGTGGGGTGACTGTGAAGTTGCAACACAAAATAACAAAAAAGCGTAACAACACAGCAGAGCAAATGGTTTGTGTTCTTTTAAAAACCTGTGTGCACACACCATCAGATTTTCTGGATTTGGGGAGAACTGAGTGAACAGCCCAGGTATTTGAGTTTCACAGTTGTGAATCTGTTTATGTCCTGTATGAAGAGTCTCAATCATGCTGATTTTTCTAGATGTAGGGTAAGCAGAGGCACTGTCTGTTAGCCTGATATTTTGTTTTTTACAAACTTATCTCCATTTCCCAGAAAATGCCTCAACTTTGGACACTGAAGGTGTAACCCCATATCCTGAAGGATCAGGCAAGCAGCCCCCACTGGATGACCTCCTGCCTTCAATTCCATCTTTACCTTCTCTTGATCTTCCTCACGACATTTCTTCAAAAACAACACTAGGAACTGATGCTGATAACCAGGAACCCAAAGTGCTTGTGAACAGCACTGAGAACTCATCAACCACTGCTCCAGAGACACCAGAGGATGAAGCAGCAAGTGAGCAGAAAGGAGAAGCAGCGGCACAAGATCCTGAGTGAAATGGACCCGACTGCTGAATGCTGCAGTGCTACAGCTTGGAATATTTTTCTGATCTTGAAAGAATTACAGTTACTCTATTTTGTTAGTGTAGACAATACTAGAAAAGAAATCACATGAAGTACATATCCTGTTGTCTTTTCTAATCACTGTTTAATGGATTGATCTATGTTCAGAATTTTGAATGCTGTCCAAAATCACCAAATCAATGGAGAAATTGATTCAGAAACAAGTTGGATGCTGGCAGAACGTCAAGTTCTGGAATTCACATTTGCCTACAAGTGCTCCTGAATGTATTTACAAAGGCACTGTGCCTGAACAGTGACACTAAGCGATGATTTTTATCAGTGTGTTTGATGGTGTTAAAAAAAATATTTATAGTTTTGAGTTGTTAGAAAGCTTTTCTTAATGGTACACCTTGGTTCGACTGTTCTTGTGACTGGCAAGGCATTTCTTACACTAAGATACTTTTATTCCTCCTTACTACTCTGCAGACTGTTACTTATCTCGGTTTAAGTCCCTTCTCTGTAACAGTTACTCGTGTACCTTCTCCACACCCATCGCAGCAGGAAAGACGTACCATGGGGGTGGAAGTTGCAGCCCCAAATGGGACAAAGCCATGGTGGTGGGTCCTGTCATTCACTTCTGCTCTTGAGTGGACGAGGTGGTGGCCTTGCAGTTAAATAAACAATGTGGGGGGAGGGAATGATGATGGTTACTTGAAACAAATTGAAGATGATTTTAAAGTAGGGGTGATGAACGTTCTTGGTGAAGATTGAATGTCTTGGCTTCTGTAGTGACTGAGAAATAGCTTTCCTTTGCTTGTGCTTTTCTATTTACTCATTACTATTTTTATACAAATATTGTAAGTTTAAGACATGGGGCTGTTGTGCAGCACCAGAAATTGGTTTTTGTAGCTCTTCTTGTTTGCACTTGTCTCCAAATCGCTTCTGAATGTAATGGCAAACATGACATAAACAATGGAAGACATGGGTGGTTTTATAACCCTCAGGGCAGTGATTTGTCATGGAACTTCAAAGCTGCTGATAGGGAATAATTCAGCGACTGTGGTGAAAATCCTTGGTAAATTAGGAGAATGGGGTACAAGGCTGGGGTGTGTTTAGGCTCTGAACTAAAGTACAATATTGCCTGATTTCCTTTTCCCTGCCCTGGCTCTGCACTATGCAGGTCAGTGACAGCTGCCTGGGCTGAAATCTGGTACTGATGCAGGGGTGGGACTCAGGATCCCACAGATTTGCCTGTGACAGCTCAGCTTCAGCCACAGGGTACAGGCAAAGTCACAGCACACAAGGGCCTCAGATGAGTCCACCCTGACAAAAAAATCTGTCCTTGATCTGTTGGTAGTCTGCAATACTGCAAGTACAGGAGTTCTGAACAGGATTGTCAAAGCACCTGTTGCTTTAAAGAATGTATCAAGCTTTAACTAAAGGCAGCAGAATTGGCAGTGGAGTCAAGTTGGCCTAAGGGTCTGTTAATTGTGAGCCAAGTTTATTTCCTATATTGCTAAAATAAATTTCCTATTTTGTTCCCCCAGCTGACTGTTACAAGGGTGGACAGCCAAACACTAAAAATAAATGTAATTTAAACTATTCCTAGGTTTTTTTGATCTTCAAGCCTGATGCCTGAAGATACCTAGGTGGTGTTTTATTCACATTGTTTATTTAGGACTGTTTCTAGTCTTATACCTTTCTCAAAAATGGCTGTGAGAGGGTAATAGCTCATTTAAGTGACTGTACCATAAACACTCTTTAGAAATCTAAGAACAGGGAATGTCAAAACTCATGCTAGATTTCAAATGTCACCATAATAAATGGCTTAAATTTACTTCAGTCTGTGTCCAGCCTCTGTGTGTTATGTTAATTGGCTCTGGGAAGGGGTTTGGAAAACCGAGTAGTTAAACCTGGAGCAGGAGGATGTGGTGTTCCCCAAACCTGAAACCTGATCATTCAAATGCTAAATGAGGTGAAGAGTTGGACCTCCTCATCAAATTTCTTTTGCCAATTTGGATACTCCCTCACAGCTGCAGCCTAGAAAGCAGAAAGTGTTTCTGTTTGTGGGTGCAAAGTGAGAAAACGGATTGGAATTTTAGTTTCAAAATAAAACCTAAAAAGATTGGGAGAAGCACCGGAGGGTGGCTGGATTCAGAGCCAAAGCCAAACAGCCACTCAGCCCGGTGCTGTCCCAGACATCGCTTTCCAGGTAAGCAGGAGCTGGATGTGACCTTTCTCCCACTCTCTAAACTTTGAGGGCATCTCTAAACCCGACAGCAGCAGCTCTTCTGCAGACACAAGAAGGATTATCTGGGCACCAGCAGGAGAAGGGTAAAACAAAGGGAGGAGGAGGAGGAGGTCACCTCAGACACTACAGCACCAGGGTGGTTTGTATGGCCAGACACAACAGGATGAGCTTTCAGACCTGAGCTGCTCCCTCAAATTAACAGTTGAGCCTGAGGACACAGGTCTGGCAGACATTAAACCCACAGAGGCTCCCAGCAGCTCAAGTATTAGAGTGAGGATTAGGCAAAGCCCATCTCCACTGAGCCGTGCTCCTGCCAGTGCCACAGCACCCAGGGCCGAGGGGGCTGAGCCAGGAGGGGCCCTCGCAGCCATGGGACCTCCTCCCAGCCCAGGTACTCAAACCTCTGCTCAACAAATGCCACAGAAACCTGGCCCAGCCCTGCCCCAAGCGAGGCAAACCTGATCCATGGGAACTTTGCATACAGCAGAACCCTGTACTAGGAATGACTGTAAGGAAATAACCATCCTAGAGATAAACATGCAAATCTCATTATTAACAGCAGTATGGATGCTGAACTCATTCTGGCTGAACTTGAATGAGTGAGTGGATGTATTTGTTGTCTTTAAGTTGAACACCTACTGGTAGAACTATTAGGACAACAAATTCAGGCAGTGATGACTTAATTTTCTCTCTTAAACTTTCACAGCAGGCTTGACAATTTACTGAACCTCCTGCTGTACTGCTCTAGGCTCTGTGCAGAGGCTGCTCAGCCACACTTGGCTGAACTTCTCTGAGCTGTAACTCAGACACACTGCAGGAAAATGGATCTCTGCAATGCTGAGCAGAGATCACACCACTCACATGTACTGGTGGGTTTGTGTACTTCCACATGCACTCTCTATCTTCCCCCAAAACTGGGCAAGTGTTTTCATCTCCAAGCAGTTACACAAGAACAGGCTCTCAAGAGAAAGCAGCTACAGGTTACTCATTGCATTGCTTTTACTGTGTTAATATGTTCCATTTCCTGGGCACTGCCACTGCTGCCCACACAACCTCCTCCTTGGCTGTTGCCTTAAGCAAACACTAATTGGCATTGGTTCTGATCTAACAGAATTTCAGCTGTTTGCTTTAAGTCATATTTTTAAGCTACAACGTGTAATTAATCATTCAGAGTCCCCTGAAAAAGATGGTTAGAATAGTGTCACAATATTCTTGGAGAGAGATCAGACATGTCCCACCCAGGCTCTAATCAGCACCTCTGCCTGCATGGTGTTTGCACAGCTCTGTACAGAAAAACCTCCACCATAGTACAGGAAGCTATTTCAGTCAACCACTTTCTTGATATTTAAGTGTGCATGTGCTCCCAGCAGCTCTGTTACCCAGCTGGGAGGTGACTCCAGCTGGCTCTGTTCAGGAACCAGCAGCACATCCACAGTGTAAGATCATGTGCCTAAAGATTGATTCTAAATGTCAAGTTAAATAAATTTCTAGGCATAAAGTTTGAATCAAACAGGACCTCTATGAAAGAAAAATAATACCTTGCTGTAATGTCTCTATGCCAGTCACTGCCCTGCCAGTCCCTGGCTGCCCCTCTCCTGGGGAATACATGAACAATCCAAGAATAAATCCCAAGACCAAGAGGTAGAACTACAGTAAGGTCCCGTCCAACCCAAACCATTTCTGACTCTATGATAAAGCTCATCCAGTCCCAACCCCCTGCCACGGGCAGGGACACCTTCCACTACCCCAGGTTGCTCAGAGCCCCATTCAGCCTGGCCTTGAACACTTCCAGGGATGGGGAGTCCACAACCTCTCTGCCTAGGGCTTATTTTGAATATTTTTTCAGTGTTTCTTAAAGTTACTGCTAAATCCTTCATGCAGTTCTTCTCATCCCAAAACGATACTTCAGCTACAAGGACTGAGACAAGCTCTCCTGTTCTCAGGCTCACCCCACCTAAAGAGAATAAAAAATTACCTGTCATAAACAATTTAAATGCTTTTCTGGGAGACAGGCTGCATTATTAAACACTAGATTTACAACTCCTTCCCATTATGACCTTCGAAATTAAATAACTTCTACAAATCTGCAGCCTTTTCTATGATTCTGGCAAACTGAAACTCTCTGTCCCAGGAGCTGTGCCTCTCATATTAACTCAATGCCCTCCACCTGCCTTCAGGACTCTGACAGACAGCACCACTCCAGAAAAGGAGACAGAATTTAAAAGGTAGTAGCAAAAAAACCTCTTCTCTCACTTCATCTAAGCCAGAGCTGGGAATCTCTGGGAGCACATTTGGGCACTAAATTACTGTGTCCTCTGAGAGAGCAGCTCAGCTGACAATTCCCACAGCAAAAGCTCTGAGCATTCTGTCCTGGCATTTTCAGCACCAGGAAACCCAGCTTGGTTTCCCATGTGCCTCTTACAACCTTTTCCACACCCAGACAGCTCAGCAGCAACTGGCACAAGTCACTTGTTAGCACAAAACACTTTCAGTGTACAAAAGCAGCACTGCCCATGTGACATGCTCCCTTCAGCAGGACTCAGAGCTCACACCTGAAGGTCTCCTCACCTCAGAAATTCTGAAATTCAACCACATTACAAGATTATCTTCACAGGATTCTGCTCAGGCACTGCCATTTCTTCAGCCATTGCACTACTTGAGGCTTCAAAGCACTCTGAAACCCTTTGTTACATTCAATAGCAACTATCCAAGCTCCAAAATTGCACAATTGATCTAATACACAAAACAACTTGAAAACATTTTAACTAAAGCCTTTTATTCTATACAACTGTGAAACATCATTTACCCTTCTGGCATTGCAGACTCTTCCATTAATCTTTCCTGTTACTGTGTTTTGGGATGGTTAGAAAGGAAAAACAGAAGGAAAATTACAACCGTGGCCGATTTCAAACAAAAAATTACTGTGAGCAACTCCAATGTATACAATAGGACAGGAAGACAACCAGGAAACAAAACATAACCCAAACAGTGCCTACTGGAACAGACAAAGACCCTTGCTATTAATAAATACAAGTCAGGACAATTTACCAATAAAAGTTACAGTTCTGTTTAACCATTTAATTCACAAATAGCACTAAAAATGTGAAGTTAGAGCACAAGTGAGTCAAACTAAGCATACACAGAAATGGGGATAAAAAACTGAAACTGACTCTCAAAAGACAGGGGGAAAGACATGCTAGCTTAATTCTGAACCATGGTTTTGTCTAAGCAATGAACTTGTTTTACTGGGTTAAAAGTGCAGAAGGGAATGACTATTTTGACTATATTCTGATTATTTTTTCAAATAAAACATGATGAAAAATATTTTATTTTTTGTCTGACCAATACAATCCCAGTAATATAATTTATTGGGACTTTCCTTAGGCCTCAACCTAAATCTTGATCACAAGATACAGGAAGGACAAGAGCATGTGTCTCCTGAAGAAACTCCAATAATATACTGCCCCTTGAAGGCACTTGTGCTTCTGCTTCAGACAAGAGTAATTTCTATACCATTTCTCTACGAGGATTTGTAATTTGCTCTGGCTACAAATGGTTTTCTGGGATATCCCCACGTTTTCTCACAAAAAGCTGAAAGGCCCTTACCCTCCCTCCCCCCAATAAGTTAAACTTCTATAAAAGATTACCATGAGCCTATGACAGTCACAGATTTTTAGAAACAGCAGTGAAAACAAGATCTGCATAAATCTCTAACAAAAGAACAACTGCATATAAAACCTCGGAAAAGAAGAATCAGTATTTTTATCTCATGAATATGAAATCTGCTGAGAAGTTTCTAAAGTTTAACATTAAACATATGAAGTTATATTCAGAATGGTTTGAAGTTTTAACAAAATGTCACATGCTTTTGGAGCATAGTTACTAAAAATTAGACTAGTGTGTCTTCAGAACACCTAGGACACAGTGCAGGAAGTAGTTATATATATTTAGAAAAAAAATATCTAAGTTGCTGCAAAGCATGTTCACTCTATTATGATGCACAGCATCACTGGACTCACCCTGCTCTGATATTTTTCTAGTGTTCTTATCTTGCATGTCAACAGCTCTCTAAAGCAATTAAAACAACTCTCATGTTAACCCTTGGCTTGCAATTAAATGGGCCCGTTCATTCAAGTATGCAATACCTATTTTCTGGTGTTTTCTTTTCCAAATTTCTTTTGGTGGTAGAAATGCTTAAGTAACCTGCGAGAAATCATTGCTGGAACTTCATGAATGGAATGTATTAAAAATACCTTGTGTGCAGTTCTTAATTACATTGTGAACAGTGACTAATATGGCCAAACCAGTTTGATACCGAGCATGAGCAAGACGAGGGGATTATGTTCTGGAAATAAAACAAAAACAAAAAGGAGGAAGCAAAAGTCTGCACTGGGTTATCATCCACTCTCTGTACACCTCACACAACACGAACCACTCAGGGACCTCCCATCTCATTGACCGAGACTAGGACAGACTTTAGTTTAAGTCATATAGATTTTTTTTTTCCTCTATATTACAGGTCTATTAGTCACTTCAATTAAATGTTTACTTCCCGTCCATACTGAGGCATTAGAAGTCTCATCTACCTTAGGGGTTCAGTGGGGTTCTCTAGAACTACTCTTGGAACCAGCACAGCATGGTCAAGTAAATAATGACCCCTCTGGGTCCGCGCTGCCCTCACGTTGATTTCTGGCGGTAGTGAAGCGTCAGGTCCCCGCCACTCTTCCAGATGAAGTGCTTTACAGTTCGAAGGTCCATGTTGGGGTCCAAAACCTACACAGCAAAGAGTCATCTTTTACTCCACAAGTCAGCTACACGGGCAGAAATTCTAAAAAAACCCAAGCCAAACACTCCAGTTTTCACAATCCTGCATGCAAAGGCTCAGATTTTTCAATTAGCAGCTGAACCCGATGCATTTCTGAAAGATTTTAGCAGTGTAACATGTAACTTCAGATTACAACCACCTCCTCAGTACTTCATCTTCGTGCACTTATTAGGCAATTAGTGGTTTTGGACCAATTTTGAAAACTGCTAAAAATGCAGAATTCAAACCACTCCAGAAACACCAAAAATAGAACTCTATGGAATTGTCTTAAGTCCGTTTATGGACTTAATGGACAAACATGGAGTATGAGTATATAACCCTGTAAAGGTCACGAGTCAGACCAAATTAAACAGGTTTACTATGGAAAATCTTTCACTTGCCTATCTGCAACTGTCTGAAACTTGTGTCAGCACTAAGTTAACATGATGGCAAAAAATTATCTGTTACCTTTAAAACTAAGTAATCTATAGCATATTTTAAACTCAGTATTCAACAGTTCACAACCAATTCACTGCCACACCTTGGTTTTGATCACAGGGAACTCACCTGGTCCTGGCACAGAAGTTCAATCTTCTCCTCTGCTAGCACAGCAATGTCCTCCTCCTTTTCTTGTTCTCCTGCTTTCTCATTGTTGGAGGAGCTCGTTGTCTGAGACTCGTTATCTAAGTTTATGATTTTCTCATACACGTGTTCCATCACTTTTCTCACCTGAAGCATGTCACTGGCTGACAGTCGGTCTCTAGAGGAGTTACAGAAGTTTGTCAGGAAAAAACTTGAGAAACTCTTATTTCTTACCTTCATAACACCTTAGCAGTAGCAAACTACACAACTACACAGAGGTCATCTTTATATTGTCCCTTTAGTAAATTATCAGGATCATCCAGAATACCATGATCATAACAGCAATTTATCCAAAGAGTCATACAGCAAAAAACTCAAAAAAGTGGCTTAGATATTCAGAAGACCAGATAAAAATCTGCATTGATTTCTAACCTACACAGCTCCCAGTTCCAGCTCATGTGACTGGCAGACTAGTTACCATTTCCTACTGTCAGCTTTTGTCCCTTTTCCTTTCAAAAAGCAAATTATTCATCTCTGTTAGCAACAGGAAACAAAGCTGTGGTTCTGAACAGAGTAACAACCTACAAATTCGTCTGTTTTCTGATTAAATACCACAAAAGACAGAAAGGCTCATTTCAGTAGTTAGCTCCTAGAAGTTTCTTAGCATAAACTTGAACAACTGTCTCTTGAACCCAAAAGAAATTACACTTCTTTCAGATATTCTGATATAACTCAGCGCTTTAGAGGAATGCTGCTAAATGACTAAGAACTTCTACAAATTCCTCAAGCACAAAACAATTCCCTGGGAAATCAGTGAATTGGTTTGGTGGGTATTTTTGTTGGTTTTTTTTTCTTGAGCTCGCAGGTTTTTTTCTGCGATTTTGATATTCAATGTTGATAGTCATATTTGCATTACTTACTTTTTTAGAGTTTTTGCCCCTGATGATGAATGAGGTTGGAGGTAGAAGGGAATCTTATTGAACTTGGGCATATTTTTCTAGAAAGAAACAAGTTTCAGAAATGTCAATTTAGGATGAACTGTTACCAGCTCCTATTTGCAGCAGCAGCTGCTATGTGAAGTATATTCAGCTCCTAATTATCAAAACCCACGAGAGATTCTTAATCAACATCCCCACCACAGCCAACTTCCAAATTACTCATACTCCTGAGACACTTCAATTTAGATGATGCACAGATCATCTAGCTTTTGAATATAAATTATCATTCATTTCAAAGGCAATTAGATAGTATCATAAGACAGCAGCAATATGAAGTATATTCTCTGTTCCTGAGGTCCTCACTTGAAAAGGGCACTAATTACGCACAGGACTTTGAATTCTTTATCTAAGACAGTCTGTCAAAAGAAATTGAGCAAATATACCTTAACTGGACATATCAAAAAATGATGCATCTTGAAGGGTCTTGATTACAGACCTTGAGACCACTTATTTTAAACAGAAACAGAGCAAAAATTTAAAACGTCATTTCAGATACTGCAAAGTTAAGATGTACTACAATTAAAAAACTGAAAAAAGCCAAACTTAGGCACCCAATACTTACATCCACAGTGATGTCAATTACCCATTGTGGCACTGTTTCATTAAGAAGCATGGATTCGGTTTCACCTCCTGAATCCCGACATAACAACCTGAGACACAGAAATAACCTTTATGGTAATAATAATTATTGCCATTTGCATTAAAAAGCTTTCAGGAGAGGTCCTGCCCTTTTAATGGGCAGGGAGCTTGGACTCTGTTAGGATCATGAACTTACTGGGGAAGAGATCACTTATTTTCTGTAAAGACCAGAAGGAGCTGTAGGAAGACAGATCCCAGAGCAGAAATAGGGAGTAGGATCTCAGGAGACTACAGCTATGACACAGAAAATTTGTGAAAGTACTTTGCTCTGGATTGTGTTATGTTTGTGTGTTGAAGTACAGAACTGCCAGGAGAAGGGGAAATGGCATAAAGCCATTCTCTTCTCATTGGGAAAAGTCAGCTTTGCATGTAAAACATCTGCTAAGCCCTCACTAAAAGGAAAGAATAAAACCAATTTTAGGAAATGTGCACATGCCATGATGCAAAAAAGCCACATTTAATTTTACAAACTGCAATAAGGTATTTTGTCAGTGTCCTGCAAGCCACCTTTTAGGTCCCATAAGCATGGCTTGCTCCCTCCAATGGGGTCTTTTCAGTGTTCTCTTGAGGAGTAGCTGGGTAAGATCCAGTACAGAATGAAGGCAGATACTAAGCCCCAGGTACAATGTAAATACATTGATACTGCAGGTAAAAAAGTCAGTTTTCCAAGCTGAAAATGGTTTCCTTGTTTTACTGACCAGTTTATGGACTGAAAGTTACATCATTCTGGGACCTGTTCAGCCTGGGAAACAAAACCAACAAATCAAATATTCCCCACCCCTTAAATTTAAAATCCACTATCTCAGTAAATATCAAATAATTCACAGTGTCTGCAAGCTCAGCACTTGTTTTGCAGCACTATTAAACTTCTCTGATGTATCACATATCACAGTTCGGTTTTTCAAAGTAGAATGAAAAGAAATAGAAGTGTAATTAGTACACACACACTGCAATACAGAACCTGTGCTCCTTCCTGCCAGAGATTAGGACTTTCTACTGCATCATCAGCTATAATTTTGGGAGCAGAAGCCAACTCTCTAGTGAGTAGCAGCTCCTGAGTAATTAATACTCAAAGACCAGCACAACACACTCATAGGAAAAGTTCCATAAGAATCTAAAGTAGTAAAATTTCATTCTAAAACACATTCTAGTTTATCAGTTTGCAAATATCTCACACACAAATATATTGCAAAAATACCACACACAACTAAGGACTATTACACACAGCTCTTACTGCTTTAAAACCCCACACCTTGCTGATGTTCAAGCCCACAGGCTCAGTCGGATAATGCCAAATTATCATCAACAGCTGCTTATTTTGCCTGCCAAGGGCATGTCTTGAATGTGCAGAACAGATGCAAATAACAGTTCTGATAGCATTCCTGCTTGCACTAAGAAAGGGATTGTTCACCCACTGAATTTATGTTTGTAAGTTTTTATACCTGAACAAAGTGCGTCCTCCAGCCTCACCAAAAATAACTGGTGTATGTGGTGGCACTTGGAAGTATCCATTTCCTTTCTGGACTCTGTTCTCCTGCTCCCCATTCACTGTAGGAAAAAAACCCACATAAAACAGCAGTGAGACTCCATCAGGCCTTAAAATTGGGCACACATTCCACCTAGAGCAAATGTATCTAGTAAATTAAGATCATAAGCTTCATAACAAACAAGAAAATCACCATTTCCAAGACACAGCAAGTATAAAAAAAAGAAACACAAGAGACTAACAAGATCAATATAGGTTTGTGAAAGGCCTATTTCAAAAGCCTTTGAGAAGAGGAAAATAGAGCTCAGGAGCCCAAAACCCGACTATGAGGGTTTTTTTCCATTTCTTTTGTCAAACTGAACAATACTAGTATTAGAAATCAACTAAAAAGACTCTGCTGAGACAAGACTATTCTTCCCTCTGCAGTGACAGTATAGAACTCTGAAGGGTGTTTGCACTGCTCTTCTACCTGGATGTGCCAGATGTCAAAACAGTGTAACTAGGAATGCTCAGACTCACAGTGCCTTGAAGTTCCTGTGTTATAAATTCAATTTATTATAGCTAGTTACAGCAGCATGGTCTTCAAACACTGAAGAACGTGATTCCATACCACATCAATAGGACAAGATTAAAGAAAAATCAGCATTATTTATGCACCTCTTGAACAGTGCAGCTTCTAATCAGTAGGTATCTTGAAACAATGTAGAAGAATTTGGATGCCTGACTTGCACTTGGGAAAAATCATCTTCATTACACTGTAGCATCTTGTTACTGTATTTGAGGAGATGTTGAATTCAAGCAACATTAAGAAATTTAAATGGCACAGAGTCATGAGATGAATGACTCCTCAGCTTTCTAACCAGAAACACATGCAGTCAAAGAAAGGTCAGGAATTGCAATATGCAAAGAAACCAAAAATTAAAATCTATATTGGAAGGGGTAGACATGATACTGAAGTTACAGCAAGTGAAAAATCTTATAGTTTGAAAGATTTCTTCATAACACTTCTCTGAACAATTGAGAGGGACAACACTGCATGTATTTTGTGTTTACTTAAATTTGCACCTCTACAAAAACACCAGTGTCCAACAGGTACACTTCACCTTCCTAAGCCACTGCTCAGTACCAGTTTCCTAATTTTTTTCTTTTGGAAGGGCAATGAAAACTGATTCTTTTGTGAGTATTCCAAACATTGCACTGATCCACACAGGAATAAGCAGTGCAGCACCAAGAATCCAACACCACAAAAGCCTGGGAGTGACACTTCTCACACCTTGTCTGGCTCTAAGCTGTAAACTGCCAATACTCAACAGTCTGAGAATCAGCAACTGCATCCAGAAGAATCTGCCAAGTGCTCTAACCCTCCACGGGGATCAGTTTTGAAAGAAGAAAGCATCTAATTCTTGGCACAGTCTTGTCACAAAACAGTAAGATATGCTGAATGTACAGTTTTCTCAATTGCATCATCTATCTCTAGAAAGTAATTTCTTAATCACCAAATATGAGATTTTTCAGTCCACTCTGACCTGGGTTGAATGGATTTCCAACTCAGGAGTTACAGAGTCTCTTATTTTGCCAAATTCAGCCACTTTCTTACATTTCACATGGCTGTGGTTTTCATCCAATGCCTGATTAGACTCAGCACTCTTTCCTTAAAACACCACTCTAAGGCATTTTCTACAGAGCTACTCCATGTATCGTTACACTGAATGTATTTTTTACAATAAAGCTTCTGTTTTATTTTGTTCACACTACCTAGATGAAAACTGGAATTATGTCAAGAGAATGCTGGCTAATGTTGGATAACTGAATTATTGCTCTTCACTGTCAATATCTAGTGTTTCTTTTCCAAGTCAAACATCAGTTTGCCAGTAATTGTTTTTCATCAATGTTTTTCATCATGTTTCTGTAGCTTCAGAATCATTTATTCACCCACTTTTTTCACAGACAGATTTAAGATTTTTGCTGTTACTTTCAGAAGTATAACACACTTTCTGGTGTAAAGCAAATTTAGAAGTGCTAAAAAATATGTCCTTAAAGGATAGAGAGATAGGTGTAAGACAGCAAATCCTGTTGTATCTGTTTAAGAAACAGATATACAAACAAACAATGTGCAGACGAATAGTAAAAAAGGAAAATATTAAAATACTAACCATGGTTTATCTCATTTTCTTCTTCATCCATTGGATTGATATGTGTTCTAGGCCAATACTCCAGAAGTGCTTGCAGCAGAAGCCCTCCAAGGTTCACTGTCAAAACGTAGTGAGGCAGAACTTCAGTTATACAAAAAGCATGGGCAACATAATAATCTCCTTTTGATCCACAGCTGAAAATTTCCCAAGAGTTTGAGCAGTTCTGCTCCCAAAGCAAACTATTTATGGGCACAGAAATCTGCTTGTCACAATCTGAGAGCAGCATGGTACAATCTTTAAGGAAAAGCTGATTTTAGAATCCCTGCTGTTGGATCACTCATGTGCTTTAACATTCTCTACATTAGGTTATAATTACTTTTTCCCTTTTGCTTCTTGAAGGTATAAAACAAAACTAAATGTAAAACCTGAACATGGGGGTTTCAGGAAAAAAAGGGAATGTTGTCTTTGGAGAATTTGCTACGGAATTTAGTATTAAGAAAATAAGCCCCAAAATCCAACCAGATACTGACATACATGGCACTGGAATACTTCAAAACATATATACTGGAATTTATTCTGCTTTTTTTGTTAAAATAAAACACTAATATTACTTAAAACTCACATTTTGGATCAGAACCATCCGGACTGCTAAATCCAGCATCCTTTGCTGAAACCCAGGCTGCAAAGCAGTCACTTTCATCCAAAGTAATTGTCAACATCTGTTGGCAAAAGACCACGAGGAATGTAATAATTGTTTTGGATTAAACAAGTCTATAAATTTCTCATTTTGTTGATACTTAGCTGCGAATACAAACCAAAGAATTTCTAAATGCATGACAACACACTTAGTTTACCAAACTGTAATAATTCATAATTGGAATTGGTGGACTGGTATAGTCCTTCTTCCACAAGGAAAAAAATTTTAAAAATCTGTTGTTCAGATTATTAAGAACAGAGGTAAAATTTGCTGTTTTATTTGAAAACAAATTTAACCCATCAGATAAGCAATGAACGTCCTTCTAAAGTTAACAAACTAAAACCTTTGTGAACAATCAATATATGAAAAAATATGAAATATGACATTAAAACAACAGATCTAAGAGCTGTATCTCACCCCGGTTTTCAAGTCCACTGAGAACCAGTTTGGCACATAAACCATTTTAAATCTCTTCTTAATTTCTTCTTCAAAATCTACTTTGCCAAGGTCTTCAACTTTACATGCCTGTACACCAAAAGAAATGTACAAGTACTGAGTCATATCAACACCTCAAGCCTTTTACTTGATCTTCACACACACTTGGAATGATTGTGACTTATGATCTCTCCCTGAGCACTGCAGTCCAAAACCATAAAAGTTAAAGGTTAAATCTTGCTCAAAAAATTGAGCAATAGTTTATATGGTACGCAATTTTTTTTTCTTTTTTCATCTCTGAAGTAGTGGCATCAAGCCAGTAGAGAGGTCTGGAAATATTACTTCAGATTACTAGAAAATATTTTCCCTATCAGTGAGTAAACTGCTGTCCTCTAACACCCTCTGTCACTCTTCTCCCCAGCAGTACCAATATTTCAGTACTCTCCATCAAACACCAGTATTTGCTGCACATCAAGCAACAAATTCAGCTCAACTACTGCAATGGGAACAGCAGTGAGTGAATTTCCGTGCAGATGCTTCATTTCTGGTTTATTTCACATAAATTTTAAATAAATTTTTAAAAAAAATTTTCGTATTTTATTTTAAATGCTCCTCAAGTAATTCTGGTAAAATCCAAAGTATTATAATCTACTTGTAGAGTCATCCTGAAACACTTGTTTTAAGCAAACACTAAGGATTGCAACCTTGGAATTTATTCCCTCAAAATCCAGGAAAAGTTACAGGAAGCAAAGACTTAAGGGTGCAGCTACAGGTAGGAAAACTTCCCTCTCTTCTTCCAGCATCCTCAATAAACAGTCTCAGTTTCTGAGTGCAGGGACCCTACATGGAAGGCAACACTCTGACCTGGCCAATAATCCCATTTCTACAGTCATTATGTATTTAAACACATATTAAGTGACATTTCTCACAGCCTTACTAAGGAAAAAAAAACCTGAATGAAAGTAAAAATTAATATTAGCATTTGACTTTGGTCCTGAGATCTAACACTGCACACTTACATACATACTGAAATAAAGAAAAGCTATTAGCTTTTCAAAAAAAATAACCTAGATAATTTTTAGTATAAATCTATATCCTCTAACTTAATTTCTTTTTTGCTTCAGTCAACAACTCAGTAAATTGGCTGAGCATGCTTTACCTCATTACTGATCTTGGCTGGTGCACCGCATAGTTCAAGATGAAGAAAATATTTAGAATTTAAACAGGCTTTTGCCAGAGAAGAAATTGCTGACCATCTCACTGATGTGGGATTTGAGTCCTTTCTCTCTGCACTCTTTCCCCTCTCCTCTGACCAATCATTGGGTAAAGCAACATAAAATGTCACACCAAGTCTCCCAAGGCAACACCAGGCAGGAGCCAGGCTTCCTTCTGTTCACCTTCCTGCCATTCCTGCCTTCCCAGCTGACACGAGCCCTCTTGGAAACAAACCCCCACCAAAACAGACACATGTCAACACTGGATTGAATTCAGGTGAATGCAGATTTCAGCCTCACATTAGGGAAAGCTACAAAAAAGCTCAGAAATGCCCCCTCCTTTCTCAAAAGGCAAACTTTGCATGAAGTCCTGAGACAGAGAGATGATTGACTTACCATAGAAATCTCAAACACTAAAAAAAATATATATAAAAAAAGTGGCACAAAATAATTCATCATCCAACAGTAAAAACTTAATCTGAAACTATATACATACCTTCAAGACATCCCAGTATGCCACATTATTATTTGTGTCTTTGGTTAATATGTGTCTCTTGTCATTAAGAATGTGGCACTGAATAATACTAGCACCCCCTGGCAAAAAAACCCAAGAATTAAGGTTAGTACACTCATTATTTTTTTTCTAACATCACATAAAATTAAATTGCATAACATGACATATGCTGTTCTTTGGTTTCAGTTTTTTGTGTAAGGCTTGGATGTCACCAAGATTTAGACATGATGTTAACTGTAACCAACACTGGATAGACAATAACCACGTTGTTCTGGTTGAAATCATAGTATCAAGTTTTTAAAAAACTGAGTCAGTCCTAAAGCTCTATCACTTGTCCTAATGATAACAGATTTTACAAGGTCCTCTGCAAAGCAGGTGTTTACCTTTTATAACTTGGTCAGGCTGTGTACACAGGGGTGGTATGGGATTGGTACAATCATTATCATAATCTCCTGATGCTCTAAAATTATGGATTCCCTTCAAAGTCTGAAGAAAGAAAGAAAATAATGACATTCATAATCATCTATAAACTCTGCTTTTATCTGTGAGTATCAACTGCCAGTTCATGCTGCTATTTAGATGTTAACTATCCAGTTCCAAGAAAGATCATTTATTCCTAAAAGTACCATAAATAGAGAGCAAAGAAAGTAATTCAAAGCTTAATACCTTTTAACCAATTTCAATATTAGTATTTTATGATTTATTTTAAAGAAAGCTTACAGATCACAGCACATCCCAGTCAAACTGAAAGCAACAGCCCAACAGTTCCCAAGCCAAGACTGCAAATTCCATGACTACTCAACTGAATTCACAAACTATGAAATAAATCACTTACCCATTTATTCACAGAGGATTTAGTTGTTGCAACCCAAAGTGCTGGAGGAGGATCAGCTGATCTATCAAGTTCCATCTAAATAATGAAACAAACTTTCAGTCATGCTTAACTTATTTTCCCTTTGATAATTGTCTTGTGTAGACCTGCTCCCATAATTGAAACTGTCTTAGGAACAGCACTACTTTCAGTTTACTGCAGAAATACGAAGTTTAAATGAAAAGTAGCTAAGATGAAACTTCTGAAAATCCAGAGGAATGATTACAAATATTCAACAAATGAATTGTAGACATGGGCAATAGTAGATGCAATTTGTATTAACACACAGTAGTTAAAGTTGTTTCCAGCATGATGCAATCTTGTCTAATGGGCAGTAGGTAAGTACAGTATTTTCTCAATTACTTTGTATTCAGACCATTTATATGGTTAAAATGAGAATGTGAGAAGTTCTGTACTAATGGAAAGAAAAGCAGACCTTTATACATTTGGCTCTGCCATTACATTTCTCAGATTAATGAATCACGGTAGCCAAGATTAGAGGCTCCTTCTGAGCTCTGTACACTGAGCAGCACTTTCATTTTCCATTTTGAACTGAAATTTCTTATATTCTGACTTTTCCAGAACCAAATTAACGTATCCAGGATTTTATCTTAACACACTAAGCTAGAGTTCACTCCCAAGGAAAGCCAGGCTGTTTATATCTACTGGTATCAGTTTCAATTGCTCACTCCTTATACACCTGCAGGTTCCAAGGTCATGTCACTGAAGTTACAGACAGCAAAAAAATTCAAAAAACAGTCTCTTTGAAAGATTCAGACAGTTGCATGCAAACATCATGTTTAGGTGTTTAGGTGTTCAAAAAACCCATCAACTTTACTCCTGGTTTCCATGAGTATGTAACAGATTCTGACACAATCCTGTGCACATATGCTGCTGCTAAGAATAATCAATTTTTGTACAAAACCTTGGCAGTGCCAGCTCAGTTTCTTAAAACTATACTAACGCCTGGTAAACCCAACTTCTCACGTCTGAAGCACATTCACTTTCAGTAATATTTGAATTTGTACATTTTAAGTAGCTGCCAGGCATCCATCTTCTTCAGACAATTCAACTTCAGGTGTAATTTAGGAGACAAAGCCAATCTGCTGAAGATGTGGTACAGTAAACACTTGTTAGCCAATGTGAATTCTTTAATCAATTTATACCTTGAGTCACTGTTTCATGAGACAACATGCGATTACCCTTTTATACTGTGAGGGTGACAGAACACTGGCACAGGATGCCCAGAAAGGTTGTGAATTCTCCATTATTGGAGATACTCAAAAGCCATCTTGATGTGGTTCCAGACAACTGGCTCTTGGGCAGGGGAGAGGAGTGGACCAGATGATCTTCAGACATCACTTCTAACCTCAAACATTCTGTGATTCTCTGAATTAAACTCAATCACCTTAAGAACTGGTGCCTTTTCTTCACAGATCAGCACACGGATATCAGGATTTCGTAGATCTGTACAATAAATCTTCCTGTCTCTTCCTCCTGAATAAACATGAGTGAAGGCTTCATTGACCTGCAGAGCCCAAACACCTTCATCATGGACTCGGTACGTGGCAATGCACCTCTGCTGCCCAAGGGACCACAGGCGGATAGTCCCATCAGAGCTGCCTGAAAGACACTGAGCAACAACCAGCACACTTCAGTCAAACAGGTATTCAAGTATTTCAAAATATTTTTTTCCCCACAAAAAGCTTTGGTAATTCATACGGTTATATTTTTCCATTAAGATGGTGCTAAACAGGTAACAACTCTAGCCACAATTTCCAGTTTTTTATGTAAACAACCCACTCCACACCTAGACGAGCCTGTAACAAAACAACTTTCACCCATCAGCCTCCCTCCCTTAACCACTAAATATCTGTAATACTTGTTAAGCTACCTTCTGTAACCTATGACATTAAATAATTACATTGAAACGGACTAATACTTCTGCTCTCTGCAAAATGCCTTTGTGTCAGGTTAAAGCACATACCTGGGTGCCATCTCTGTTCAACAACAAAGCTTTGACATTGTCCGTGTGCCCTTTGAGTTTCATTAGTTTTGCACAAGTCCTTGGATCCCACACTCTTAGAACCTATGGAAACAGACATTGTATAACTGGCATTAACACCATTCTTCCCACCAATGTGTTGCCTCTGCAGAAATTAAGCCTTTCCAAATGAATTAACCCTCATTCTGAACACATGGACATCCATGACTGAAAATACATGTTAGAACAAGACAGAAATAACTACATCTTATGCAGCTATAATAATCAGATTCTCTTGATTTTAATTTAATTTGTTCTGGCTTCTTCTGTCTAAAAAAAATTAAAGAATGGAAGTGACTGGAAACAGGAGAGTGTTTCCAGATGTGGGCAAAAAAAGCGATTCTGAGAATCCTCTGAGATGCTTCACTGGTGTATCCTATTTTCATTTTTATATTGTCTTGGAAATAAAATTCTCTCAAGGTTAGACTAACTCACAGAGACTTAAACCTGTTTCAGCTTCCTTTACAACAAAGAGCAAGGGCTGTCTCTGGGGGACACTTGAGCTTCATTAGCTCACTTCATTTCCCACCTCCTGCAGGGATCTTGCAAATTGCTGGCACCTTCTCTCCTACCTGCAGCAACTGCTTCAGTCTTGACAATCATCTGAGTCATGTGCACTCAAAATCAGAGCTCTTGTGGGGAAATGTAATGATCTCTGACAAAGAGGGTTACACAAGATGATCTGATTGTCTCCCCTATGTATTAAAGCCGTATGGATACATCCCATCTTCAGGCTGAGGCAGGGTTTGTACCCTACACTGGCACTCCCACTTAAGAGAAGTGTCTGCCCTCACCGCTGAAAACACAAAAGCTGCTACAAACATGACACTGGAAATGAACAAAATTGTCTCTTTATACTGAAATCAAACTGAAGTGAAATGGACCTTACCAAATTTTGCTTACCTTTTCAGTGGACCCTGATACAATAACTGTTCCCATTTGATTCATTGCAAGGCTGTAGATTGAGTCTTTGTTCCCACTCAGGGAAGAAGCTATTTCAAAATAAAATTCACGTTTTCAATTTTAATGCTGTCATTTGAAAAACATACTTATTCACTCAAAATGGGAATTTTAACACCCTTTGAACCATGAAAATAGTGCCACTCTGCCCCATAAATAGAGCTGCTTTAAGAAAGATAATGTCAGACTAATGCTAGAAAAACCCCCATTCCAATTCTTAATCTACTGCTGCATAAAACCAAAATAACCTCTCAGATTTACAGTCATTACAATCTTGGCATCCTTTTAGCACCACAATTCTGTGCCAGGGCCGTCAAGCTACTCTTGTTTAACTATTTTATTGGAGTATGACACTTCTTTGTGACCTTGTAACACACAGCATTTGGATTTAAGTGCAGAGATTTTTTTCCAAGGCAAGTAAGAGTAAAATTCTACATTTTGTATGAAAGGCTCCTCTTCTAGCTCAGCAGAGATGCAGAGAAGTTACACTGCAGCACTGAAATGTGTTCAGTATGGATGCTACCTCTGCATTTGTGAAAACCATATGGCAGCTCCTTAGCATCACACCTACCACCAGAGCTGAGGAGTTCTATACCAACCAGCCCAACCCACTTTTGGAGATTAAAGTACCAGTCCCTCAACTGGGAAAAGAACAGACACAGCAAATGAAAATCATCTATTTAGAGAGCACAATCAGGCATTTGATCAAGCCTCAAATCCATACCATCAGTATGCCAAGAAGGCTGAGAATAGCAACAAACTGCATGGCCAGCAAAAACGTGAAACTTCACACAATGATTTATTTATATGATGGAGCTAAGTTTGCAACACAGGCTTTGTAACCTAATACCATAATGTAATATCACATTCTGTCACAGAGGAGGAACCTGTGTCAGGGGAGGTTTAGCCTGGATATAATGAAGAGGTTTTTTGCCTCAGAGGGTGGGTGGGCACTGAAAAGGCTCCCCAGGCAATGGTCATTGCCCCAAAGCTGCCAGAGCCCCAGGAGCATTTGCACAACGATCTCGGGCACAGGGTGGGATTTTTGGGGTTGTCCCATCTAGGGCCAGGAATTGGATTCAATGATCTTTGAGGGTCCCTTACAATCCAGGATATTCTATGACTCTATGAAGAATGATGCAGCTTTACTTCAGGATCCTCTTAGCCACTGGTTACAGCATCCAAATGCAAACTGTCAAATGAAATCTATTATTTGGAGCTAAAATAAAGTGAGTCTTCCACTGTCCCCAGAGACAGCTAAAAGCAAAACACAGAACTGAAAACTCTTGAAGGTTAGCACACTGTTCAACAATCATAATAATTTAGGAAAGTATAATACACAGAGTTATCAAAAGCTGGATAGCAGGAATAGGAGAATCTCAAATGTACAGAAGCAAAATTTAAGCCAGAACAAAAGCAAAGCTAAACTCCACCCTCTTTTGGAAGGGACTACCTCTCAAAAGCTAAATCTCTCCACTTAATTTGAATTACAGCTCTGCTGACTGAGAGACTCTTTAAAAATAGGCTTCTTCTTAATGCTGGCTTGTGTACACTGCTTCCAGGTAATCAGATAGAAAACTAATGCACAAGAACAATTTTCACTTGTACTCTGAAAAAATCCATACTGCTCAAAAGGACTCAAAAAACCAGGTTCTGTGAGGACATATACTATGTTCTTTCCAACAGAAACACTGTTACTGGGGAGCACTAAAATGAAAGAAAAAACTCCTCTGCTTCTTCTTCCTGCCCCTTATGAAACATATGTGTTCCTACCCTAGGAATGCTAATTTCTCCCTGTCACCTTAGAGGTAATGTCTCCACTTCCCTTTGATCTTGGGTTCAAAACAAGCATCAGCTCCTCAGTACTCCCCATCTCCCATTTCTGATTCACTTGAATCATTTAGGTTCTGTAGCACTGTTACAGCATACAAGAAATGTTTTTATGTTTTTTTATCATCCCACAACTGAGTTTTCCTGTGAGGTCACAAATAAATTATTTCTTCAAAAACTCTTTGTTCAAGTAGAAGACAGCAAAGCTTACAGTTATCAGCAAAGTTTGGCTATAAAATAGTTCTACTTTCAGTGAAAAAAATAAAGAAATAGAAAGATTTTATACTTCTGGGAAATATAAGGTAAATCACTTTAGTCATGTACCATCCCAACAGCATTCTGCAGTGCAACACAACTCACTAAAGCCATCTCTCTTTCAAAGGCTACTCAGACACATCAGCACAAGGCTACACTTGAATTTAAAAGTTCTTCAGACAACAAATGCAAAACTGACAGTTCTGCCCAGCAGATGCACCTTTGGTTTTAGAAGCTACCAAATCTATAAAATTAAACACACCTTTTGAAATCAGCCAAATACAGTACATAAAAAAACCCACACCAACACAACTACATGCCTGCCTCTTATTTATAGGATCACATATTCTTGAAATGTCTTAGGAATATGTTGTGCCAACTCCAAACTTTAGTTCTGCAGATTTTCCTTGAGTCATTCCTAACCAATGACTGAGGAAGCAACCAGTCTTATTTAAAAAATTAACATGTGGTAGTGTGCAAGATAGTTCTGCTCTTTTCCAATGCACGTGAGACTCTGCTGTTGTTTAAACATCCACCAAAGTGTAAAATGAAAGAGATCAGCCACTGTGAACACAATTTTTCCAACCGACCTAACAAGCAGCAAAGTACACTGTGGTCACACTAGACCCTCTTTCTCAAAAAATATACTGTAAAATAGCAAATACAAACCAGGATGCCACAACCCTTAAATCCAACTGAACCTAAAGGCTAGTGACACTTCCCAGAAGAGAAACTTAACCAGCTCTACCCTGACCATTCTAAAAAAGGCAGTGCTGGAATTGCTGTATAAGGAAAGATCTCACAATTTATATAATGCCTTTCTGGGAGAGAAAAGCAGGACAGGTGACTTCCTAAAAGATGACAGTGATATTGAGAATTAACCCTGATGAGTAGAATCTACAGTTCCCCCTTGCCTTTTAATCTCTAGTCAGTTAGATCTCACCAGTATGTTATCCTTATATGTAATCAGTGCTTTGTGTTACTCTGTATGGTTTTTAGTCTAGTTTATCTAGTAACTATTCTTCCGACAGATTTGATAAATGTATCAAGTCCTGCTTTACCAGCTGTACTGCCTGTTTTTTCAGCATCTNAGAACATTTCCATAAAGGTTGGTTGAGAGGCTAAAAGCTTCTCAAGCTAAAGCTCTGTCAAATTTCAGAGAAACCAGCATGCCACAGCTCAGGAGAAACAGTTCAAAGACACTTGTCCTCTATTCTAAATGCCATGACTGTTGGCTGCTCTAGATTTCCAGCTATCACATAACACAACAAATGGACTGAATGCATACAAAACCCACCTTCAAATTTCTTGCTGATTTTTTATGTACAGATAGAAACAGCACCCACAGTTTTAAATTCATCTCCCAGATCATCCTGCTCAATAAAATGCATTGCATTTGCCTCCCCTGCCTGGGTACCTACTTGTGACGGTGTTATTTGAGGCAGTCAGTGCTGTGAGAGTATTTACATCCCAGAGGAATATCTGTCTGTCCAGCCCAGCAGATGCTACCAGCTCCTTATCTTTTGCATATGCTAAGGCTTTCACATAGTCCTACAATAAAATAAATGTAACAATATGAATCAACCATGTTATCCTTTTGAAGTCTACATCTCAATAATTGTAAGAATGGCAGTGATCACACACAGTATTTACAGATAATGTTTTTCACCTTATGCGTCCTTAGTGTTGACATGCAAAATCCCTTATGTGCATTCCACACTTTAACAGTAGTATCTGAAGAAGCAGATATCACTAAATTGGAAAGAATAAAGACTAAATTTTAATGGCTTATATATTACTTTAGAGCATATTCGTACTACTCTAATTTGTTTTTCAAACAAGATTAAAACAATCATTTATATACACATTTCAATTTTCATTAAAACAGCTGCTCACACAATTAAAAAAATTTACAATGTACAACACAAGTTAATTTTACATGCTAAGAAAAGATGGAAAATAATTAAAGCAGCAGATCATTTACTTGTATACAGTTTCTGAATACTGTAGTTCTGAAACTTTTAAGTACTTACATGTTTTGCCATTGCAGCAGAGCACAATGTCATTTACCCAATCTGTGTGATGTTCCATAGATGCTATATAAGGGTCTTGCTGCAAATTAAGAAAAAAATAAGTCACAATCTTCTCCATTGGTGAGGAGCTATCAGATCCTGTTGTGATATTATCTTCAACCTGCACACGGATCCAAAGTTCCCTAATTGTTTGAAATCACTGTTTCAGAACCTTTTTGTGATAGAACTACACAGTTACGTAAGATACCACAGTATGAGCAATATCAAAACGATTTTGTGATCACAGCAATTGGCAGCTGTTAAAAACCATCAGGTGTAGCCCTGTAGGCAGCTTACCAGCAGGATAACTTGGAAAAAGTAGGTTTAGACACAGGAACCCCCTCCTGACTGACCTTGTGCTGATTGACACTCCATATCCTTATGATGGAGTCCCGGCCTGCCGTGAAGAGTCTGTTTAATGCTGGGTCCAGCTGAAGTGCATTTACCCCATTTCGGTTGTACTTCTCCACTTCATCTCTAATCACATAGGAGACCTAAAACACATTGGCACAAATCCAATTATGGTATTAAGATATTGACCTGGTCATAAAATGTGAACATCTAATTTCATCTTTGTGAGGTTCTTGAGTAGAAAATATGAAGAGTTTTACAAGCATTTTGTCTTTCAGTTTGAGAGTTACCAGCACCACCAAAGTCATTTGGCCCCAATGATGGGGAGGAGTCATAGAGAAGATTCAGCAGTGATGGAACTGGAGCCCAAAAGATTCTTTTAATCATTACAACTTAAGCCAGAGAATCCTCAGTTCAGTTCCCTGCTGTGTATGTATATTCTGGGTGATCTTAGACAAGACACTGAGTCTGCGTCTCACTTCCCAAGTGGGTTCCACAGTTTCTATAGCTGGGATGCCAGTACTTCCCAGCCTCACAAAGGAGAGGATATGGTCACCATGGCTAACAAAGCACTGAAAGACTGCAGATACAAATTCAAGCTATTTCAGGTGTCACTATTATTTTTAAACTAATTTTTAAAGAACTACCTACCTGCCAATATAGTAAGAAACTCCAACTCTTACTGCTCTTTCAGATAAATTATTCCATTGGTTTCTTCCCTCTATGTTTGACAGTACTGTGGGTAAAGGTTATTTCATGGATTTGTTCAGAAAAACTAAAAGGAAATTTCAGGAGACCCTGAAAGGCCACAGCAGTCTCCATTATTAGTGTTCAGTAAATACAATTCTAAGACACTGCAGTTTCTTCAGAGCTACTGCACTCACTTTCCTGATCCCTGGGTTTACACACTACTCTGAGGAAAGCCCTCACACTGAGGGAAAAGGAGGGGAAGATGCCAGTTATGCATCTTCCCAGATTCTGTAAAATATAATCAGAACAAGGTAAAATGTCATGCTTGGTATAATCAAATCTGCTCAAAGAAGGAATCATTCAGATACACAAGTACCAGTGTTTTGAAAATGCTTATAAGGACTAGTCTTGGGCTACAGATCTGAAAGCAATTTTCACTCCAGTAACTGTGTTAGAGTAGTATAAAGAAAATATTTACCAGATCAGATCTCAGTGACACAAAATAAAACCAACAAATTAAGATGTTCACTGGTCCTTATCACTGAAGAAATATTTTACAGCAGGTCGGATTCCACACCATGAGAATTGACAGGTCCATTTGGTGAACATGGGCAACACCTCTGCTGAATTATCCCATCCCCAGGCAGCACAGCCAGAGATCTGATGCTTCCAGAAAACACGTGTCCAGTGATATTCTCTGTCTGAGAAACAGCTGCAGCAGCTCTACAGACCAACACTGGAGGATCAAAATTAAGAGCCTCCTGAATCCTTCTGCCTCAACACTCTCCATTAACCATTACAGAAGTCCTTCACTACATTTATTAATGTTATGTCCCAATGCTCTTAAAGACCTTCTGTCAGCCACTCTCAGTCCTTTTAGTATCACAGCTCTTCCTCCCAGTTTTAGATTGTGTCCTCATTTCCAATACTTTCAGCTTCTCTCACCCATTCCAGACTCATCCATAACATTCTTGCTATCCATGCTCAAGTTTCCACCTACACACAGCTCCAGAGATGCTGCTGAAAGAAGACACCATCAACCACGCAGAAGTATTATGTTAAAACACTTCAAGTACTTGAGGTATTATTTCTTTGTGAGATGCAGGGAGCCAGATGTGCCACTCCTTACCTGGGCTTTATCACATCATGTCTGTATTGCTAAAAGACCCACAAAGATTATGTGCATGAAATAATATTAGAGTCAAAGTCAAGGTTTGACATGATACAAACAAAAGGCAAAGGGATGGCCACCAAATTTATGCTGCTGTCAAACTCTTTGAATAAAGCCAGTGAAAACACTCAGTTAAAAATACTAAATGTGAGCAGCTAAGGTACAAACCCAGAGGTCAGCAGATCAAATTTGAGGTTACTTATTAGAGAGAACAATATTTTCCTGACACAGTATCAGGCTCAAGATCAGCACGGCCCTTCACCTCTTGTTTTCCCAACTGCTAGCAAGATATTCTTCGAGAAATCCTCAATTTCTGGATTTGTTCCTCCTCTGTCAGTCACCTCCCATATTTGTTATATTTTCAGGTATAATTTAAGAGCTCTTCATTCCACTCATAAGTTAGATTGTCAAACTATGTTAGTCACCTAAGCACGGTAATGCTTATGCTTTTTGCACATAATAATGTTACTCTTAGTAATTTAAAGGAGCTCAAGAAAAACACAGCCATAAATATTTAAAAATGCAAAAAAAAAACCAACCAAACCAAATGATGACTTACTCTAGTAAATAAGGTACTTTTCATATATGATTAAAACTTTCACAGGACTTTGGAAATTGAGTCATATTTCTACATTAATCTTGATGGAATTAAAGTCAACTCAACCAAATGCTGTTTTTCCCTCACACAAAGACATGATCAGGGAAGACTGACAACCATTTCTCACTACCACCAGTATTGAAATATTCAAAGCTAATTTGCCTTTTTTTCCCTTTAATGACTTCCACATATTAATTTAGACAAACATCTCTTGGCAAGTATTGTTTTTATTTTAAAAGAACTGGGACAAAGAGAGGGGTTATATTGTTTCAGGGTTATTGTTCCATGGTAGATCTGAGCTGGATCTCAGCAGCAGTTGAGTAGGAAACCAAACATCATCCTTCTTTCTCCCTGTGAGAAGCTTGAGAAAGTAACTCTTCTGTAACAATTGAATTAAACAAGATCAAAATCTTATTTCTTTCTGTTCCATTTTTTTGGTGTAAATACATGAGAGCTTCAATGGAAAAAAATATGGCACAACAATGAAAAAAGCTTGATATAAAATTTCCCCTCAGTGACTGCTACTGTTCACAGTATTCAACCAGTTACTTTTGTCTCTCCTCAGACTTAGAATTTTACAGTGTTATTCACTGTCCACAGGAGGAATAGCATATTTGTCCTGATAAACTGTCTTAAAAATTGAAGGAGTAACAGTAAGAAGAAAAAGAAATCCCTATTTTATTAGGTAATGATAACTTCCTCCATGTCATGGGAAGAAACCATGACAGACATTTTTCAATGATAAAAGTAATTCTAATCCAAATTAAATATGGACTCCTTTAAATTATTTTTTAAATTTCTAATAGTAAAAGCACAAGTGGAGAATTAAAATGAGAGAAAATTATTTTGTGGTCAGCAAGCTGATGGGACACCTCACCAACATTTCAAATGAACACTGCAATTTGAGCAGTTGGCTAAGCATGAGGAAATCCAGCTGTCCTGAAAACAGTAGGAACTGAAAAGGACCACAGCAAAAATTGGACTCTCCAACTCTTTTTGGAGACTTATGGATATTCAAGTAACTGCCAATTGCTTACCCTGAAAATACTTAATAAATGTATTTTCTCATCCAAAATAATGTATTAAATGGTCCACTCCTGCTAACCAGTCATTGAGGCTGAAATAAATGCCTTGTATATTAACGAAACTAGAACAAGACACACAGCACATGTGGCTGAACTAAAAATAACCCCATGAGACATTTGTTGCACACCACATGGAACCCTTTGGAATGGGAGGTGTAACATCAGAAGCATCCAGGCTCCTACTTAAATGCATTAATTCAATATTAACATAGAAGAAAAAAATAAGAGCTCCACAAAATCTGTTGAAAGGCTGTTGAAATGCATGGGGAACTTAAAATGCATCAATAAAAGCAACAGCAACTTGACTAAAAGAGCTGATACTTTTGGAAGACTGGTGGACACGCAGCCAAGTCCACAAAACCAAAATATTCACTAATAAGAACAGAAGAAGATTGCTGATAATCCACATGTGCTTCTCCATTATGTACTTATTTGGGGGGGGGGAAAAGGGTGAGAAAGTGCTTTTTTGATTGGTTGGGTTTTTGAGTGTCACTTAGCATAGAATTAAGACATATTAGTAGATTTAGTAAGTATACCAAACATATACAAAAATATAAAGTATATATTCAAGCATGTGTGTACACAAACTTATCTAAATAATACAAATGCAGTAAAGTTTTGGTTGAGGAGAAATTGCTGTGATAAACTGAAGCACACAGATTTTCTCACTGTAGATGAAGTATCAGATTCTGCCTGGAAAGGCTGTGGAGCTCCCCCAGGAACTGAGGGCTCTGGGATCTCAGTGGCATTTGCTCCACGCAGGACAGGCTGGAGCACATCCCTGCTGTGCCCTTTCCATCGGTGCCCAGAGCCAGGGGCAAAGCACAGACACAGCAAAGGCTGGGACATAGATCCCCACGGCTTTGGTGCCACCATGGGCTGGGACGGGCAGGGTCAGTGGGATGTGAAATATTTTACTAAATACCAAAGGCTTTGACATCGACACTGCTGCAGCTTTTAGGAAGCCCCATAATGAGTAAGAATCTTCCACAGCAGCCACGCACAAACATCACAAAACTCATTATAAAGAGTTTATGGGATTCAGTACCCTGAATGGATCAGGATTAACCATTTCAATGACTAGCGAAGAGCTCCAGAGATAAAGCTACTGCCAACAGATACATATTGGCACGCAAAGCCAAGTGAATTTCTTGCAGGATTTACAGTGTGTTTCCTGCAGGGATGAGTGTATCAGCTGATGTGGGATCATGTTACTCTTGTTACATTACATGCCTTAGAACAGATTTTTATCTTCATAGATGGGAACAATCTGCTTTTAAAACATCCCACCAAACCATGTGGAGGAAACAGTAACCAGCTGAGCTCCGAGGACACTCATTCCTTGTTTCTAAGTGAACAATTTAAAAATAAAAGATATTTCTCAAAAGCATGGGAGGGTTCCATGAGATCTGAATTGCATCAAGAATGAGATAAGCAGCAGTGAAGCACTAAGGAAAAACACCAAATTGCTTTACTATCTTGGTGGAACATATGTATCCCTAAAAATATGGTTTTTAATTAAGGAGACTACTTGAATTTTTATCCAGGTCTCCAGGCTCTAGAATAAAAGTAATGGAAGGCATTAAGAAACTCATTTTATCCTTTTACCATGGAATCAACACACTGGCTATTTGTTTGCTTAAGCATTATATAGGAAATAAATATATTTCTAACTATAATTTTTACATTTATTATATATAAAATATAAAAATAACATAGATATAAAATCTAGTAAGCTGCAGTATTAGTGCACAAATATGACAAATTTAGTTCAAAAAGATCACAATGGGTTGGGTTGGAAGGGACCTTAAAGACCATCTCATTCCAACCCCTGCCACAGGCAGGGACACCTTCCACTAGACCAGGCTGCTCAAACCTCCATCCAGCCTGTCCTTGAACACTTCCAGGGATGGAGAATAAGATTTTCTTATTCTGTACACGACTTAAAGGTAAAAAGTCCTTAAAATTCATGCAATCATAAGGATGCTGACCCTTATTTGGCTAAATTCTCATGTGTTGTCAACAGGTTTTGAGTGTGGGGGTAAATTTATTCTGATCAGGGAGCAAGTTTGGGAGAACAGTTACCGTGCAACCCCTCCAGGGCAGCTACTGCAAGGCACCTGCAGAGAAGTGGCTTCACCTTGACTTAATTCCCGGGATGACATCTGAAAGCCACAGCACATGGCCAACAGCAGTGTCTGACACAAACCTGCATCCTCACTCCCTTCCCAAACCACACAACCTCACTTCTGCAGCCTTCAGACAGGCAGGGCAAAGCTTAACAAATGCCTGATTTAAAGAGTTAAACTTCCCATTTAAAGAGTTAAACTTCTTTCCTTCTTCTATGTATGGAATTCATTTTGAGGCCTAAAACATCCCCTCTGATTAAACCCTTAGAAACTACAATTATATGCAGAAGCACCCTAAACTGGCTATTTTGGATGGCTTTGCTTACCAGTAAAACAGGTGCATCCAAGCTAATAATAGTTCTGATTTCCATAAAATTCAACCAGCTCTCCTACCATGTAAGGAACCAAGTTCCTCCATGCCTGAGAGGTGTCTTTTGTAAAAGCCTCTTCTTCTAGCCTCATAGGTTTGGAACAAATTTCTCCAACTCTGTCTCTCTCTCAAAAATTTTATGTAGAAGCACCCTAATGCTCAGCCATTGGGGAGGAAAATAAATCATGAATGATTTTATTTTTCCATTAGCAGCTGATGGATAAAACAGCCACTTAAAATTCCTTTACTTGAACAAAGTCCTGTCACTAACCAAGCAGGTGAAATAATAAGAGTCAAGAAAAGAATCCAGCTTCTAGTCAAGCTTTATAAACGTTTATCATGGAATGGTTTGGGTTGGAAGGCACCTTACAGATCATCTCATTCCACCCTCTGCTATGGGCAGGGACACCTTCCACTGTCTCAGGTTGCTCCAAGACCTGTCCAACCTGGTCTTGAACATTTTCAGGGATGGGAAGCTTCTCTGATAAACACAACAAATCTAGATCTAAACTTACAGTGCACTGCTGGGACACAGATCAGTGTCACGTACATCAAGTGTCATTAGTACATGAAGCAAAAAAATACCATGTAGCACAATGAAAACAGACAAAACATCATAAACCAGCACAAAACCACCTGTAAAAACAAGCTTTTGAGCTAAGCAATGCTTGGAGAACAAATGCTATAGTAAAAAAAGGAAACAATGTGCTCTTTGATGCATGCTAATGTCAAGGAAATACTACTTCATAAATAGGAGTACATCAAACAAATACCAAGGTATAATAAAATCCCCCTCCTTAGGCGTGTAACCTGCAAAAACTCATTTATAGCACAGGCAATTAAGTCAATAAAGGGATATTATACTCTGGATTCTGTATTTTAAAGCATGTCCAGTTTTTTCTGGTAAGGTAAGGGAATTCTTTATGTAGAATTGACTAAGTGCTTCCCTTAAACCACAGAAAACACCAAATGCTCTAAAGAGATGCACATTTCCTCTGTGTGATACATGATGTGTCCAAAACCCAACCCCACCTCTATTTTGAAAGCTCCTAATGCTATTTCAAGCCTAATTAATATTTCATTTGATCACACTGGACAGGTACAGCTGAAACTTGCACTTGCCACTAGGCAGCTTTGCACATTGATAAAGCATTAAATCTTTTCCATAGTGAAAGCTGTAAAAACATCTAAAGGGCTGGCAGTACCACAAACAAGAAGAAGAGTGTTGGGGGCCATAAAATAAAACCATTTTCATGACTTTTACAGTTACAGAGTCTTGACTTTTTATACACACTTTGGTAATTCCAGTCTCCACCAAGGCTACAACAATCTACTCATAGCTACACGTGAGCCCGAACCACAGGGTTTAATTCTTCCTCAAATGTGCTGAGAAACCTTACACCCACCTGCCTGCCTGTGCCATGGGTTTCCTTCAACAAACGGTGGCAGGAGCAGGGAAGGAATACTTCTGAAATTTGAGAGGAAAAAACCCTGCTCCTCGCTCATGTGTGCAAGAGCGTTTTACACAGACTAAGCAGAAATAGGATGCGAAGCAGATCACAGAGTCATGGAATGGTCTGGGCTGGAAGGGACCTTGAAGATCATCCAGTTCCAACTCCCTGCCATGGGCAGGGACACCTTCCTCTAGAGCAGGCTGCTCAGAACCCCGTCCAACCCGGCCTCGAAAAATTCCAGGGATGGGAACTTTTCCACAGCTTCACTAGGCAAACTATTCCAATGCCTCACCACGCTCACAGTAAAGAATTTCTTCCTAATATCTAATCGAAACCTGCTCTGGACTCCGGACACAGCCGAGACAGCGGCGGCAGGAACCTGCAGCTCTGCCGCTGCTGAGAACTCACGTTACACCAAAGCAGGTCCGGGGGCACAGTTCCTTCGGTCTCAACTTACCTCCCCCCCGTGCTCTGCCGCTTTTGATCTGAGCTGCTTCAGCTCTGCCTCCTGCGGGCGGCAGAACCCGACCCCGTTGGGCAGCGAGCAGCCGCTCATCCCCCCCGGCGCCTCAGGCGGCCGCTCGCCCCCGCCACGGCGACCGGCGGAGGCGGGGGAGAGACCCTGGGGGCGTGCGGAGGTGCCTCCCCTCACCGCAGCGCTGCTGTGGGAGAGTGGGCGACTGCGCTGCCACAGAAACCCCCGAGGCCTGACACCCCGCAGCCGCTGGCATGGCCCGCGAAGCTCCGGGCTCCCCTTGAGCCGTCCTGGCCCCGCCGCGCCCTCACCTGCACTTTCCGCCGCCCCGCCGTGTTCTGCCGGTGATGCGCCGCCATCTTGCATGTTGACACTGTAGCGTCATGTCCGACCGGAAGTGCCGGCCCCCTCACCCGCCCCGCGCCAGCCTTTTATAGGCGAGCATAGGGGTGGGCGTGGCCAATGGGGGCGCGGCCAATGGGGGCGTGTCCAGGGTCCCGCCCCCACGCGGCGCCCGCCATGTTGCCCCCTCATGAGGCGCCGCCTCAGCCCGGCCCCAGGGCGGGCCGGAATTGTGCCCTTCCCGGTCCTGCTGTTCCTGCGCTACTTACCTCCGGGTCCTGCTGTTCCCGCGGTGTGTTCGTCCCGCTTTGCTTCGTCCCGAGTGGCAGCGAAAGGCCTATGCTGAAATAAGAACGGGCCCACTCGAATAAACAAAATCAGTTTCAGCTGCCAGAAATAATCAGACTGTCTTTTATCAGTAGTTTTGTACTTCATTAATAGTAACCAAAGGTTCCTTTGTCTGGGATGGACAGGCTGGCTCTCGTGCCGAATAAGAAATAGGGATGTTGGTTAGAGCATGGTGCTGATAACGCCGAGGTGGTGGGTTCGATACTCCCATGGGACATTTTCTTAAGAGTTGGACTCAGTCATCCTTGAGGATCCCTTCCTACTCAGAATATTTTGTATCTTCTGGGCGAGGAGCTGTATCAAGTTGTGTTCTTAGCACACCTTTTTGTTACACTGGTTACTTCCTTGTCGTAGAACAGTAAAGGTGCTAATAGTTAATTAGTGAAAAAAGAATACTGTGAGAGATAACATGTAAAGGGTTAAGGATGAAACGATGCATCCAGGTATTCCTATTCTTCTTCAATGCTGGCTGCAAGGCTAAGTAGAAGATAAGGATATTTGTTACTTCTGCTGATTTAAACTTTGCTTATTTTGATGCAGATCACTTTTTCTAGCAGTGCAGAATCCAGAGTGTCCTCATCGCAATTGCAAGTGGAGGGTATGGTTGTGAAATGAGATCTGCCTTGGCCAAAGTCCTTCCTTAACTGGGGTGTTTCACAGAATCATGGAATGGTTTGGGTTGGAAAAGACCTTAAAGCTCATCCAGTTTCAGTCCCCTGCCATGGGCAGGGACAGCTTCCACTATCCCAAGTTGCTCCAAGCCCTGTCCAACCTGGCCTTGGACACTTCCAGGGATCCAGGGGCAGCCACAGCTTCTCTGGGCAACCCGTGCCAGGGCCTCCCCACCCTCACAGGGAAGAATTTCTTACTAATAACTGAACTAGAATCCGGTATTTACTGGTTAGATTAAGCAAATTTAGGACAAAGTTGATGCTGCAATAATAATTTCTCTCCTTTAACCCAGCAGTGAGAGTTGCAGTTACACCACTTCCACAGAACCACTGCAAAGACTGGGCTCATTGTACATTGTTCTGTGAATGTATTTTTGTGGCTTTTACAGCAGATTTTGGACATGATGGAGTCTAAAACAGTGGGTTGTATTACGTGAATGCATTGCTTATGCAGACGTAGAATATGATATCTCAGGAGATTTTAGTTGCACAAAACATTTAAATTGGATTTCAGATCACCAAGTTTCACATCCCATAAAGCACAGCCTAAATACAGTAATTTCAAACAGTTGCATCTGAGTCATGCCCATAAATTATATATAGCCTACAACGCTTTTGGTTTCAAGCTCTGTAGAATCTACCATGTCCTTTGGGAATTTTTTCAATGATTATCTGATCTCAAAATGCACGTCTTTATATCTTGAATTTATGTAGCTCTTATCCCAAATAGAGAACCTATTACAGCTTTTCCTGAAGGATTAGAGAGGCCTTTGTTGATGCAAAACATTTTCTTCTTGTAGCTGTATAATTACATCTTTTAAAAATGGGGTCGGAAGTGATGTCCTAAAGCCAATTAGTTCATTTATCCCAAAACAGCATCAACTCCACTGATGTAATTCCTGGAGATATCTGTTTTGTCCCTAGCTGCAACAGATGGTGATTCCAAAACCTTCATCTGCAACATATTCTACTGCTTCACTATTCTCACTGCCAAAACAGGTTTTTCTTGTGCTTCATCTGAATTTCCTGAGCTGCAGTCTCAGCCTGTTACTTTTTTGTTTCACTCCTTGTGGACATGAAGATGAGTTTGTTCCACATTTCTTCTTAACTATTTGTCATGCTGTCGTGTTTCCTTCCATCTTCTCTCCACTGGACAAAGTCATACTTCACAGGCTCCAAATCATTCTTACAGTGTATTTCTAAAATCCTTTAACATTTTATTTAAATTCTGCGACTGCTAAGCCTCACAAGAGAGAATGCAGCAGCACACAGAGGAAGCTGGGAAACCCCACAGCTTTCTAGAAGCTACTATTATTATGTCAATATAATCTTTATGGTCTTACTTATTACAATGTTTATTCACTCAATGCTTACATTCTGGGCATTTCCATTCTTCCTTCTCTGCTTATCTCAACATCCTGGCTTCATTCCTGAGACCTCTTTGGTTCTCCACTGCTTCCTTTTTGGCTCAGCAGCAGTTTGCTCACTGAAGTGTTCTCAGAAATTCACAATCTAGCCTAAGAAGATCAGATTTCATAGAAATTGAAAAATAATCCCTAGATTCATATGAACATCATATTCTTTCTCTTCCAAAACCTAAAGCAAACAGCCAATATTATAGACTAGCTCGTCTTACCACCTTCCTGCTAGGAAATGACACAAACATGATGAAAGGCTGGAAGGTTTCCTGCATAACAAAGAAAACTTTACCTACCGTGTTTCTTTTCTCTAATATTGCCTTTAGTTCAGGCTTGATAAACATACACACAGAAACCAGAAAATTATCCCTATTCTGATACTCATGTTTTTAGCAGCCCCCGGTAAATGTGATCTTTTTTGGACCAGGAAATCTCCAGAGATCTCTTCTGACCACAATGGTTCTGTGATACAAAGGGATCACTGTACTTTTTTTTGACCTTAAATTAACGACCTGTTGATCTGACAGGTTGAACAAACACTGCATTATATACATTAATAGCAGCCACAATCCACTAAAAGTTCTTTGATGCATAACAGAAAAAGAAAAAAAAAAGAGGAAACCACATTCTTAAACGGCATAGAAATGTAAAGAGCAAAGGTTCTCTGTTTATAAGCAAAGTCAATTTCAAATCAAATGTGCAAAAAATGCTGCCTGCTCTTAAAGACACAATATTATCTTTATTAAATGAATAATCCATTGCTGATTATGGATAATGAAGTGATGGTTGGGGCTTAAGAATGAAATTAGTATTTTATTTTGTCAAAGACGAACATAAAACTAATATCAGAATTTCAATACCTCTAAGACAAGACAATAAATCACTTAAGTGTATGCATGAAAATGGCTCTGTTATGAGAAGTCATCAATTTCTTAATGGACTAATGCCTACTGAAATGTAGTCAGGCACTTTGCTCAGTATTTACTTACAGAGAAAACTTCTCGCTGCCACGTTCTCCTCCAACCCAGAATCCAATAAAACCCCATAGTTTGTGCATGACAGCATCTGAAACACTTTGACAATTACCATTAGCCTCAACCCAGCACATGACTAAACTGAACAAAACAGGCCTTCATCATATATTTGAAGAAAAAAAATTAAACAATAAACATATTTCACATTTGTCTTAAATCATACACTTCCCACTGCTGGAAAAAGAATGCTTCCCAGTGTAAGAAACAATCAGGTTCATGACACCTGAATGTACATAAGTCTGTGGGACCTGATGAGATGCATCCTAAAGCCCTGAGGGATTTGTCTGATGTGGTTGCCAAGCCTGTCTCCATGGTATTTGAAAAGTCTTGGCAGTCAGGTGAAATCCCAGCTAACTGGGAAAAGGGAAATATTTTGTGCCCATCTTTAAAGAGGGTAGAAAGGAGGCTCCTGGGAGCTCCCACCCTGGCAGCCTTCCCTCTGCGCCTGGGAAGACCACGGAACAGATCCTCCTGGAAGCTGTGCTGAGGCACACGGAGGGCAGGGAGGTGATTCAGGACAGTCAGCATGGCTTCACCAAGGGCAAGTCCTGCCTGACCATCCCCGTGGCTTTCTGTGATGGAGTGACCACATTAGTGGACAAGGGAAGGGCTCTGAATGTCATTTCTGTAAAGCCCTTGACATGGTCCCCCACAACATCGTTCTCTCTGGATGGGAGAGATGTGGATTCAGTGAGTGGACTGTTTGGTGAATTAGGAATTGTGGTTTCATCCCAGCCAACAGCCAAGCCCCTCAGAGCCACTCATTCCCTCCCACACCACAGTGGGGGAGCCTACAAGAAAGATAGGGAGAGTAATTACAAGTACAGTAATTCCTGTCACATGTAGTGACAGGAAAAGGGATGACAAGGGGGACTGGCTTCAGACTGAAAGAAGGCAAATTTAGATTAGGCACTAGGAATAAATTGTTCCCCGGGAAGGTGGTGAAACACCGGCACAGATTGTTCAGAGGACCTGTGGATGCCTCATCTCTGGAATTGTTTAATGCCAGACCAGATGAGGCCCTGGACAACCTGCCCAGAGGAGAGGACTGGAAGTAGGTGGTCTTTAAGGTCCCTTCCAACACAAACCATTCTATAATTCTATGGTTTCTTTGTTTTTAATTTGTTAAGCTGATTGCTCTTACATAGTTTTTTATGAGTTGCATTCTTGACATGTTGGAGTTTAGACTTTAATCTTACAGGGAGGTACAGTAAGAAATAGGTGTGAAACCAAATATCTCAACCTTTGCTAGGGCTCTTGCTTTTCTCATTTCATGGTTGTGTTTGGGGCCATGTAATAAGAGGTGAGACTTCATAAACTGTTAACGGAACTGCATCAGAAGTGCTGGAAATCTTTCAGAGATTGTAACAGCAGTATTTTGCTCTTAGCATCTTACCCTGGAGAAATGTAAAATGCTTCAAAAATACTAATACTGTTTTTCAGAACTCTAGATACTGAGGAAGCTTCAGCAGGGAATTTCTTCAGCTCTCTGCAGCATTTTGTGAGAGCTTTGTCTTTCCCATGCAAATTATTTAAAACAATGTTACGGTTTTGTAAACATCTTGCACCTGCAGGTTGTTTTTGCAGTATTGGTATAGTTCTAACTAGAAAAATATTTAGAAATGGTGTCTTAGAATTTGGCCAATCCCCTCAAGGGGTGGATGGCCAAAGGACCAATTACGTTATGCCGTTTAACACACTTTTACGAACTAACATATAAAGGCCTTTAGAAAAATTATTAAATCGCTTCCATTTATCCCTGAGCCTGGGCTCTGTGTCATTTCTCTACCTCAGTGCGACAGCGACACAGAACACTAAGAAGAAACAGATGGAATAACTTGAACTTAAGGCACTGAGATAATTTTCAGACTTCTTCAGTGTACATTAGGTCATTAGGCAGACAGCTACTTTGTGTAACAATGCATTTGATGTGAACTTACCATAAAAGCTATTTCCTGTTGTTCTGTAAAGTCAATTAGCTATTTACCAAATACCAAATTTCATGTCTGTCGATTTCTTATTTCATTGTACAGCATGAAAAAAGGGAAGTGGCAATCATGCAAATTATTGTCTTGATAAATACAGCATTGTACTTTACACTCTTAGATTCTTTTCTAAGAGAGATTGAGTTACTCCTTTTGTGTATCTCACAGATAATTTGCCAAAGCCCCTCATTTTTTCTGGACTCATGCCTTTGGAGATTTTGTATATTACTTTCTCTGTGTATTGTTTTTGGTTTTACTGTATATGTAATATTTACTTATTCTATGTTCCAAGTGTAACAAAGCAGATGTATTTCTGTATTTCCCTAGCTTTTTTTTTTTGTTGTTTCTCTGATGTCCTTTATTACTTTTGTTCTTGTTCCAGGGTTATGATATTTTTTAAGGCATTCCTGGAATCTCATCTACGTCTTGATATTAGTCACCCTTGAAATTAGGGTGAATCCTGAAGCTTCCGGCCAGCAGCTGAATTAGTTCAGCCCACGAAGGATGCATTTGAATTTGCATTGTAATAAATGTGTGTGCATTACTTAGAGATCGCTCTTAATGTGATATTCCAGAGGTTACAGTGCTTCCCAAATTGTGGGCTCTGCACTCCCTGTATGCCAGTTTAGGTTACAGACAGGAAGGAGGGTTGCAAATTCTCTGAAGCTGCAGCCTCAGTAAACAGAAATCTCTGCAAATAATTTTCAATGCAAGTGTCTCCAATGCAAATCCTTGAATTACCAAGGAGTATGAAACCTTATTGCTGAGCAGTGAAGAACCTTTTTAACATAAATTTGTAAGAAATATAATTTATGAGCTGTCAGCATCAGAGTTAGCAACGGTTACACAGCTCCAGATCTGTGTTATAACAAATTATTGCCCTATGAAAATCTGCTGTGAATTCCTCGTGTACATCTGTACATAAAGCAAGGTGGGGATGCAAAAACAAAGGTCTACTGTGATCAGACACTAATTATTTTGAGTATTTGAGAAGGCCTCAAGTGCTCAGAAGTTGTTTCAGTACAAAATTATCCATCCTGTTAAATACTTGTGCCATTTTATTGGTCTACGTTTGACTAGGTTTTACTTCAGCTGGAGCCATCCAGTGTTAGAGCTGTCATTCATCTGCAAGTCTGTATGATTTTCTGTTGAGAAATTCTGTCTGTCATGCAATCACTTGTGCAGGTTTACTGTTCCTTCTTTTTTTAAAGAGTTCCTTCTCATTTGTGGAACTTTCTGATTTTTACCTCTAAAGTTACTTGGAAAACTTTTTTCATTGCATGCTGTAAGGAGGCAAAAATAACAGCTGATTTCTGTTAATAACAGCTTTTTGCTATGATTATGATTTGTGTTTATTTTTATGATGCCCAAAAGAGATGAGCTCTGTTTCTGTGGTGCAGCTATCTCTAACAAAACTCAAAATCTCCCTGTGCTCCCTCTGACATGATTTCCATTCCTTGCTCTCCAGAGTTTGAGATTTTGCTTTCAGGAGAATATTTTGGTATCTGTGTTCATACCTCTTTGCTGTTATGTGCACAGCTGAATTTTCTGTGTTTTGTGGGGTTTTCTGTGTGAACAGTGGTTTGCATTTGCTGATTCTAATGGAGGATCATTGGCATTGCCATGTTTGTTTCAGACTCACTTGTGGTTGGTACTGGCTAATGGACAATGAACGATAACCATAAAGTCTGTAATTAAGAGTTGTCATTTGTCTCTGTGAGAATCTTGACCTAAATTAAAACACTCAAAAATATACTTTACATCAAATTCAGTAGAGTTCTTCATCAGTGGATGACATGGTCTAGTTATGGATTGTATGATTTTGTTTTGCGGGATCCATTTCTTGAAAATGTGAAATATCTTTCTCAGGCTCAAGTAATTTTCCTTCCAGCTGTTATGGTCAATGTAACTAGATGTTTTTAGCCTGTAAGTAAAGTAATGTTGATTTTTCCATTAAATTTTTGATAAATTTATTTGTCTCTGTAAAACACTTCTTTACTCAAAATTTCTGTGCTTGTATGAATCATGCATAAAGAGACTATTGAAGAGGTCAGTGTGCAAATTGCAGGATTAGATTTACAGATACATCACCTGATGGCAATGACTTATTTGTTGAAATTCTTGTTCCATTCCCTCTTGTATCCATCTGGGATCTTGTGTCCTGTTTGTAATTTTAGCCAGTTTGAGGCATAGTATCTTAATAGTACAGATGCATCTTGAAGGGGAATGTAGTGAGGAGATTTTTGACGATCTTAATTTCAGATGTCTCACTTACAGCAGGGGTTCCATGGTCAGTGAGTTACTGAGGGAAAATCTCAGTGAGGAACAGGAGGTAAATTGTGCTGAATTTGTTAGGAACTTAAATAGCTGTCTCATTCCTATGAATGGGAAAAATAGGAAGAGAGACCTTGCTTGAACCCTTCTCCCTCTGAGACAGAGGCACGGGTGGTGTGTCTGTTATCCCACTGAACAGGAGATTTCTGGGGTTGTACCACAGAGCATTTCTCACCCCAGTAGGTGGAAGCTAGTGGAGGAGGTGGCTGGGTAGAATCTGAGGATAAGAGGGTCATGCAGTGAGCATGAATTGTCAGATGCCTTGCTATCTTTTATGACTGCATGTCTGATCTGTAATTTAAAGCAGCAACTAATGTTTAGAGTTATGGCACAGTTACAAGATGCATTTAATTATGCAAAAATCTGGTTTTTTCAGCTCTTGACATCTGTACCCTCTAAGTCATTAAACTAATGGTGGTGTGCTAATGCTACCAGCAAGAAGTATTTGTCTTGTGCTCTGGCAATAAAAAGGAAAAAGAAAAGTGCTGTACTTTGCAGTTAATGGAGGAAACAGAGCCATGTCAAGAGCATGGTGAATGAATTAACAGTAATTTATATAATGAATTTAATTTTAGTAATTTATATAATGAACATTATCTTTTTGTTGTTAAACTTCAGCTTTTTTGTTTCCTCAATTTTCCTCCTCCTATTTCCACAGGAATAATGAATGAAAATGGGAAGAAAACAGTGTCATTACTCTGAGGCTGGTTTTCTGCCCTCTCCCCACTGCCTTCCTAATGGGAGAAAGAAAATTTTCCACTGCAGCACGAGAAAAGTAACTTGTCTAAGTGTTTTGTGGTTAGCTGCAAGTCCTAAACTGCTGGAGATAAAAATCTTGTTCTCTGAGCTCTCGCTTTTTGGATTTTAAATGTTACAGTGTACGGAAGGAGTGCAATTGTTTTTGCTGTGTTGAGGTCCGTGTTTATCCCCTGTGCCCCATTTTTCACCGGGACAGATGGATGGAGAAGATACAGCAGAATAAATATGTGCAGGTAGGGATCTTTATTGCATTTAGCGGTATTAGCTGGATGCAATATAGGATTGCAAATGTAGCAGTTATAGTGCCTTTTTAGAGTGATGGTTGAGTGATCTTTAAAATTCTGCTCTCTCAATTGAACTTGTCTTGAGAGCATAATCTTGCTTTCTAGAAAAATAACTTACACTGGAACTTAAAATGTCTTGTTGCTGCTTGCGCCACAGAACACTTAAGAGTTTTATTTCTTTTAAAACCATCTTCAGTTGTACCTATCCAGAAAAATGTTTAATCACCGTTTGTTTCTTTGTGTGCATTAGTGCTGCCTGGCTTTTAAGGACAGCGTAGTTGCTTCAGTAGAATTCTTCCACCAAAACCCAGAGTAACTCTCATCATCAGGAAAGATGATAGGAAAGGTTTATGTTCTACTTATTAAAGAAGAAAAAATATTTTAGACAGTAATGGGTTCTGTTAATGTAATTAAGGGGAAGAACTGTACCTAGCATTAGGGATTACCATGAATGTGTGTGTGCTGCTGTCCAATACCTGTTACTAGCAGGCTCTATGCATAACTCTTAAAAAAATAAATATAAGTTATTTCAGAAATGAGGATAAAAGCTGTGCTTTTCATTTTGCTCAAACAAGGTGTGTATGTTTTAATGGAGGTTATGGCATGGTGTGCTATTGAATGTATTTTGGGCTCTGATTTTGTGTATAACAGATAGTATATTTGAATTTCAGATTTTGTCTGTATGAGATATAGTGAACATACATCAGAGCCTGGGAATAATAAAAAGTGGAAATTAAGGAGTGAAAAATAGTAATATATACTCTAATTTCTAACCAAAAGCTTTTAATGAAAGGCGAATTTTGTGCCAATATTTAATGCATGCCTGCATATTTTAAAGCTTGGAATGAAATGTGAAACAGGAAACCTTTTGCTTTCTTACCATTTCACACGTATATTTCCAATTGAACAAAAATCCATCTTTGCTTTTAATAAATGTAGCTGTGATTTCAGCAGAAAGAAAATAATTGATTAATATTTAGGTGATTATTCTTCAGAAGTATCACCCAAGCACTTTTCCCTTTCTTACAGTGTTGTCAGCGAGAGCACAAAATTTCGTTTACTGTTTTCAGAAAAGCAACCAAGCTCCTCCCTCCATCCCTCCCCCAGACATTTCAATACAAAAGAAAACTTTCTGCATGGGAGCTGGCTCAGGAGATAGGATGTTGTTGGGAATGGAAAGGTGAAGGTGAGAAAACCAAGACTTTCTGTCTCCTTGGAGATAAAAGCCAGCCAACATTACCTTCAGAAATCTGTGAAGGCTTTTTTATTTTGAAGGGGATATTGTAAGTATTTTGATTTTGCTAAATATTTGTGTACTGTGAAAAAATTTAATTGCTGATTATCTTCATTTAATTTTATGTCTATTTGATCAAATATTTGGGGATATATGTATACAAGTGTGTGTGTCTACAAATATGTGCAGATATGTTTTAAGTATCAGATGTGGGTTTATTTTAGGTACAGGGAGCATCTATATGAGAAAATCTGTCATTAATGTAGAACCACTGTATTGCTGTAAACATGTATCTGTTCCTATAATTTACATGTGTCACTAAAACATTTTACTGCACATTGATACATTTGTCCTATTAATTGTTATGAATTATCATCATATTAATTATTATCATATTAATTACTGACTGCTCTGTTTTGTTATATCACCTCATGCAGAGTATTCCTCAAACTGCCTGTAGTACTATCTAATCTTAGTTACACTGAACTTCACATACTGAAATTTCTTTGGCAACACACATCTGGAATATTTTTCTCACAAGAGTGTTGGTGAGTGATTTTTTTTCAGGATGCTTAAGTAATGCACAGTCTAGCCCATTGCATAGATTTCTGATTTTGGAAGTAATGAGTGAGGATATGATATGATATGATATGATATTGATGTTGTGAATAACTTTGTCTATTACACGTGTTAAAAAATCAACACCAAAAACCCAACCAAAAACCCAAAAAACTGCACTGGTAGATATTTATCCAACCCCTCCAAACATAAAACTTTTCCTTGGGATGGGGTGATGAGTAAGAAGTGGAGAGTGGGGGACAAAGTGCTGGGTGGAAGAAATGGTCTTGTATTTAAGAAACAGCAGTAGTCCTCTAAAATGTCCAAGTTGGATTTTGTTAAGGACTGAAATCTGTTAGATCTGTTCACCATCACTGGCAGTTAAATAGAAGAAAGTGGTGATCAGAAACAGAAGTTTTTTTCTGCTTATTGAAACTGAGTAGGTGATAGCAGAAGCTTTTGGCAAGGTACAGAACAGCAAAGAGAGAATTCCTGTCCTGTTTCATAACGTGTTGCTGTGAGCTGCTTTCTCATTTTTTTTCTTATTTCATGTGAAGAGGTGAACACATCTTTATTCTTTATTCCCATATGAAAGAATATACTAAATGCACACTAAAACCAAACTGGCAGTTAGTTTACCCTTTATGTTTTCCAGATCCAGGTGCTCACAGGAAATATTCAGTGGGTGGCCCTTGACAAGGGAGTTGATAGAAGTAATTTGGGACTCAGAATTGGTTGTAATCCATCCTAAAACTAGATTGAAACACAAATAAGCACATATTTATGTTCCTACTAGTTTTTGTATTTTGAGAAACTTCTCATAAATGCCCCTTACTGACTTTGATAGTATTTTACTGAGCACTTTTATCAGTGTTCAGTTCTACTTTTGTGGATTGTTGGATGTCTTATGGTCAGTAGTTTGATGGCTCTTACTTTGCTGCATTTAAAAGGAACTCTGTGCTTTTGGGGAGCTGAAAAGAATTCTGAAATTCACACAAATGGAGCCACATCAAGGAGTTGTATATAAGGCTTGAATTTGTATTTTATATTTCAATCTAAAAGTCTAAATTTGTTAGTTGTCATCTCTAGTGATTAGTCAGTACCCCAGCAAGCATTTTGTAATCCACATCTCTGAAACATTGTATTAATAGACTCATTTCTGGCAGTACTTTGCTATTCTAGAAAGTAGTCTGAAAACCCTTTATCTTAAGAAACTTTAGTAGCAAATTGTACTTAAGTAGTTCCCAGTATCTGTTTCACTTCATGACTTGTTGTTCATCCCTTTCTAGTACTTTGCAGGTCATTTGTCCAGTAAATTTCATCAGTATATCTGGAATTCCTTGGGTTTTGACATAAAAATATTCTGTGTCATTTTTGCAGTGCCCTTAAGCCAGCAAGATGAACCTCAAACAGTGCCTAGCTTTGTCCACTGAATGCAGTTCTCTCAAGAAGATGGGAAAACTAAGTCGTTTCCACTTTAATTTCAAATAAAAAGTTGAATTTTAAGCTGTGTTTATGTATCCTTGATCCTGTAGAAAGTGGTACTTTAGTAACTGAAGGTAGCAGGGCATTTGTATCTGATATTGATGGACTGGTCTCTACTACAGGACCAGAGAGATCAAAACCTGTTCAACTCTTAATTTAATTTAAATGCAAATTTCTTTCATATGCTGTATTGGAAATTAACAGATCAGAACTGTAGCCTTGCATCTGTCTCAGCAGCATATTGACATAGTACATACTGACATACAATTTCTTTGCACTAACTTGTAGTTACACACCCAAGTTTGTTCTGTCAGGTTCTAGAAATAATCTCATGTTTAGGCTACTTCTAAGAAAACTTGTACTGTATCTTCCCTCCCAGAGTTGGTTGCTGGGGAAACTTTTGTGTCCCATGCAAAAATTGAAATTATTTCTGAGGGTAACACTTTACCTCAGTGTCTTACCTTAAAAATTCAGCCAGTTCAGCAGTATATGATGAACTTGGCTGAGTTTAGCTGAGCTTCAGGAATTCCAAGTAGTCACTCCATCTTTTTAATATAATTTTAGTCCTCTGTATTGGAAGGATTTTTTTCAGTCACGTCTTCTTAGCTTCCTTTTTCCTAACCTGAGTCACAATCTATAAATACTTGGCAGTTGATCAAAGGCCAAAAAGCCTGTTCCATGTGAGCACAAGTACATTGCTAGTACAGGTCTGCTGAAGAAATCCTCTCATGAACGTCCATGAATATTTGTCCTATTATGACTTCTGGTCCCAGTTGCTGAAGGGAATGTGTTGCATCTTTTTACTCTTGATCACTGCTTTTGTCCAATTCAGTCTTTTTTTTTTCCTTTTTTTTTTTTAAATTCATCTCCCAAATCCTCGATACTAAAATGATGTTTGTATTTGCTAAAACCATTTTCTTTGCTTCATTTATTTCAGTTGACGTAGTTCCCTAAAAGCTGAGTTTCTCTGTTGTCCTTAAAACTGCTTTGAAGATAAAATTGATCTTCTTAGAATTATTAAAAATTGAAAAAAAAGAGAACATTTTGATTTTCAATTTATCTTTTGAGCTTTCAATTGGAAATGGGTCTGTGTGGTTTGGCAAAGTAACAGTTCTTTGCTTATATACTTCCATTTTGTTACCATGGTAAATTCTGATCTCTGAGTTGCGGTTCCTGATCAGACCTGAACATGCTTGCAAAGTCCCAGAGGAGGAAAAAAACCCCTCCCAAGTCCCATAAACCCAAACAAAATCATTGCACAATCATTCTTGCTTGCATATTCTTTTAAAATAAATATATCTGCATCTAAGGAAGAGAGCCGTAATTGCAAGAGAGTATTGATTCTCTAACATGGTCCACATGTGAGCTCACAAAAAGAAGTAGCAGAGCTGGACCTCAGCAATCAAAAATGCAGAGTGTCTTAAAGACTTGGTGGTGACCGAAAGTGTTTGTTAAATGGGAGTAATCAGTTTTGACAGGAGTCACAAAGGACAAATCATCCTGTAATGGGTCAAAGTTTTCTTCATCTTCTGTGGATGAGAACTGTTGTCATGTAAATTGCTGTCATCTACAGTAGTGTGGTAAATTCAGGCATTAATAACTGAATATTTACAGTGATTTGCCTTCAGTCACCTCAGTGTTTCTCATTGCCACCCTTCCCCTTTGTCAGGGATTTAAGCCTCAAGCAGAATAATTGAAAATGCAACTGGACAAAGCCTTGAGCCGAATTCATTGTTGGCCTTGCTCAGTGGAGGGGATGGATCTGATGAGCCTTAGGGGTAGGACATGTGGAACTAAATTCTGTTTTCAGGAAGTACAGAGGAACAGTAACTGAGGTGCAAGGCTGCTGATGCTTTAACTGTTTCGGAGAGAGACAATTAGATGATTGTCAGAGTTCTGATAGAGATGTGATTTTGTCACTTCCTTGCTGGAAAGGCAAAGGAAGAAAGTATCTCTTCTGTAACCTGAATTGCAGAAGGTAGATACAGATTCAGTAGTTGATCTTTATTGGGTTTGTTTTCCATTACTCTTTTTCTAAATCTGCTTCTAGTTGGTTTTGCCTTCTGTCCTGGGTGCCTCAAACACAGCAGGACCAGCTGGGCAGAAGAGACGATTGTCCTGCTGTGTTCAGTGTTGGTGTGGCCTCACCTGGAGCGCTGTGGGCAGTTCTGGGCCCTGCAATTTAGGAAGGATCAGAAGGTCCTTGAGTGTGTCCAGAGGAGGGCAGCAAGGCTGGTGAAAGGGCTGGAAGGAATGCCCTGAGAGGAGCTGCTGAGGGCTTTGGGCTTGTCTGCTTTGGGGAGAAGGACACCGGGGGGGAACCTCATCGCTCTCTACAGCTTGCTGAGGAGGGGAGGTGGAGAATAAGGTACTGAGCTCTTCTCCCTGGGATCCAGTGGCAGGACATGTGGGAATGGTCCAAAGCCACGCTGCAGGGGGTTTACATGGGACATTAGGAAGCATTTCTTTGCCAAAAGGGTAGTCAAACACTGGAACAGGCTTCCCAGAGGGATGGTTGATGCCCCAGGCTTGTCATTGTTTAAGAGGCATTTGGGCAGTGCCCAAGGCCTTACAATGGTCAGCCCTGGTCAGGCAGTTGGGCTGGATGGTCATTGTAGATTCTTTTCAATTGAAATATTCTATTCCTATTCTACTCTATTTTAATCTCTTTTGATACGGAGTTTCAGAGAAGTAAAAAATCATTTATCTAATAGGTATTAAAGCTGTGTGTTATTTCTGGTGTTTTCTAATTGTCAAGAGCTTTCTTTCTCAAGTTACTTCTAGTACTGGAAATAAACACTCAGAAGGAAAAATGGATCCCTTGTTTTGGCCATCAGAAACTAACGGCTTCCGACGTTTCACCCCCGAGTCCTTGGCAGCAATCGAGGAAAGGATTGCCAAGAAAAAAAAGGAGAAAGTTAAAAGGAAGAACAAGGGAGTTCAAGAAGATAAACTTACTCCTCAGCTTGATCTGAAAACCTGCAAAAAGCTGCCTTCTCTGTATGGGGACATTCCTGCAGATCTCGTTGGGGAACCTCTGGAGGATTTTGATCCATACTACAGTGATCACAAGGTTAAAACTTCCCAAAGCATTTTTTAAAAATTTTTGCCTGCTGAACTCTTAAGGGGTAGTAAAAGCTCTGTTTAGGGGATGCTGGCATTTAATGGTTCTGTAGATAGACCTTTGAACTTTACTGACAGCTTTTGGGGGGGGAGTGCTAAGGTATGCTCTTCATTATGGAATGAAGATGTATTTTAAGTTCCAGTCAAGAATCAAAACTGATTATGAAAACATGATACGTGATTGGTACACTTTGAGAGTAAATATATTCTGGGATAAGTGATGCTTTGTTTTCCAGAGCAGTTTCTCTGATGCCTGTGGGGCTGAGCTCCCTGTTGTATAAACAGTGCCTGTCCAACAGTTGGTCACACTGGAATTGCAGATGCTTTCACTGAATTACAAACACTATACAAATTAAGGGAGGCACTTTGTGATATTTCCAATACTCTGTGTAGCAAACCCATGTATTTTCATTGTCTTAAATTAATTTTCTGTAACTTAATGTCTCACTGGCTTTGTTTATTGTTCCACACTTACAATGCACTTACTCCATGCTATTCCAAAGTGGTTGGTGATGCTGACTATAGCAATGTAAAAAGTAGATAGTCTAGGAATCCCTTCTAAATTAAATACTTAAATTAAATGATTACTACTGTCAAGGAGGACTTGATCTGAAAAGCAGAAGGTTCCATCCAGTCCCAGTTCCTGTTTTAATGTATTACCATCAAGGTATTGGAGTGTAATAATTTTATCAGAAAACATGCTTTAGACTTTGATCTTCCAGATACTTTTTTCTCGAAGTAATCAAAGTGGTACTTTTGATGAAGAGAAACTAAGGTTGATTGAGTTGAAGAAATTTATATTAAAATTAGGAAACTATGTTTTTCATTCAAGAGATTTCGTTTTTGCTATATGGCAAAAGTGCTGAGCTGCATGGACCTTAAAGTAGCTTAAAGGGAATTTACAGTGCTACTTGACAATGTAGAGATATTTCAAAATTAAAATTTTTGCTTTGACTGTCCAGGATTTTGGCGGTGCTACACAATGTGTATTTTGTAAATAATCTCTTATAGCCTATAAAACTGTCCAAGAGTAAGGTATTAAGACCACTGTTACAGTTCCAGAGCAGTAATTTAATTACTTTGGCCAAGTGAATATGATTACTTGCTCTTCATATTCATTCATATTATGGGTTCTTCCTCTCAGGCAATAATAAACTTCTATAAAGCTGCTGTTTTTCCTTCAAAATGTGTATAATCAGGTCACAGCTCCAAGTAAGAATGAAGGAAAGCTGTACTCCTAACTGTAGTTAGATACAGCTCTAGATGCAGACTTGAAAAACTGAACATTAAATTTTTGCAGAAATTTTTAATTCATTTAAATGTTTCATATACTGTAAATCCTTTTTTTTAATAGACTTTTATGGTGATAAATAAAAGGAGGACTATTTTCCGGTTTTCTGCCACACCTGCCTTGTTTATATTTGGTCCTTTTAATCCAGTCAGAAAAACAGCAATTAAAATTCTGATCCATTCATATCCTTTCATTGGTTTCCCTGATTTGAATCTTAAAATATTATGTGCCATTTTCTGTCATTCCGTTTGTCTGTTTCTGCTTTTTCTGCTTTTATTTGGAATTATTAATTAGTGGAAATATGTCTTTTTAGGTGAACATGTCTGAACATGTGAAACATATTATGTCCCACTAGTGTCCTAACTTCTAAAACTGTCTCCACATGCAGATAATGCATTTTTGTATTTAAAATATGAATTTTACCCAGCTGAGAAGGTTTGATCATCATGGGATTCTTGGGATGGTCCTGTGCAGGGATGGGAATTGGATTTCAGTGATCCTTGTGGGTCCCTTCAAACTCAGGATATTTTGTGATTCTGTCATAAATTTCTTTGGAAAAAGCATGAAAAGTTCTGAGCATATTCAAATGAAAAATAATTATTTGAATGCTTGTGTGGTTTTTGTGTGTGGAAATCAGCAGCTTTATGAACTTCATTTTTTATAATGTAAAGTTTTATTCCTTAACTTGCTATTCACATTTTTTGTTGGCATTATTACATGTACTGTATTAGTCAATTGCATGGCTATGACTGTCCCTAAGCTTCTTGAACAATCCTACTGGACTGAGTAAGTACCTCCCTGGCCATGTGTTCACTATTTTTTTCCAAGGGTATGAAAATGCAGGACTGAAAGATTTAAATAATGTGGTGATCTAATACTGGGGCTTGAAAATTCTCAGACCTCTGAGGAAGACTGAGGATTGTTATTACATCACACAGTCTTTTGTGGTGTTTCAGTGCCTTTTCTTAGAGGCTCTCACCATGTGCCCTTTTTTCTGTGTTGCCTAATTTTGCCATCTGATGTAACATAGGAGGTTGGCCCATTTTTCCTTTTGAGAATTAAATCTTTTAGAGAGACTGTGCAACAGGATTTTGACTTTATATCTCTCATTCTACAGCAATAACCTGAATGTCTGCTACAGTTGCCTCCTGCAAAAGCTATAAAGGAATAAATATTCATTCTGTTCTTTCCTCCTGTTTCCTGGATACTCTCCTAAGTCAGTTGTTCCCACTGGGAAGCCATTTATTTGTAAGGTCTTGCTTCCTTTTGTACTTGTGCACTGGATCCAGTGCAACTTGAGTTAATGTTCCAGAATTAAATCTGGAAAATGTGCCTGGAGCCTCAGAAGTTCTGTAATTCTAATTCCTTTTATTTTGGGGTAAGCATGGTGATAACTTAATTTTCTGTAGGATTTCTTTCAGTTATAGTGTATTTGTCAGAAAAAATATATAAAATGTAAAAACTTTACAGGCTGAAATAAATCTTTGCTGTTATTGTTCTGCCAGAATGGTGAGGCTTTGAAATTTTCCAGCCTGCTTTAGAACATAAACACAGTCTTAAAAGTGTTTCCTAAGGAAATGTGAGCTATCCTTCATCCAGAAATAGCATCATCTGCTTATGTGAATGTTTGTAGATTTACATGGAAAATTTACTAAAATTCAGGAAGACGTCTTGTCCCCCTGATGCTTCTGAAAGTAATGCAGCTTGTCCTGTTTTGCTTCACATTTTCTACCTTTATCTCCATGCAGGGACTAAATCAGAGAAAAGATAGAAATGTGCCTGAATGTGTATCAGTCTCATTGATGTTTTTATTTCTGTAACTTTAATATACACTTTCCTCCTCAGAAATGTTTTCAATGCCATATATACTACTGAAATATTGATAAAAATAGTGGCGAGAGGATTTGTTTGGAACGAATTTACCTTTCTTCGAGATCCATGGAACTGCTTGGATTTTTCTATTATTATTGTAATGTAAGTAAAACTCTGTTGTTCTTTTACGCTCAGGGAACAAAAACACTGAGAAAATACTGTTTGGTGTTGCTGAAATTCTTTACAGTTGTTGGCTGCTAAACTGTGCTTGAATCACAATTTTCATGTCTGCAATGAGAAAAACAGACTTTAAAGTAAGACCTAAATGAAAAGCTCATCTTAGAACTGTGTGATTGCTCTCAATTGAGTCCATATTTAAATTTTGCCAAGAGGTAATTGCATAGACAGCCCAAACCAAGCCTGCCTCTTTATGTTGCCTCAGTTGTACTCTGGATCAGATGAAACTCATTCGAGAAGGGTCCAAAATGGGCCACAAGGTGTTGACTGACTTGGTGATAAATAACAGATGAAATCCCGGTGTCAAGTGTTGCTCAAGGAAGAGCCGACCTTGCTTTACATGCAAATTCGTGGGCTCTGAAATAGCTTCCACTTGTTGGGAAGGTGATGTTGGAGTTTAAACAGACAGTTTTGTAAAAGCACCAGTCCAGCATGGAGTCATGGCCAGAGAAGGAGGCAGAAAATGAAGACATCGTGGGTAAGAAGTGAAGAAGCAGAACACATTATTTCACTGTGTGGCCTGTATTTTAACTCAGGACTTTGTGTAGTTTTGCTCCTCACATGTCAAAAGGTGTGAGAATTAAAAAAGATGCAGTGAGGATGTATATCTGCAATTCCACATAACAAAAAACTAAATAGAGTAAAACTCGCACAAAAAAACAATTGCAGAGCAGGAACACAGTTGAAGTGTATGGCAGAGAGCCAAAAAGAGAATAAATAGTATTTTTTTCCTACAATGAGAGCTAAAGGCACCAAATGAAGTTGTCAGGTGGCAGAATAAAAAAGAAGGGAGTAGTTTGTAACACTACATGTAGGTTTTTCCTCATTTGTAAATAATAGGTTATGTACACAGGTGTCATCACAGACATCTATATGTAGATGAACAATTATTCTTGTGGGTAATGATGAACTGCTAAGGAGCTTGAGTATTGTTGATCATCAGCAACTATCACTAGACAGTTACTGATGGTTTCAGCTATCACAAGACAGTCCAACAGCTGCATGAAGAATTCATTTATGGTCCTTCTTCCCTACCTGCACCCCTAATTAATTTGAGTTCAACTTTACAATATAGTACCTCCACCTGTTTTTTTCCATGTCTTATAGTACAACAAAGAAAACTATTTGGAAATAAGCTCAACTGCTAACTCAAGAGTAGTTATTGCTTAAGGTACTTGAGAATTACTCAATCTTACAGACTAGGCAAAGCCAATGTGCTCTGATCTGCTGCTGACAAATTCATCCTTGAGGGGGAGGTTGCCTTTCCAACCATTGTTGTCTAGGATTTTGTTATTAAGAATTTTTATTTTAAGGAGCTCTGTTACCAGTTATGACCTTGTCATGAGATAGGTCAGAATTCATGTCCTTTCTGACATGAAAGAACTCTTACAAAATATGGGGTAACCTGTTAAAGTGCTGTACAGAACGTGCAATGCTTTAAAATACTGATTTTCTGAAATTTTCTAATTGTTGAAATGCTAAAATTGAAACTAGGTGCAATACTCAAGTTCTCACTGACTGTTAAATGTGAGAAAGACCCAGGTGGTACAGAATAAACACATTATAAATCTGCTGTTGCTCAAATCCCTTCTCCTGAAGCATGTATTTTGTTTTGAGAAACATACACTTTGCAACCTATACTTTCATGAGAGAAACCTCAGTGTGACAGTGTGGTTATGACGTTGAAGATTTTATATTTATTTGACATTTTGATGAATAAACTCTTCCAAAGTTAAAGCATCCAAATCCACACTGAGTAGGAGCTTGCTTTGTTTCTTTTCAGAGGCACTGCTCCAAAGCCCCATTACTTTATATCCATACCTAGAAATGGACTTAGATTCCTAATTTTAGGCGTATATCTTTGGATATATTTGACCTATTTATTTTCTACAGTGTATTCATCACTGCCTGCTCCATAAGGAAATGCTTTGAGAAGCTCCATCTTTGTCATTCAGTTCAGTGTGGGTTAATTTTACAGGTACATCACCGCATTTCATAGTGTTGGCAACGTTTCAGTTCTTCGAACTTTCAGAGTACTGAGGACTTTGAAAGCTATTTCAGTAATACCAGGTAAGGAACAACACATCTTAATGATTTTCTCTCTGCTTCACCAGGATGCAAATTCTGATTCCCCTCCTGTTCTTGTCTTCCACTTCTCTAGTCACTTTCTGTGACCCCAAGGAATCCCAAGGTGTGACTGTTTTGCACCCTCAGCAGCATCCTAACACAATTTTTTAAATGATCTCTCCTTCAAATGGTTTTGACAAAAGCAAATTTATTTTCTGCATTTTTTTTATCCCATCACTGATGTTCATTTTTATTTAGCCCAGTGCCTTTGTCTCTAATTTGTTTTCCTGGAGCAGCCCACCATATGTGATATGTTCTCTTAACATAATATATCTGAACGACCATATTTCTGGTTTCATGTTCTACCTCATTAGCTTACCCCTCTCTGGTTTATTTCCCAGAATGCTGATATCAAAATTTGAGAGATTTTAATTTGTTTCTTTACTGACCACAGCTACTGTCTGGATTGTCTGTAATACTTTCAACAGTATGTTGCTTTATGCCATCCAGATATTCAATATTTTCGTAAGTTGTGTCCTTAATTAGGATACCAAAGTATGATTTTGAGTACAGCTGCAAAAATTCACTTGAAAGTCTATAAATTGCTATATATCTCATGGTCATGATAGATATTAACCTTACCATTTCCATGTCATTGCAAATATATTTTTGATTTTGCTATGGAAATAGCAATTGTAGCACGAATTAAACATTGAAGTTGTTTAATTTTAGTGTCAAAGCCGCACATCAATACTTTAACAAACTTGAAACTGTCGTGTCTTGTCATATAGGAACGTCATTGCATTCCTTTTCTCACTTTTCATGTTATTGGATCTTATTTTCCTAGGTCTGAAAGTCATCGTAAATTCACTTGTTGAGTCTGTTAAGAAACTCGGGGATGTGTTGATCCTCACTGTATTTTGCTTGAGTATATTTGCACTAATAGGCCTCCAGCTTTTTATGGGCAATTTAAAATCCAAATGTGTCCTCAATAAAACTCTGTACAATGATTCATTATGTAAGGATCCCAAGATATATGTACCAAATGATAAAGGTAATTTTTTTTTTCTCCTTTTACATAATCTGTGCATCTTCCTATGTATGTCTTGATTTTTCACAGAGATATTAAAATATAGTTTGCATGTATTCCTGCCAAGAAGGTTTGTCCTTCCATTTGCACAAGTAGTAGTATGAAGTCTCTGGGACAACTGAATTTGAGACTAGTAAATCTTGGGTTTGGAGAAAGATCATCAGTCTGTGGGATAGAAGGGACTGAGTTTTCTCTAAGCATTTTCTTCTTTATCTGTGCATTGCACAGGGATCCTAATTTTAGGGGTACTGCACAAAGAATTATTTTTCTGCCACTTATTCTGTATTTCATGGATTTTGCCTACTTCTCATAGAGATTCTTATTTTTACCAAGGATCAAATAAAATCTTACATTGTTAGTTGTGCAGCAAATTGTTACTCTTTACTTTAAATTGTCAGAGAGACAGATCTGCTGAGAATCAGTGCTGTATGCCCTTCGTTGGGAAAGGATCTTTCACAGAGTTTTGATCCATCAGAGTGTTTATAAAGTGCAATAATGTTTGGTATTCTGTCAGAAAGCTGTAGAAACTGACAACTTCTGATTTTATGATTCCTTGATTTTATTTTTTTTTATTAGAGCTCTGCTACAGACAGAAGGACTCTTCTGAAATATTGCTCTGTGGGTACACTGCCAATCCCAAGTAAGCAAACAAAGCAGTTTTAGTACTTTCTTAATTTTTTCCTCCAAATGTACTGTGGTTTTATTTTTGGTGCAAAGGAATGGTGATGATTTTTCAGGAGGAAGAAATGGGCTGGTGTTATTAAATTAAAAGCCAGATATTTCACACCAGAAAAAGAATGATCTACAAGGATGCAGCGAGTTTTATATGTACTTTGTTGCTAACCCCTGGTTAGGTAATGGTAAGGTAGAATGATATGAGAAGGCGAGCAGGTGAATAAAGACTTTTTAAATATTAATAAAATCTCCTCATCTTGGTGAATTATCTAAAAGTAAAGGTATCTCCATTTTTCCCCTCTCTGTGTATTTGTTTGGACATATCCTACATCAGTGAGAATTTTTGTCTAGTCCCATACTAAGGTTTCTTTACTAGACAAAAGTTTTTCTGGGATGGTCAGATATCAATCAGCCCTTCTGGCAGGAGTATTTTGGGGAATAATGAAACATATCTTCAGACAAACTGAACAAATCTTTATTTGTTCCTGTGTATTGGACGCTTTCAGGCACAATTGAATCTCCACATAAGTATTGTTTAACATTTCTTTTGTGGTTAGTCATGAGTGTCCAGAAAACTACACCTGTGAGAAGATTGGGAAGAATCCTGACTTTGGTTATACAAGTTTTGACCATTTTGGCTGGGCCTTCCTCTCTGTGTTCCGTCTGATGACCCAGGACTACTGGGAGCGTCTCTACAGACAAGTGGGTACTTTGTTTACCTGCTGGAATGACTTTAGACGGGCAATTCAGAGCTTTATGTCCGCTACAAAAGTCTGTCTTGGTTTTAACATTACTGACACCAATTTTCTTTTAAACTCAATGTAAGTATGAAGGAAGTAGAGTCAAGTGACTGAGCTGTAATGCCTTCTGCAAGTGACATTGGATGGGAGCAGTCCTGCTGTGAATGCTCGTAGTTTTGTTGGAGAACACACTCAGGTCAGTGGTTAAGAGCTAAATAAGAGTTAAATATTTGTATGTAACCACCCAAGGACTGGGATATGGAGCAGATCCAGCCAGGGAGCTCCCTGCTACTGCAGGGAATGTGAGGATTTGTCACACTGTCTGTTCGTCTTCCTTTTAAGTGCTGACTCCTCGCCAAACCTTTTGGCTCAACACACACACACTTTCATTTTTGACAACAGGGTACTAAAAAAATTGGAGCCTTTATGTTTTGATTTAGAGAGTTGAATGTAACTTTTCAATTCTGTGGGTTTTTTTGAAAAAATGATATAAAAATGCCTGTAGAGAACTCTCTGGATCCCTTACTTCCATACAGTGCCTTGCTAGATGGGAACAATACTCTCTGCCTCGTTCTGTACCTTTCATACTGGTCCATTTTAGTTCTTTCTTCCATCAGCCTTTATGAACTGGGACTTTTTAAAATGGATGCAACTTCAACTTGCCATTTGAAGGTCATGTGATTTTTAGTTTTTGTCTCAGAGCTTAATTTTGAACCATCTCCTCTGCTACCATTTAAAAAAATACGAGACTAAGATAATCAGTCTAAATATTGCCTCTTGTTCTGTAATTAAAACATCTTTCATGATTGTATAGATAATCCTAGCTTTCATCTTTATTACTGAGTTTCATTAATTTCTTCCACAGTCACCTGTTTATGTCTTTATAGATGAAGTTGTCTTCTCGTAGCTTAAACTCTGATGATCATTTGCCTGATTTCCTGGGAGATATTTGATTTAATTTTAAGAATGGGGTTTGTTAATTCTTCTCTGCAGCACGTGACATTGTTATGTATAACTTAGACCAGAAGCAGATCCTACTGTTGTTCACTGAAAATGCTGCAGTACTTTAACTTTTTGTATTTCATAGGAAAATAAATTGGTTAAAGTTATTTTGAAATTGCTTTGTAAATGCCAGCTTGTTAAGAATTTATTGCCACCTTTACCTTTCCCTCACAGACCATCCGTACATCTGGAGTGTCCTGCATCTTTTTTTTCATGGCAGTCATCTTCTTCTGCTCATTTTATCTCTTCAATCTGATCTTGGCTGTGGTAACTATGGCATATGAAGAGGAAAACAGAGCTACTCGTGCTGAAACAGAGGCAAAAGAAAAATTACTTCAGGATGCCAAACAAATTATAGAGAAAGAACAGGTTTGTAAATGATATATAATCTGTAGTTCCTTTTGTTTTCTTCTGTTTGTGAATTAGGGAAATAATATTTTGAATTAAACATGGGCTTCTTACCATACTTTCTGACACTTCATTTCTCTTTATGTCTTTACAAATGCATGTATGCATGTATGTATCTGTTTAAACAGATAAACATTCCTGTGATACAAAAAACCATCATGAATCCAAGTTAAAACATACTACGTTTTAGGATTTGCAGACCTGACATGGTATAGGAATGGCTTTCTGGCCAGTGAGTAACTTTTATGGTATTACATGGGTGCTGCACTCCACAGTGTGCCCTGTTCTTGTAGAGTACCATTATTGCTGTGCCCAAAAATTCCTTCCTCTGGGTATCCCTTCTGGATATTACTGCATGAAGGAAGTATGACTGGATACATTTAATCTTCTACCTTAAATAAAAGATGCCCCTGATTTACTGCTAGCAGTCAGAAAAGTCAGACTTGTAAGAGGACAAACAAATATTCTCTAGCAACTACCAAATTTCATCATGAAGTGTAAGGCATCACCAATTTACCAAGTTCCTCCTCTACAGTTGTTAACAGCTCTGTAATGTTTCTCTGCCTGACATTCCAGCTTGCCACGTTTTGCTTAGGCTTTTCTTCCTTCTGTTTTCCTTTTTTCTTCCTTCTATTTTTCCTTCAGCAGGATTAGTATTTAGGAAAATTTAACATCTTAGGATTTAGCTTGAGCCTTTAGTCTCTGCTCTCTTGGACTCAGTGTCCTTTTCAAAGCAAGAAAAGGAAGGTAAAAGGATAAACCATAATCTTTTGTAAATCAGATACAAAATACAATATTTAACGTGACAAGGGCAGACTTTAATTACAGTAGCTCACAGGTAACCCTCCTCTGTCTTTCAGAATTGTGAATAGCATTTTGTACTCTTGTTTTATGGCAGTTTAACATTTGAAACCTAGGAACTGTCAGTACAAATCATTCGGATAGCATAATAATTACACGTGTATGATCCTACTCCATGGATTGGTATTTGCCTTGAATTAACAGACAGACCTTTTGCTTTTCCTGTTGCAGATGCTGGCTGCAGAAGAAAGCAGTAAGGCCTTGCATGCTGGATCTGAGATGACAGTTGTTGACTTGAAAAATTCAGAAGGAAAAGAGAGTAATAAAGAAGCACCTACTTCAAGGCAAAACTTAATTTTAGATGACCAAGAAAACGAGGAGCAAATATTTCGTTCACAGCCTGATCGCTGCCACAGGAAGCTTGTGAGTATTTGAAATAGAAAATACATTCATTAGATTTGCATGTGATATGACAATTCAAGGATGAAATTTTGGGACCAGATGGAGCCAGCACTACCTGCACCTGAAAGGGAAGTTGGAAGTGGCTGTCAGTAGTACACTTATGGCAAATCACAGACCTGTGCTCTGAGAGCTGTGGTGAGATCTGTCAACATCTTGGCTGTGCTGCAGAAATAAACGTGTAAAATTCTTAAGTTTTAGAGTTTCCCTACAGACCTAACTATGTTTTTAAATGTTATTTTAAAATTATTATTCTTTTCTACAGACAGCTAATTCTCTGACCTAAATATTTAGGATAGGGTTTGGTTCAGTATGAAGACTTCTGATGTTAGGGGCATGATTCAATTGCTGACTTTAAGCATCTAGGGCCAGTTTAGATGCTCTTGCATATGTTGGATGTTCTAGATATCTTTGATATCTGTGGCACATCTTCCAGCACTTTGTGGGTATCTCATAAACATTACAGCATCTCAAATGTTGCTGAATTCCTGGATTTAGGCAACTGGATTGTGTCCAGGGTTTGAATTTTTTGAGGTTTTTTTAGGTTTCTTCATGTGTTTTAAGTTCTAAACTCCCAGAATCAAGTTCAGATTTAATTTTTTAGGTCACAAGTTGATACCCAGTGACATTAGAGCTTTTCTAATGTCTTACTTGGCTTTCACTTCCTCTATGGAAGGGCACAGATGTTATGTGCCATGTGTGAGACTGTGGATGTCTCAGCTACCAAGTGGCTCAATAGACCATCTCAAATGGCTTCAGAAACATTTATTTATGTGAATCAAACTTTTCAGAAACATATGTGTCCCATATAATGGGATTTTTAAATGCATGGCACACGTGGATAAATTAAACATGGATATCTAAATATTAGGCTGAATCTCACACATGTTGTTTCACATCTTGTTTACAGCAGTGATCTCTGGCTCTTCTGCTGATCACTCATTTTTAAATCCATTAAGAAACTTCTATTAAGACTTGTTATTCTTCCTTTACTTAATTTTGGAGGTTTTTCCCACAGTACCTTTGCCACTGACAAAATACTGTATCTTCTAGAAGGCCGTCCCAACTTTAATCTTTCTCTGGCTCTTAGTAAACATCTTCATTTAGATACCTGTATTTAGGTATTTTAATCTTGAGCTCGTTTTTTCAAAATAATTCTCAGGCAATTATCCATATTACTTAATTATTTTCAACAATATCTGAAAAGAAAGCTTCTAATGCCCTTATACTGGTTTCATCACGTGACAGATTGTCTTTTGCTTCTGGGAGAACATCATCATTGTTTCACTCATCTCACTGAAAATGGAAATTTCCCCATAGGAGAGCTAAAAGAAATAATGTTCCAACTTATGTACATTTGAAAAATATCCTTGCAGGGGAGTCATTCTCCGACGTATAATCCCAGCTAAAATTGATTAAATTCTCATTCTGACAGTCAGCATGGTCAGAATTTCTTCTAAATTCCATAATCCTAGCTATAGTAAATTAAATATTTGAGCTGAAGGAGTCCAAATCACCCACTTGGCAGCAACTGCCACCGTCATCTCCTTTAGTAAAGTATTTGCTTCTTGTAGTGTCGTTCTTGAAGTGTAATGCTTCCTCTGCTGTGTTAAGAGTATAATTCAGTTTTGTGACCTAGTTTGGTTCTGATGCCCTTAAAGGAAATGCTGAGTCACAGTCCATGGTAGTGTTTTATTGTACCTATTCAGAAAACAAAAAGATCTTTTCATAACAGATGTCATATCTTCTGTAAGTATAAAAATCATTTCTTCTGGCTGCTTATTCCTACTTAACTTCATTCTTCTAAGTCTGTGACTGTTGCAGGAGATGTCTGAGACATGAGAGAAATTTGGATTGTGTGCTAGACCTTACTTCTTCAAGGCTACAAAGTGCACAGATGGATGCCCAATGTAATCTGGATTTTTATATCTCACAAACAACATCTTCAGACCTTTCCAAGGTCCTTTCCCCTCTCTGTGTCCAGGGAATGACAAAGTTCTGAATATCTCTGGGAAAACCTAGAGCATGATCCAAGCAGTGTGAGCTGCTCCAATGTAGATTTTTATCTTTAGTCAAATAAGTATAATCTGCAACAAGAATAGGGAAGTTTATTTCATGTTATGACAACTACTGGTAGTACAAGCTCTGCTGCAGCTGAGGGCTACTCAAACAGTGTCCTCTCTACTTTCATCATAAAAAGAGGCTAAAGGTGCTAAGTCAAAGAAAAAAGCACATTGGGTAGAAGCTTTTTGGTAGGACAGAATCAGTTTATAAACACTTGACTATTTCTCTAGTGCACAGGACTTCTCATCCCCAGTTATTTCCTTCAGCTAAAGATCAATGAGCAGCAGTAACCAGTTCAGAGCTGGTGAATGTCCTTGTCCTTTCCAAAAACACAACTCCGAAGGTTCCGTAACAGCTGTGAATTTCAACAAGAAGATGGAGAACTTTAGTCAGGCTGGCACACAAATTATTCTAGGTTTCTGTTTTCTTAGAGAAAAGAATGAAAGGGTGACTTGCACTGGCCATGATTAGAATAGTCTAGTTGAGCCTTTTAGATTCAGAAAAAAAAACAGGGGGGAAAACAAGCATTTTAGCACTGTATTATAAATTCATTTTATAAGTCTGTTCTCTGACAGTTCTATCAGCTAAGTTTTGCTTAGATTTTCAATAAAATATCACAGTGACAAAGAGAAATAATTATTATTAAACCTCTAAGGCCAAGGATATCAGTTTCATTCCCTGAATAACAATTTTACAGAATATGTTAATAAAAATCATAATATCATAAGAAGCTGAAGTAACATTATTATATATTTTTATTCATTTATTCTTCCCAAGAAAGAAAATTAAGGAAATCCAGTTGTGCTGAGAGGGAATACTAAGGTACAATGCACTGTGATGTGGTCAGTCTGTCCACTCCCCATCTGTCAGGTTCCCTGTCATCTGGTAGTGCTATGAAAACAAAAGTAGTCCCATTCCTAGTTTTAGGCAGTTCAATATTAGTTAGCTCTTGATAGGCATAATAGGGCTAAAAAACCCAATAATTTGTATTAACTATGTGACTATTTTTCACATTAATACATGATTATTTATTAATAATCAATAATTCATAGTTAAATAGCCAATAGTTTATTCAAACTGATGGTCAATGTTCTTTTCGTTGTTTTTTTTTATCATTCACTGGTAAGATAGAACGATTCTTTTCCCTTGCCCCTGTTAATGTTTTTATGCTTCTTATATAATGGCATTATATCTGCTAATTAAATATCTTCAGAAGGAAACAATTTCTTGAAAAATTGTACTGGTTTTGATGAAATGGTTTTGTTTGTCTTCGAACACCTGATATTGTTAATTTCTCTTTGTTTTATGTTCTTTCAGCAACTTAAAGCTTCACTATAACGTGTATTTGAAAAGGCATATTTATCTCATGCTGGATATAATTTTTGTATTGCGATTTGTGTTGTAATATTTGTATTATCTCATGTTGTGTTATCTTCTGCTGTCTTTCCAACCAAAGAGGCAGATCCTGCTGTCCTATGAGGTGTCAATGGATGCTATCGATGATCCGGTCCGAAGACAGAGGTTAATGAGTGCAGCCACAATTCTTACAGATAATTCAAGTGAGTCGTTCTTTCCTCTTTTTCCTGTGGTGATTGTGTAGCTCGACCTGAGAGATCAAACCGTCACAAGCAGCATTATTTTAAAAGCCACTAGGGGAAATTATGCTGCAACATGTAAATTTTGGTAAAATAAATATTCTCATATCTCATGTAACTCGCAATTACCAAGGGCAAATTTTGCCTGACCTTTATTACTCTGTGATTAGTTTGTGTAGAATGAGCTAAACAATTTCTTTCAATGATGCCATTCTGCTCATGTGAGACTGACTTTTCTTTTCAGTCTTTTCAATGCCTGATTTTCTTTTCTTCGTTCTGAGATATTCTACAAATTCATATATCACTTTCCTTCTTTTTCTGCCAGAGTCAAAACTGAACTGTCCTACATTTTGGAAAAGTCTCCCTAAAAAGTATCTAATTTGGAATTGTTGTCCGTTCTGGAGAGCAGTCAAACAGAAGATGAAATTGATAATTTTGAATCCATTTGTCGATCTCTTAATCGTGGTTTGCATTATCTTGAACACCTTATTCCTGGCTATGGAGTACCCTGGCATGCAACCAGATTACCAACAACTGATTTCTCTCAGTGACAAGGTGAGTGAGGTCTATGTTAGAGTGAAAATGGAGTTATAACCCTGTGGTTATATTGGGATACTCCCAAAAGGAGACAGACTTTTTCAGTGACTTTTTTTTCTCAATTTCATTTTTGTCTTTCCAGGTCTTCACCCTGATTTTTACCGTAGAAATGATCTTGAAAATCATTGCTCTAGATCCTTACTACTATTTCCAGCACAAGTGGAATGTTTTTGATAGCTTGGTTGTTTTGATTGGCCTAGCAAGCTTTGGAACAAATCTGTCGCCTTTCAGGCTGGTAATAATTTATTATTTTTTAAAAGTGCATGTGTTGTGTAGTGAAATACCCTCATATTATTTTACTGATGAATATGTTAAATCTATTTTCTTTGTTGGTAAATAGTAAGACAACATGAGCTTTTAATTGGAGTGATTTTAATTGCATCAAAATAATTAAAAGGCTTTCTTTAGGGAAAAAATAATGATATTACTGTGGTAAAGAGGTAATGATAAATGCAGGGTCTGATTTTCATGTGTGCTGTGCTATCTAGGCTGTTTTTAACTTTTTTTTTTCCTTGTGTTTTATTTACAGCTCAGGATCTTCAAATTGGCAAAGTCCTGGCCAGCCTTAAATACTCTTATGAAAATAATTCTGAACTCATTTGGTGCACTGAGTAACCTCACTCTGGTCTTGGCGATCACTGTATTTATTTTTGCTGTAGTAGGAGTGCAGATTTTGGGTGGTGATTATGAAAAGAAATACTATAAAATAAGCACCAGTAAAAATTTACGCTGGCATATGAAGGATTTTAGTCATTCAATCCTTATTGTATTCCGAATATTATGTGGAGAATGGATTGAAACCATGTGGGAATGCATGGAAGTGGCTGGAGAAGGGAAATGTCTCATCATTTTCTTGCTGGTCCTGGTGCTAGGAAACCTGGTGGTGAGTTTCAAGTCAATTCTCAGTCCCTACTGAATGCATCCAGTTACTTTGTTTTTTGGAGGCAAACTTTACTGTTTGAAAAGTATTCACTTTGTTCTCATTTCTGGGTGTCACTTGACATATGGTTTTGTTCTGTCTCCTTTTTTCCCTTTTTCCCTTTTCCCCCGCCTTTCTTTTTCACACAAGACTTAAAAGCAAAATAAAATTATTCCTTCTAGCCAGAGTATAGAAGTGCAGAGCTTATGATTATTTCGTGTCAGATGTCTGCATCTTTTGTGTTGCTGAGACCAAATAACCAAACTGTTCAGTGCTTTTAATGCTTAACAAGTTGCCCTTAAGTTGTCAAAAGCTTACAATACCCAGATTTTTGGGTTTATACTAGATCTAATGTAAATATACGGGGAGACAAAATCTTTTTCATCTGCTTCGTTTGTTGGTCTATACCAGATCCTTTTTGATGGTGATGTAATTAAAATTCATCTTTGCCTGCTGTTTTTTTACATGTCTGCCTTCTCATACACTACGGACATGAGAGCATGTGAAAATATATTTGATATACCCAAACTCTCCCTTCCTTCCTTTTTTCTCCTGCCATTCCTTCCAGAAGGAGCCATGTCATGGTATAACAATATTCCAGCATGACAGCAAATAATTTCATTGTAATGGTTAATGAAAGCAAGTTTGAGGGTCTGTGAAGTGTCTTTTCTGTTAGCAATAGTGTCTCCAACTTACTTTAACTATTTTAAGGTGCTCAACCTGTTCATTGCCTTGCTGCTGAGTTCGTTCAACAATGATGACCAAGAGGGACAAGAGGGGCCTGGAGAAGGGACTACGTACCAGATTGCCATTGCACAGATTCGCAAGGGCCTCAAGGCTGTGAAAGACAGAATTTGGGATCACTGCTGCAAAAGGATGAGAGGAAACCACAGAAGAAGAGACAAAAAGAAGCCTTTGGCAGAGGTTTCTGGCAAAGGCATAGAGGTTACTAATTATGCCATGACAGATGTCAGAAAATATATAGACAACAGCTGCTTTGACATCGAGTGTTACCGTGTGGAAGACAGTTCCTCACTAGCAAGGAAATATGAAGAAATTTTGACCAGCCACAGTACCTGTGTTCCCATTGCAGCAGCAGAGACTTACACCAACGAAGGTGATGATGGGCACATTTTACACACCGCTGCAGAATACAGAAAACAGGTAAGGAATATTGATATTTGAAAAATTTTTGTGACTTGCATCTGTAAATACAACCCCAAAGACTCAACAGCAAATATTATCCTTTCTGTCATTTCTGCAATTTTACTTTCTTTGTTCTTCTGGTTCAAGGGCTACCGAATAGTGTCGGTTATTCAATAATATATTGAATATTCACTTTTTCATCATTCTCCTCAATGATAGCCATAATTCTACTTTTGACTGTTTTGTTTCCATTTATTACTGTCAATTGAGAAATGAAGTTTGATCCAGACAGACATTCTTTCTTTTTGTCTCTTTGCCCTACACCTGGATTTTTTGGAAGTCAGGCCTCTCGTGTTGATTTTATGCTGCTTCTCAGTTGCATGGAATCCAAAGGGAATGTAAACAAAAGCTACACCTTAAAAAAAATAAATTCTTAGGATTGTTTGTTTGTTTATTTTAATCACCTGTTCACCTCCATGGTGCTTTTGACTCCCCTTTATATCTCTTGATTTTGTTGTGTTGGGAAGGATAAAGCTCAAGTCGTTCTGTATGTGAGTCAGATATTTTTACTGCCATGACAGCTGTACAGAGGCATTTAGGGATATTGGAGATAGTTCAGGTGTCTGTCACATCCACACGGGACTGTCAAATAAGGCACAGGAGCTACAGGAACTCTTTTCACAGAATCACGGAATTGTTAGGCTTGGAGTGATCTCTTTTTGGATGGATTGGCACAAGGTCAGTGTCTAGGTGGACTGCTAGGATCCATTTGGTGTGGTTTTGGTCATATTAGGAAGCATCATCGGTGGGAATATCTTTGGACAAGTTCTCCAAGAGGCAAAAATTGCTGATGACCTTAGAATCATCTGTGGTGTTTCAAATATCTTGCCTGTAAGCATTTGATGGCAGAAATTCATTCCCTCCTGCAGTGGAATCTGCTGTTTCTTGGAATTTGTAGTGGCAAAAGGACTGAGAACTGATTCTGATCACTTAGAACTTCTGCCTATAAGTTGAAGCATCATTCTTTTACCAGCATTTTAGGAAAACCATTTAATTATTTATAAAAAGAAAAACTTGCTAATGAAAGACTCTCTGCCCATGGCAAAGGGTTTGAAATTATGTGATCTTTAAGGTCCCTTCCAACCCAAAAACCCAAATCATCCTGTGATTATATAAGTCTAAACTTCACGGATGTTTTACATTCTGTTAAATAATTTTGCCTTTTAAGAATGACTGTCAGGTAAAAAAATAAGTGGAAAATCAACTGATTTACATTATTTCATGCAGGGAGACAGATTAAGACGCAGAGAACAGTGGCAGAATTCAAACAGCTTCAATCAGAGTTCTGGGACTTCTGAAACTGTAAATGTTTTCATGGTGACACACCCAAAGAAAGAGCAACAAGAGGTAATTATAACTTTTATAATTTTGTGGACTATGCTGGGCCTTCCCCTCTTCAAGCCTTTTGAGACATGATTTGTATCTCTAAAAATGTATTGGCTTGAAGAAATCAGAGTTTTCTCTAAAATTGTAGCATAATATAATCTTTCCTAAATATTTCCCTTCCTGCAAGTCCATTGTAGATGACTAAAAGAAATGAAGGAACTTGTTAAATTAAAGCAATGGAAATAAAGAGTAGGGGTTGGCTTTTTCTGTCCTGTTATTTATAACTTATTTTAGTAGTTCAGCAACATTAAGATATACACTGCGAATTTCTTTTTTGGGAGGAGAGGAGATGATAATTTAAATTTTGTTCAGGTTTGGTAACCTTATTAATGAAAAGCAAATGAATTCTTTTCTTTCTCCTTCTCCTGTGCAGAAATATCATGGTGTTCGTAGCTTTTCTGAAGCCAGCACTGTGGATCCAGTTGCTCTTCTGGAAATGTTTTCCCAAACAAAGAACTCACAGCTGCCTAAGGACTGCTTTGCAGAATGTAGGAATCTCTCTTTTGTTTTGTATTGCACTAATGCCAAATGAACCAGTGTTCAAAAATATCCATTTGGAACACGTCCAGATTCGCAGGAACTGTTTGCCTGCTCATCCCAGTGTGGATATCTGCCTTTGATTACCTGAACATCTCCTTGTACTCTGTTGACTCTCATGGTTCAATCCTGCTGCCTTTACAGATTAATGAAGAGTATTTCTGGTGCAGAGCAGTGACCAGAGAGTCCAGTTGTAAGGTCTCTGCAGTGCAATAAAGTGAAATAATCAGTAAAAATAATAATTTACTGAGCTACTAGTAAGGTAATGCCTCTTTTCAAAATAAAAAAAATAAAAAAGAAAAAAATGCAGAAAATAAACACATTTTTTAAAAAGTAAAGGCTTCTTTCGTGCCCACAAGCCTCACTGCAGAAGGGCACAAAAAGTTGTCTGTTATTCCATGTATGTGTTGCTTTATTAAAAGAGATTATTTTGGCATAAAAATTTTGTCTTTTCTTTAGCTTCAGATCATTTCAACAACAGCATCACTTCATAGATAAAAGAGCACATTCTTCCTATAATGTGTAAAAGCCCTTTTTTAGATGTGTTATACTTTTTAGATTCATATCTCAACATTTTCCATGGAACCAATATGCTGTTCTCTCTCTTTTCAGGTTGTGTTAAGTGTTTCCCATGTTGTGTAGTGGATATCATGAAGTTTCCAGGCAGAACTTGGTGGAACTTTAGAAAAACCTGCTATAGAATTGTTAACCATAGTGGGTTTGAATATTTTATGGTTTTTATGATAGTATTGAGCAGCGCAGCACTGGTAAATTTCATTTAATTTATTCATCCACTTTTGAATAAATTGTTGTCAGTAAAGGAATAGTATTGAATTTATTTCTTCTGCTGTGACATTCCTTTCCCCAGGGAGAGACAAGAGTGTAATAAATGTAACTCTTAGAAGTTATAATGCTTTCCTCCACTTGGATAAGATATTTAAATATATGGATTTAAATATATGGAATCACAGTTCTTCATTGAACATACTTCTTTACACTTTTGTGTTAATTACAAGGCTAAACCAGAGTCTGAAATTACTTAGGAAAGCTTGGAAAAAACAATAGCATTTCTAAATTTGTAAAGCAAACTAACTGCTCAGTAAAAATGTAGATTGAAAATCATCCAAACATTATGATCAGAAGCAAAAGTGAAGGTGGCTGTAAACTGGTAGGTGAGGTGATGTTTCATTGCTACTCTGATCATATCCATTTCTACTGAAGAATAAGGGAAGATTTATTTGATTTGAAAGCATATTCACTGTCTACTGAAAGTAACTTGTTAAATAAAACATTATATAATGCAGAAGGAACATAACCAAATTGTCTGAAGGTGATCTAAGTGGAAGATATCAGAATTTCCAAATAAAGTCAGTTTCCAAATAAAGTGTACATTGCATTCAGGTTGTTCTCCGAAGCGTAGATTTGAACTGTCTGCTTTAAAATTCCCCTGACAAAACCTCCAGAGGAACTCCCTGGGATTCCAGTGAGGGCTCCTCTGTGTTCATGGGGAACCAAACTGAAGTAAGGAAAGAAACTGAGGTTTTTTTAGTGTACTGTAGGGTCCAACTAAGTTGAACAAAAAGTTAGTTGGTACCCGGCTGCAAAATAACAAAACAATAACAATTTCTTGACAGCAAAGATGTTTTGCAGTGTTGAGAACTTTCCCATTTCTAAGATACACTCATCCTCTTGCAAAAAGGGACTCGTCCATTTTTTGCTTGTTTATAAATTTTACTGATATGAAATTTTCTGAACCAGCTAAAATCAAGGGGCACCTGGCCATCACTCATGTCCATGGCTTGTAGTGAAATTAAATGAGATGGTGATCACAGAAAGAATGCTCAGAAAAGCAAGGGAGAAGTGGATGAAAGGAAAAATGCAGACATTTGGAAAGGGTTGGTGAGGGAATAATGCAAGGTGTTAAAAGGAATTGGGAATAGATTGGCAGTATAAAAAATTTAAAATAGCAAGGCAGCAAATACTTTAAACGTAAGCAAACACTGATGTGAATGACAGCAATCAATGAAACATTTTCCTAAAACCTCTGGGTCAAGGTTTAGGTGAAAAAACATGCAACTCCAGGAATGAGCAGTTTGCAGATGAGGTGTTTGTCAAATTTCTCCATATCTGTATTACAGTTCCACAAGTGACTCAAGATGACTCCTTTGGAAGGTCAGAGTCTGACAGACACTGGTTATTGTATTCAAGTCAAGCTATTTTGTGAAGAATTTTAGACTAACCCCTTCAAAATTATCAATTACCTTGGGAAGCCAAAATTTTTTAGCCACAATTGACCCTCATCAGACATTTTTTGAAGTGTTGAACTTAAAAACATGGAAGTATGGGATTTTTCAATCAATGTGAAAATGAGATTGTACTTATTTTAAAAATTTAGTTTTTTACTTTTAAGTATAAAACTAAGTGATGGTTGTCCATAATTTAATATGAAATGGTTCTAATAAGCCAAACTGTGTATTCTTGTGCAATTCAAAAATAATCTCCCATAAAACTACTGACCTGTTTTAAAACTGAGTTCTGAAATTCCAGGCATTTGAAGATATTTACTTGCAGAAGAGACAAAAAGTGAAAATTATCCTGGATTATGCTGATAAGATATTTACCTACACCTTTTTAATGGAGATGCTTCTGAAATGGGTAGCTTTTGGTTTGCACAGTTATTTCACAAATTCCTGGTGTTTGCTTGACTTCGTCATTGTGTGTGTAAGTATTATACTCAGCATACATTTTAATTTTTGATATTGTCTATCTAGAGAACTACATGTAATTTCTGATTATGAATGAATACAAGTGTAAAAGACAGTTTCCAAAAGTTGAAAAACCTTCAATCCAAAGAGGCTTTAGGACAAATTTAAATGGAAATTGTCAGCAATAATCAAGAAGTTCCCGAAGAAGCTTTTATTAGGTATCACTATCATTGAGGACCATGATGGGTCTAAAAACCTTTTCAATTGTAGAGAGTTCAATTAGTGATCAGAATTGAAATTAAAATAAATTGAATAAGACAATAGAAAATGCAAAGCTACTGACAGTTCTGGCCTAGATGATCTGAAAGGCCCCTTCCAACCCAGACCCTTATATGATTCTGTGATTTTGGCATTTAGAAACAGAAAAAAGAAAGATCTTCTTCCTAGAAGAAGAAGAAATTTAGTTGATAAAGAGAGTTGAAAAGTATAATTGGAAAAATCATTTACCACTGAGTTAAAGATAGGGAAGTATCTTTTACTTTGCATTGCCCTAAAGAGAAATGCTGGAATCACCAAGAGTGAGATAAGTGCAGTGTTCAATACATATATATTTACTCTAAATATAGAAAATGTTAAATATTACAATCTTGCTGTATAAAAATGAAACATTTTTGTTTGTCAACATCACACTGGGATGGTTCTGAAGTTAAATATTTTAAAATAAGGACATCTAAACAGGTGGCTTGTAACATTAGAGTGGCTTTTGATAGCCTCAGGGTAGTCAGAATTGAAAGCTGTGAAGTATTAGGAAATTTCACCATAAAGATCCAATACTATGACTATGTGTAAAGAACATACAGCATGACTTGAGCAGTTACAGTTTTCTAATGGAAATAGCAGTCCAAAACAGAGGATGAGCATGGAAATATCTGGTGGCTGAACAATGAGACAACAAATTTAAATAAAGGAAGAGACAAATCATGAACAGTGAAAAAAAATTCCTTATTATTGAAACAACTTTGTACTGTTTTAATTTAATTTTCTCTCTCAAAAAAATTTAAAATGAACCAGAAGTCTTTTAAAAAAAAAAAATTGTTTCCACTTCACCATCCTAAGTTGTGATAACAAATTACTGTGTGCACTTTTGAGAATAACTATGTAGAAAATGGGAGTATTTTATTTGAAAAATCCTTCCTGGTCTGGTAGTGTATGAAAGTATCATAGTTACCAATTTGATTGTAATACTAATATTAAAAAAAATTGATATGAACTGTTTAAAAAAAAAATCAGAATTAATTCCATTTTTTTTTTCATATATTAGAAAAGAATGATGTAAAATTATATTGTGATAACTTTGAATGTGTATTTTCTTAATTTGACTTAGTGGTGAAAGATACTGTAACATTCATCTTAGGATAGTCTACTAGTGTAAATCAAATAAAATTTTGTATGCCATTTAATGATCCCAGTTCCAATTCAATGAACACAGCTGTCCTTTGTTTCCTGGGGACGAAATTCTGTTTCTGAAGATTCATCATTTTGTTCCTCTGGGACCACCCTGAAATCTCTCAGGACTTTTAGAGCACTGAGGCCTCTCCGAGCTTTGTCAAGATTTGAAGGGATAAAGGTGAAGATATTGGGAGTCTGGGTGTATATTTTGTAATAGCTGCTTTTTAAATTTCTGTGAAAATTAAAACTTGAGTGTCTTTTTTGGGACTTGATGGCATTAAGGTGCTTCAGAATTGCCTACTTACATCTTATAGTTGTTATTTTGAAATAATACCGAAGACTTTCACAGAAATTTATCAATACAAATAAATTAAAGAAATTAAATAATTACGTTCTACCAGAAGCAATTATTACATATAGTGATGTGAACACTGGACCATTTTTCCATATTCCTGATTTCAGTATAATGTGCATAACAAACTAAACAAGAATTCTGTTAGACTTGTAGCTTTCTGAAACCTGTTCTTGTTTTATTTTAGACATGGAAAAATTTCATCCAGTGTATTTGGAAAATTCTGAAAAAAATGAGTGTGTTTGAAATTATAGGAACTATTTTTAATTACTTGTGAATAGATAAGAATCTATATTCAGATTATTACAGAAAACAAACTGTAATATGGGAGAGAAACCTGTACTGTGAAAGTTGTAGCTTATCAGTCTTCATGACATAACAAACGTGGTGACCACAGTTGTCCTTAATTTTTTTTTCCTTTTCTGAGGCAAGAAATTGGAAACTGGGAAAATGGATTAATTAGATCATGGCTTCAGTGGAAATTATTCACTTTTGAAACATCCTTCTTGTAATTCCCTTTCTTCAGACTGCTATGCTTATGTCAACTCACTGTGGCACATTGCTAGACAGGCTCGTGTGCCACATTTGGGGTTCTCCAGGGTGGATCTGAAACATAATAAACATTTAAAACTACTAATAGCAGAAGAGCTTCTTTTAACTCCATTTTAGAAGCTGCTTTGAGTGAACTGTCTAGAATCTTTAAAGTCAGTGGGGAGAATTAAAAACCAGTATAATGCAAATCATCTGATCTGTGTTACATCAGAGAATGTGATAAACACCAACTTCAGGCACTGGGAGGGACATGGAGAAAAACCTCCTGAAAGCCACGGAAGTTTAGAAGGAATCAGTTAGAAACAGCCAGAGTGAAGTTAGGAAGGGCAATTTTTACCTTTCAAACCTGATTATTTTTTATTATGAGATGGATGAGGGAGGGAGGAGCCATCTGTGATCTCAGATACTGGTTATTCCTGGTTTGGATAGGTGAACTAGGAGCTAGGGATGAATTTGCTGAACTGCCAGGTACAATGTGCAGAGACCATCAGGATGCAGTTCAACTGGCAGCTGCCTGTTGGTGGCTCAGAGGTCATTTCTGGGACAAATGTTGCTTAATGGCTTAATTAACAACCAGAAGAATGTGGTAGAAATTGGCCCCAGCAAGTTCACAGATGTGAGGTTGGGGCTGAGCAGTTAATTAATAGACTTGGAGCAAGACCGCTCTGCGATGAGAGCTGGATAGACTAGAGATATGGAATGCAGAAACCTCAGGAAGTTCAGCAAAAGCAAATGCAAAATCTTCCAGCTGAGCCAGAATGACCACAGGTGACTGTGGGACTCTCAGTGAGCAGCTTTGCAGAAAAGAACCTGGGGTGGACGGCAGGTTAAACATTTGTCACTAGAACAACAAAGATCTGCCACGTCTTGGGCACATTAAGGCAATTCTCTCTCTGATGGTTTTGCCACCTGTGAGACTGAATGTGGAGTGTTGTATTTAGTTTGGGGCTCTGCAGGGTAAGGCAGATATTAACAAAGAGGAGAGTGCCCAGCAAAGGGCCACCAAGATGACCAGGGGACTGGAAAAGAGAAACTGAGAGAGCTTCTTGTCTGGAGAAGAGAAGGGTAAAGAAAGGATTGTTGTTCTCATACAAAACCCATCCAAAATAAAGGAGAGGGTTTTTTATGGCATTGTAGTAAATGCAGATCATACAACCCATTCTGCTGTATCTTATTCTTAGGTCTCTCAGCTATTACAGACTCATAATCCTATGTATTTCTTTTAATCAAGGAGAATTCTGGTTGCCCTCTGTTTTACTTCCTCAAAAAAGGCAAGACAAATATCAAAAAATTACACGTTAAGACAAGCATGAATTTGGGCTGAGGGCTGGTTATACCTTTGTCATCTATTCGTTTTTATATGGATGAGAATTTTCAATAGATACAGAAGCAGAAAAAAATCAGTGGCTTTCTGGGAAAAGTGATCTACTGAATGCAAATAATTAATTACTTTCATTCATTTCATTCAGGTTGTTGTGAATGCACTCTTTGGAGCCATCCCCTCAATCTTCAATGTTCTGCTCGTCTGTGTTGTCTTTTGGCTCCTCTTTAACGTTCTAGGTGTAAAATGGCTCGGAAGCAGATTTTGGAAATGCACACTCAAAAAAGGAAATATTAGTCTCATTAATGACAAAAATGATTGTATTTTCTACAATGGGACGTGGACAAATAATGTTGTAAATTTTGACAATGTTGGCATGGGATACTTGGCTCTTCTCCAAGTGGTAAGTTCTATAAAAACATGCTCATTTTTGTTTTCTTTAAGGAATGGGTTGAGCAGCCCAACCAAGGGACACCACTATGCTTCTGTTTATCTCACTGAAACTGGGGGGTTTTTAGCTGCCGTGAATATCTTCCTTATCTGTGAGCTGCTCAGTTCCTCCTAAAGAACACTGGGGCATATGCAGCCTTGTGTTAAAATCAAGAACTCTGTTTCACAGCTTTTCAATTTTGTTTTAAATTTCACTTTTGTTTTAATTTTGATTACCAAACTAAGCCTGAAATACTCTGCGTGTTACTGTATTTAAAGTTATTCTTGTTTTCTCTGTTCAGAGTAGACAAGAAAGAAAACTCATGGACCAATTTATTTAGAATTCTATGTTTTCTTTTGTTGTAAAAGTCCTGAAGTGTTGGGATGCTCCCAACTAAGTTCCCTAATACCACAACAAAGGAGAGAAAGGCATTTTTTGAAAGTCTCTGTTATCCCTGTATCTTTTCTAGATGAAGTTCTTTGCTCTGGATCCTCCAAAGTTTTCTATGGTTGATAAAAATTGCAGAATGGAACCATCTGCTGTTTTCTTAGAAATTGTTTTTATGCTTTCAGGTTATGTTTGCTAATTAAGCTGAAACTTTTAGTGTTTTGGTTTTTTTTTTTTACAAAATATTTCAATTTAACAAGAGTAAGCATTAAGACACATTTGACATAAATCACCTTTTTTGGTTTTCTTTTCAGGATATTTATTTTTCTCTTTATTAAACTCCAGTGAATCGTACTTCCAAGCATATGTTTAGAACTGATGCATATTTTTTATAGCACACTTCTCATTTTTTCCACAACTATTAACCCATTTATATTAGCAATACCTATTTTTTTTTTTCTTAGTGGTAATAAACTGTGCATTTTTTTTCAGGCAACTTTTAAAGGTTGGATGGATATTATGTATGCAGCAGTGGATTCACGTCAGGTACGTCATAAAAATGAAATTTTAGGTATTTCCCCTTTCCTTCTTCCCTTTTCTATCCATACAATTAATTTTTCAGCTTTGTTTGCAACATCAGGTCAAAAATACTAGTGGATGAGTGCATCAAACTACAGAGTGAAACAATAATCCTTGGAGTACCAAATATCTGAAACTTAGATAAAAGAAACTGGTCACAATAGAGAGACATCACACAAAAAGAGGGCAAGATAATACAAAATTTTGTACAAGTCTAATTTGGAAACAGAATATGACTGTGCCTCTGAAGCAAATTTTCTTCCTTTTTAAACATGGGCGGTAGAATTGAAACAGCCTGCAGCTTTAGCAGTTATTTCAGAAGGTTTTCTTCCCTACATTTCACATCCTCTCTATTTCTTCCCCATTTGCATGTGCTGTTTCTCACTCTCATGCTAGTACAGTGTGTTTTAACTTTTTTATGTTTAGTTGACTTTGCATTTTTTTCTCACTCATTCCATCGCTGTACTCTTGACTGTAGTTAAATAGCTGCTAATTAAAAATATTGTTCCTTGTATGGCTGGTTTAAACTGCTTCTTGCCTGGGAGAGCATTCCAAAGGATGGAAGTTCACCATTAGGTTCAGTCTGAGCTGTTTTTCTAATCAGGACATTCACAGGATCCCTTCTGATTGGAACTGTTTATTTATTACTAAAAGATTTGCTAGAGCAGGATTTGTCTTTGTTTGTCATTACCTTTACAAACAGTAACAAGATGGAACAAGACAGTTCTACTTGTACATCTAGATAAGGATTAAATGTGTGGAAATAACTTATCTCTCATTACAAGAAAAAGATCTATAATAAATTGGAAATGATAAAGCTGTGATTATCTCATTTTTACCAATATTATTTTTCTGGTCTGATTTTTTTTTTTTAACAGATCGATGAACAGCCGGTGTTTGAAGAACGCTTGTCCATGTATGCGTTCTTTGTGGTTTTCATTATTTTTGGATCTTTCTTCATGCTGAACCTTTTCATTGGAGTGGTTATCAGCAATTTTAACCAGCAAAGGAAAAAGATAAGTACTACATGAGCTAATCCAGGGTCTCTTGTAATCCCCCTTTGATTAAGTAGAATGCTGGTTTGACATTTAGATGTCTAACATTTTGAAGTAACTATTTGACTAGATAAATTTAAAAAAATAACATTTCAAACCAAGTTTTGAAAACAGGAATCCCGTTTTCCTCAAGGCTCTTACCTGTAAATTCAATTTTCCTGCTAAGTCCTTAATTTGTTCTAAGTAGAGAATGAGGAGGAAGGAGTGAGTAGCTTTAGAAATGAGAAGTCAAAAAAAGTTACCTAGACTTTGCTACAGGAGAGTGGAATTCTTTTCTTCTGCTTTGAAGATTTGCTTTGGGAAGCAGAATAACCCTTTTTGCTGAGAGTAAACACCTCACAAATGTGAGCAGGGTAATAAATAAGCACTCATGGAAGGAGTAGCCTCTGCTTTCCTGGTAAAGAACCTTGAAAAGGTCTTGTCAATCAGAACTTCTTCTAAAACTAGCTACACTTTAAAAAATCCTTCGTCTATAAAATAAACCTACAGATTAATTTACTGGGGTTTTGAAAAAATTCTGCATTGAGATCCAAGCCATGACCCCAGGAAGAGGTTGTGTAGAAATTTAAATCTCAAGAAGCACTGACTGCTTCCACTTTTCTCCTCATAGTTGTTGTATTCCCTGTTCTCTTTATTCAGTAAGAAATGGAAGGCAAAACCTTAGAATGGAAAATGCAGCAAAGAAAAGCAAAAGTCATCCCTCCCTGGAATACTTCAGCTTCCTTGTGCCAAGCGTATTTATCAATTGAGTTCTGTCCTGACTCATTTAAAGGCTTAAAGTATCCAGAATATTGAGGGAAATTGTGTCTTTAATCCACTTGGAAGTCTTACAACAAATAAGAATCTTTCTCATTGAAAAAATACCAGAAAAGCAGACCCCAACAGGAGGTTTACCATTTCAAGGTTCTCGTTTGGAAGACAGAATCTCTACAGGAACCATTTATTTTTTCCATGGGCTGACTTATATACCAAGTGTCAAAGTGTTACTGCCTTTGGTAGAGAAAGATAGAAATAAAACCCACAAGAAATTCTTCTGTTCTCTGCCTTTGGACAGAGAAAGGATGTGTAGGGATTGAGGAACAGCAGTCCAACTTCACTGTAAGAATTTCCTTTTATAAGAAAGTCCCAGTTACAATAATCCCAATAGATAAAAGCTTAAGTAGTTTATAAGCTTGAACATTTGCTGGAAGTTTATGTGGATGTAACACTTTTTTCTTTTCTTAGCACATGCTGTAACTGACATTTTTTTATTTTTCATTTTTCTCTTTCATTTCTTTTCTTCTTCTTTGGGATTTCCATTGAGATTCCATGTACTGAAGTTAAGTGGAATTTTTAGAGGTCTTGATGGAATGATCCAAAGGGCAGATGCCCTGCTGGACATTGTTGTGTGTTGTACAAAGTGCTGATCACTTAATGCTTTTATGATGAATGCCTTCTGAATACTGGGTTCCAAGTGATTGCTCAGTAATACAGGTGGTGTGGATGGCAATAAGAAATTCATTGCCAGGAACCCCTGTGGAACTTGGTCCCAAAATGCTTATTCATCCTCCTCCATTTACTTGCTAGTCCAGCAATGCACTTCTGCTTCTACCTTTCCCAAAAATATAAAATATTTTACTTCTTGATGAGTCTTATATAATTTTGAAAATAGGAAATAGATTTGCAAAACTTCAGAAGAGCTCTCACGCTTGACAGAACTGACTTGGGGTCACTGCCTGGACTTATCTTTCATGATCAAAACCAGATCAGATCAAAGATCAAGGGGAAAAAGAGAAATGGTGAAGACACATTTGGTCCCTGTGCTCTCTTAGGTCCCACTTGTGACAGCTGTAGCTTACTCTTTTTTACATAAATTTGCTGGTATTTATTTGGTTGGCTTCAGCTGAGCAACATTATTCTTTCTCTTTACTTAGATGGAAAAGATCTATTTTTGACTGAGGAACAGAAAAAGTACTATAATGCCCTAAAAAAACTTGGATCCAAGAAACCCCAAAAACCCATCCCAAGGCCATCGGTGAGACCACCTTAAGTAGAACATGACAAATGATGTAAAGATGATATTTCAACTCAGTAGCCAGGCATTGGGAAATAAACTTTGCATTAGAGCCCCTCATCTTCCTCATTCAATATAGTACTTAGATTTTACTCTCTTTTGTTTAAAAATTCATTGGAACACAGTCATCTTTGACTTAATTAATTAAGGAAATTTACAACCTATTTATCACCTGCTCAAATGTAAAAACTTTTAAAACCAGTTCATGTTAAGTATTTGATATTCATAACATGATCTTGGTTATTCAAGTTGCATGATGTTGCTTGTGCGACTAGATTGGATTATTGCAGGTGAGAATGAATAGAGAGAAGTACATGCCCCATGGTTGTTATTTGCTTTTAAATAATCTTATGCTTTATTTCTTAGATTTTATAAGGTTTATTTTCTTAAATTTAATTCCAGGCTTGGCTTCGCATAGTAACTATACAGCGTTTTTCCTGCTTATGACATTTTAATTAGAATTGCTTATCTTAAAATATCTGCATCCATAAGTATTTCTATTAAAAGAGCAATCACAATGTACTCTGAATGTTTTCCTGCTATGTATTTTTTTCTAAGCCAATGTACTTGCACGATACCTGAAAATACTGAAAGTACTGTGAGTTTTCTTTGAGGGTCTAAAGAAAACACCTAAAAATCCTTCTAGTAGCTTATTGTTCAATTTATGTTATCTTTAATTCTTTTTCTAAGCACAAATTACTGATTAATATTTGAATGCAGGCTGGGTCTCAGAAGCGGCATTAAGCAGTTCTCATTCTCTCCACAGAATGCATTCCTGGGATTGCTGTTTGACATCGTGTCTCACAAGGCTTTTGACATCACCATTGTGGTTCTCATCTGTCTAAATATGATCGTTATGATGGCAGAAAACAACCAGAAAAGCACCAAGGATGTTCTTAATAAAATCAACTATTTTTTTGTGGCTGTATTCACTGCGGAATGTGTCACAAAAATACTGGCCTTAAGGCAGTACTACTTTGGAAGCGGCTGGAACGTGTTTGATTTCAGTGTTGTGGTCCTTTCAATAGTAAGTAAGTATCAATCATTAGGTCAGGCAATATGTCTTACCAATATTAAGCCAAATTCCAGTATTAAGTAGCCACCTACATATGTTTGATAAACAAATTCCAGATCCATTTCATTTTTTCAAACGATCTGCTGAGTGATTCCTTCTAAAAGGATGTATTTTTGTTTTCCCTTATATTTTTGCAGAGTACTATAATGTAAACAGGCTTTCCAAATTTTTTTAACTATGATTTTTATTGAGGAATTAACAGAATATTAATTTAATTCAGTAACATCTTTTCTAAGTTATTGTACTTAAACTGTTGTGTAACAGTTTTTTATGCTTTCAATTTACATGTTGTCATGTTAGCTGGTTTTCTCACAGTAAAAGAAAATTCAGGTTACAAATACATTTGCATCAAAAATGGGGATTAATTTAGTTTTCCAGGACTTCCTCTTAAGAAGGCAGAGCTCAGTTTAGAAAGCTCAGGAAAATTTGGTTGCTCAATGACATTCTAAATCTGGACCACTATTCATGACTGAAAAAAATTATTAAATCTGTCTTGTATTTTTTTGGCTCTTTAAATAAGACTAGATGCTTATCATTTACTCTGCAAAGAGTCATATATAGCTCTAGTTTCTCATCCAGTTTATTTTGTCTGTTCTTCCTACTCAGGCTCAGGTCATATCATGTGATAAAGGATGGGAAAGAAAAACTTCTCTGAGTTCTCTGCTTCTTGCCTAAGCATGGTAGCCTTTTGCCATCCTGTACAACCCAGAAAAATTATGACTTCTTAACTCATCTGTTTTTAATTTGCATTGCTGCTGTGTCATTACTCTGATAGTAGGGTCTTAGAGTGAGGTGTTATGGGGGGGTAAACACTGAGAGAAAACTTTATTTTCTTCTTGCTCTTCTCTGATCTCATTTGAGTCCTGAGCATTAGTCATAGTCTCACATTTGGCTTAGGCCTGCAGAAGAAGCAGCACTCAGACAACGGCTCAGAGACGGCTCCAGAGCTTCCAGCACAGGACCTGAATGGATTTAAAAGGACTTTTTGGGTCCTTGAGCAATGAATGCATCAATTCACCCCCCAAATTAGAGAAACTTGGGAGAACGCAGCTTCCAAATGATGCAAAACTCTTGATACCTCTTTAATATTGAAAGATATTACAATTTTTCTTTCTTTACCTAAGCTTTTTTTCTAAGCAGTTTCAGAATTGATGATGTTTATTTTGAGAGCAGTGTAATGTGATCAGCGTTACTTCCGACACCTGAAGCACAGAATATAACAAAACAGACATTAATTTGACTAACTTGACCTGACAACATTTCTGTTTTCTTTTTCCTTTCAAAGGTCTTGGAGTTTCTGAAGTCTTTCGAACTTTCTTCTCCCCTACGCTTTTGAGAACTCTTCGTTTGGCACGAATTGGCCGAGTCCTGAGAATAATTCGCAAAGCCAGAGGAATTCGAACTCTTCTTTTTGCATTACTGATGTCTCTTCCTGCACTGGTCAACATTGGCCTTTTGCTTTTCCTGATTATGTTCATTTATGCCATCGTGGGCATGGCAAACTTTGCCTGTCTCCGCTCGGAGGATGGGATTGATAACATTTTCAACTTCCAAACCTTTTGTGGTAGCATTCTCTGCCTCTTCCAAATTACAACATCAGCTGGCTGGGATGGTCTTCTGGCCCCTGTGCTGAAACAATCTGATGCATGTGCTCCCAAATTAAATTTAACAGGGACAGAGAAAAGTAATTGTGTAAATAAGGGCTTTGGTATTTTGTATTTTGTAAGCTATGTCATTATATCATTTCTCATTGTTGTAAATATGTACATAGCTGTCATTTTAGAGAACTTCAGTGTTGCCACTGAGGAAAGCACAGATCCTCTTTGTGAGGATGACTTTGATATGTTTTATGAGACATGGGCAAAGTTTGATCCCCTGGCAACGCAGTTTATAGATTATTCTGCTCTTTCAGACTTTGCAGATGCGCTGGCAGACCCCTTGCGTGTCCCAAAGCCTAACAAAATCCAGCTCATATCCATGGACATCCCTATAGTTAGTGGAGATAAGATCCACTGCTTGGATATCTTACTGGCTCTCACTAAAAGGGTCTTGGGAGAATCTGGAGATTTGGATAATCTTGAATTAAACATGGAAGAAAAGATTGCAGCTGCCAATCCATCTAAAAGTTGTTACAGCCCAATTTCTTCTACCCTTAGAAAAAAACAAGAGGAAGTGTCAGCTCTTATTATTCAAAGGGCCTTCAGGAGGCATTTGAGACAACGTTCTCTTGAAAATATATCCTTCTTAAACCATGGTAAACATAACAGTGCTGTCTTTGAACGAGAACTGCAGGACAAGCAAAGTCTTCTTGCATCACTGCTTAATGAAAATAATGGTAGGAAGATGGATAAATTACGTCCTCCTTCTTCCATATCCCTCCCTTTATTTTATGATGTCTTTGCTGAAACAGACAGCAATAAGCTTGACACATAAGGTTGCCCCAGGCTGCAGCATTTCCAATTAAACCAATGTCACTTATTTTCAGATGGAGACAATACTTTGATCCCAGAGCATAATGCTCTAAATTTAGAATAATGATGGCAGCCTTCAAGTATTGTAATTATTCAGATTTGCAAATGCTCCTTAAAGCAATTAAGATTTGAACAACTATGTCATAAATATTAGAGGGAAATCAAACCATGGAATTTTTTTTCCCTCAGCTACTGGAGTTGGTGAGTTAATTCTTTCAGCTGTCATTTTTTTATTAGTTCGTGTGTTTACTGAAGAAATCTGTAAAAGTTCAGTTGTTAGCACATATTTATAAACACACAAGGGTACAAAATAATGTATATCTCTTTAGGGAGACCAAATTTTTCCAACCCGGCTTTATTGTAGCAAAACTAAGTAATTACTCCACTTCTGTAAAAGAGCTCACTCAAGACACTTGAGTATAATCAGCCTCTAATTTTGATGGTTTTGGGACCATCCTACTCCTAATGTCTTGAAATGGATTTGTTTATGCATAAGAATTTTTGAGGTGTCTTTACACAAACACCTAAAAAGATTTAACAGATCATCCTCAGTTGCCTGTGCCTGAAAGTTGTACATAATTTGTTCTTTGTATCATTCAGTGTATGAAAATCGTTGTAATCATAATTACCAAAATCAAAGGGTAGTATGCAAGAGGTATTGTTTCCAGAAAGAGTAATTGTACATAAAATTCCATCACTATACTTAATCCCTAGAAAGCACTACTTAGTAATCTGAAATGAAGTTCATGGTGTATCTTGCGAGATAACATTTATTAAAGTTAGAGAAAGCATTTATTTCATTGATTCTGAAAAAAAAAATGTATGAACACTGTGTACTAATATTTTACTGATTTTTTTTTTTTTTGCAGTTTGGAATATGACCAGTTTAGATTCTTCAATAAATACTTCAGATGCTTAACATGCTTTTGTCTGTTTTGTAAAAAGTATCTTCAATTTCTTTTATTACAAGACATTATCTGTTATTAGAGAGGTATATATAATATAATTTTACTAAAGTAGCTACCTATTAGCACATGTAAACTGAATATATTTTGCTTTTCACAGGAAGTCAGAAAACATTTAGCGTTTTCAGGCCAAGAATAGCAAGAACAATAGGGTAATGAATTTTTACTGCCATTTACCTTGTTAAAGACTATTAAAATATGACAGATATAGTCAAAACTAAGCTATTTGCAGGACAAATAAAGGCACAGGAAAGCTAAGAGTTAAAGAGCTCAGGCACAGTATTGTTTGAACCAGATTTTTTATGGTTAAACATTGCAACAGCCTCCCCAGGAAAGTGGTGGGGTCCCCATCTCTGGAAGCGTTCAAAAAATGAGTGGATGTGGTACTTGGTGCTCTGGCTGAGTGGACATGGTGGTGCTCAGTCAAAGGATGGACTGGATGGACGACCTTGGGGTCTTTTCCAGCCTTAGTGATTCTATGGTTACTTCCAGAACCAGCTTCTGTTCAGATAAAAAGGTTGTTGAAGGGGGTCTGCAGAGCTCTCAGGAGAACTCGGGGGGTCAGCAGCCCTGGGCAGTGGGATGCAGAGATGCTGGGTGGGTCTGTCTCCTGTCCAGCTTGGATTATTTCATGCACAGTGATGCTTGTCACGTAAAATTATGGATTTTGTTTGGTGTGAGCTGGAATGAGCTCTGGAATGAGCCAACAGCTTTTGTTCAACAATCATGTTCCATTAGATGGCAGCATTTACTGCGGATTAGGATGTGGCCAGTGCTCAGTGAAACAGGTGAAACTCGCACACTTCAGCATAGAGGTACTAAATTAATTGTAAGTTATTTAGAAAAAAGTGTCACAACTCTCTTTTTTCCTATCCTGGGCTTTCAAGTCAGCCACAGTTCTCAGTAAGTGCTTGTATGCTGACTGTTCTGGTGTCTGATAGACTTTAATGCTCATGAAAAGAAATAAAATTGTTCTCTTGTGTGCTTGGACTTTCCAGAGGGGTAGTTTCAAACATTTCTCTATAGCACTGTAAAAGGAAATGCTTATTAGAGAAGAGGTAAGACTGCTTTGTTCTTGCATATTGGAAAAGAAGGGAAGACTGGAAAAGCCATGTAAGAGAATTTAAAACATTAATCAGTCTGATCTTTGCAATTAAAAATCACTTGTTTGAATGCAACAACAGGTTCTCTGTCCAAAACTAGAAATACTGTGAAGATGAACACTTTATTTTCATTGCAGGGGCAGCAATTTCGGACAAAATCACACCTGGCATGGACACATCCTTAGTGATTATGTTACTTCAGCAACATATAAAATCTCCTGAATTCACCACGGAGCTAATTTAGAAGTCTGACCAATTTTTTAGTATTGCTTAAGCATTAAAATTGCCTTAGCAGGCTGTTGCAGGGTTGAAAGGAGAATGGTGATATCCAGCTGTTGCAGCTTCTTCCTGCTGGAATTGTCCAAAAGCCAATTCAGCTGCTGAGGCAATGTAGAGTTCTTTAGAAGTCTGTAAATGGTGATGAGTTAAAGCAGTGAACAGGTAGGAGCTTTTGACAATTTTGACAATAATCTGGGACTGTGAATTACTCCAGGTAAAACTGCCTGGATTTATGTGAAGTCCATGAGAAATTCAGGCGTGCTTGGAACACGGTGGATGAATATTCCTTTCTGTTTGTGAAGTTTAATACTTAAATCACAGAACAGCAGAAACAAAGGAATATCAGATCCCTCCAGTAAGGAAGCACTGTGAATGTAGAGCTCCCAGGGAATTTCTGAGGGCCAGCAGTTGAGTACAAACCAGCATTGCCTCCTTACTGCTGGTGCAGATATCTGTTTTTCATTTCCATATGTCACTGTTCCTGTGTAGAAATAGAATGAAACAGACCCCTGGGAAGTAGGAGTTTTTTTCTACTTTTGTGGCAGCACTGTATCCCTCAGAGCAGGCTCCCCAAAGGTTTTGTGGAAATTGTCCTTTTACTTTCTGGAGTCCCCCAGTTACTGCTCACTTTGCAATGTTTACACTATCCAGTGTTTCCTCAGGACTTGAAAGAGACCCCATGTGTAAAGAAGTTATTTGAAAAGAAATAACCTCTAGTGGAAGGTTCCGTGCCCATGGCAGGGAGGTGGGAACTGGATGATCTTTAAGGTATCTTCCAACCCAAATCATTCTGCGATTCTGTGGAAGGTACCAGAAAGAGAATCTCATCATTTCGTCTTATCCCTGAACCTACCAGAGGTTATTGTGCTTGACAAGTGTGTCATCTGCAATGTCACTGACCAAAGCCATCAGTGAGCTAAACATTTCCTCTCAGTATGAGAAATCCTCACAACTTAGGTGGTGCAGGAAGACTCCCAAAATATGCTTTTATAACTCATGTTTAGGGTGATGTTTCCATAAGAAAAGCACACCCAATAACTGGAGCAGCTTGAGGCAGAGGTCAGGATTATTGCTAGAGGTGATGGAGGAGAGATCTGTTGTGTTGGAACCAAGCAGAACAAATTATTCCATATTTCTGGTAAAAATTTCAAAGAAGCAAGAACTGTGTTTAAATACTTTTGTTAACTACCACCAGCTAAAAGCAAGCCTGGCAGCAGCCACATGCTTTTCAAAGTTAAATATTATGGCTAAACAGACACTTTAATCAACAACCTGGGAGTCTGAGTCTATCAATTGGTACTATTTTGGATATGCACTTCTAGTCCCTAGTCTAGGGCAATTAACAAGAGCTTTCTCACCTGCCCACCCCTAGGAGCCAAATTATGACTTCCACAACATCATGTCAGGTTTCTTTCTGCAAGTTTCTTCAGCACCCTCATCCATCAGATATATTTGGATGAAGGTACTGAGCGGTGTCAGAGCTGAATGTGGTGGCACAAGTTTTGACTCTTTTCACTGCCAGTACCAGGGAAAATATGTGAAGGCATCAACTTAGTAAGTGGTTTTATTGATCTTCAGAGACTTTTGAAAGAGCAATAGAGACGTTTTGGCAACTCCTCAGGGAAATATAGCTGTTTGGGCAAATCTGTTGCAGTTGTCTGCTTCGTGGTTCCATGGAGTTAAGGTAAGACAGGCCAAACTGATTTTAATGATAGTCATTACCCAGAGCTGTTCAAGTTCTGGGCAGACTGAGAGCAATGCAGTTTCCTCTCCAGGTTCCAGGGAAGTTGGTTTTATGCAGGAGCATTCCAAAGTTAGATAGTCATAAGTTAGATTTCAGACAACAGCCACCCTACCTTGCTGCCCAAACACTGGGTAGAATTTGTCCCCAGGGACAATTTAAAGTAGTCACCAGAAAGATCCGCTCTTGTCTAAGTTTTCTTTTATATATTCATACCTTTCTTGAAATGGAGAGGGTAGAACTGAGGCAGTATTTTAGTAATGCCACCAGTCTCAGCAGTCTCTGCAGAATTTATAAGTAAAGATTTCATACCTTTACTTCATACCTTTTTTGTGCTTGTGGCTGAAGTAACAACACAGACATGATGAGGCAAATAAAAAGTCATCCTTGTGTTCTTCACTCGGTGTGTTATTTTGCTGCTGTCTGTAACTGAAGCCTGTAACTGCTGCAGCCAGAAATCTGTGTTTGCATGAGAAGACAGATTTGCCAACACCTGTGCACAGAAATTCACCAAAATATTTCCAGCTGTTTCTTCAACCCCACCCCATCCTGAACAGAGTGTACAGAAAATTTCTCCCCCTTTCAATGAGATAACAGTAAGTTTTAATGAAAACAGCAGCAACAGGACTCCACCACATCATCTTTACAGAATGACATTTCCTTCCTAAACATGCGTGGTGCTCATCACTCATTTATCAGGCTCTCTGACATCCCATTCAATAAAACACTTGTGCTTATGTCCATTATGTCCATTGCACTTATCTTCAGCTTCCTCCTATAAATGGTTTTGTCTGCCAGCTCTGCACAAGACAGATGATCCACGGCTGCCAGAACATAAAATATGATGGGTAGTAGTTAATGTCTCTTACTTGCCTGAATGGGGGGCTCACCCCTTAACAAATAGCCAATAATACAGGTGGCAGACCCCCCAAAAATCCAGACAGGAAAGAGAGTAGTAATGTACAAGGATGGGAAAAATCAGTGCAAGCTACACTTTCTAATACACCTGGGAATCCACCAAGAAGAGGGCAGTGGAGCTCACACGGGTATTGTGATTGAAATCTTATGCTGCTGTATTTTGCTAAGTGTAACCTTATATTTGTGTTGTGATTTTGTCACAAATGAGTGCTTTAGGTTGCTCGAAGAATCACTGGAAAAAGCAGGTTTAATATGAAAGTGGAAGCCTGATGAAGTTCACTCTACCACTTACTAGATGGTTAAAGCACACAGAGAAAAATTGGGCTAAAATCTAAAATCAATCAGTCGCAAACTAAAATCGAGCTAAAATGATCTATGTGGAGGCTGGGGAGGGAAAAAGAGGTTGGGAAAGCAAAGGGATAAAAAAGAATAAGGGAGATCCTCCAACTGAGTCACAAGGTTCACAGTGGATCATCCCGCCAAACTTAGCCCTGGCCTTGACCAACAATTTAGGCCTAAAGGCTTTAACAACATTTGAACTTAGCATTTAACTGATAGCCTAATTTAAACAATTTAACAAAAGTTTCTATGGAATTTACTCTAAGCACAACAGTAACTCACTCAAACCCCTACTCAGGACTCTAATGAATCCAAGAGAACAGCATTCCCGGCACGTTTGCTATGGAATAGTCACACTCAGACACCCATGGACCTAAAGGAGTCTGTGCAATGTGAAAATTTCCACTCAGGTTCAGTGAAGTGCTCGGGGCAGATGCGTTTGCATCTTCTCAGTGGATGAAATGTTGAGCCTGGAGGAGTGGGAGTGTCGGCCCAGGCCCCATCATCAGCTTTGGGTAGCGATCCTCAAGGACAGCAACCTTGAGAGCTCATGAGCTCGAGAGGCCCCACTCAGAGGGAGATTCTGGTCACAGCCCTCTGTGGTCCAGGAGAGCTCAAAGGGTCTCACTTTGGACTGCTGCTTATAGGGTCGCAAGAGGGCTGGCTTTAGTCAGGATAATTTTCCATCCTGGACACAATTTGGGTTGGTAACTTTCTTCGAAAGTTCAATAACAAAAATGTTGTTCCACTTGGGCTGTTATTTAGGTAAGAGAAAGAAGTTTCCAAGGCTGTTGGTTAAAAAAACAGGAGCTCATTAGACAGCCCGAGTTCCTGGGAGCCCAAGAGTGTTCCTGATAAGCTCAGTCCAGGAGCTGTTCATCAAGGCTGAGGCCTAACGAGCATTTCTGAGATCACACTGCAGCCTGAGGGAGTGGGAGGGGAGCAATTGCACTGCCACAGATTTCAGCATATTGCATATTATGTATCATTCTGCTGAATCAAAATCCCATGTAAAATCAGATATATTAAAATAAATAAATTTGACATTAAACATCTCATGCTCCATGCTTGGAGCTGCTAAAAGAATCTGCTTGGATTATTGGACTCTGAGAACTAGGCATGGCTGTTCTTCTTTCTGAAATTATCCAGAGTCAAGAATATAAATGAGCAAACATTTAGAGAAAAGCTTTTCTATTTGTTAAACACAGGGCAATGGTAAAAGCAAAAATTATTATTTTAGAACCTATTTGCTCATCTCAATGATTATAGAAACAGTGACAACCACCATCTTCATTTAAGGTTTTAAATTTTGCGTGTTTACCTATGTACACAGAAACAGATATTTTAATTGCAGTGCAATTAAATTAACTCCATAATGTTTCATAGCACGCCATGAATAATATATAAGAAGTAAATTGAAATCTGTCTCCATATTTCCAGGTTTGGTGATGTGAATTAATGGATTCAAATGCTACACTCAGCTGTTAGTAAAGGGAAAACAATGGGCTGGGTTGGCAGAGGCTTTCATTTTCAGGTGCCACCTCATTGCCCCATTCATCTCATGCCAGTGCTCAGTGCCCAGTGGGCAATTCCTCACTGGAAAATCCACATTTTCAAACCTGGATTTGTGGCTACTGCTTCCACAGTGCCCATCTCTCATGGATTAAAGCAGAGAATCACTGTAAACATCTGGGGAGTAACAAGCCATTTTCTCAAAAAGCCCTTTCTGGCTTTCTGAAGGTGACTTAGTAAAGCTGCTTCTCTACATAACCAAATTTCCTTCCATCCTTCTTGCAAGGCTTTTGTCTAGTTCCACCTTTCTATGCTGTGGAAGAGCCCAGAGGTATTGACTGGGTTTATAAGGCTGGTTGCCTTTTCCTGGTAAGGCTGAGGCCGAACTCAAAGTTGAATTTTCAAGTCCTTTACCCCAGAAGAGAGGAAAGGCTTTGACTGGCCTCAGGCTCCAGGCAGTGAAGTAAATCCCCAGCAATCTTGTGAAGTCTGCCCTTCCCAAACACTTAGGAAGCACTTGATTATATATCATGTACCCTATGTACATGTACCCCAAAAAATGGATTAAGACAGTCTTAAGGTTGCCCAGTGCTGTAAGTGAAAAGTGGGAGCATGCATGTTCCCATAAGTCCCAAAAATTGTGAGATTTTTGGATGTACTCAAACCCAGCTATTAACACCATCCCTTTAGCTTTTGCTTGAATTTTAAACCAAAGACTGTTGGTGTACCAAACACCTCACAAATAAAAGTTTTTAATGTACCAACATTGCTGTAAAGATTCCTGTAGACACTTTTTTGTGTCTGTGTGGAAAACGCCAGATTTTGCTACCCTAAATAGTATTCCCTACCCAATGCACCAGCTCTGGTATTGTGAATGGATGATTTTTTTTTTTTTTTGCAAAGGAAAAGATCCTTTATGCCAAAAGTCAACCTCCCACCCAGAGAAAAAGAAACCAAATCCAGTTTCAGCAGAACTGAGTAGGCTCAGTAACTGAGCAGGATGTTGTATGAAGCTGGTGCATAAATACGAGCATTTCCTTCCCTTCCCCTCTCACCTTTTTCCATCTTTTTCCCCTTTCAACTTTAATTTCTTTATATTTTATGTGTTGCAAGAAATTGCATGATGAAAAGCTGATGGATAAGATATGAGAATTAAACCAGCCTCTACAAATCTTTTGTTGAATGTGTTTCATGTCTGGCGCCCAGCAAATGCTTGTATTCTTGTAAGTATAGAAGAATGAAAATATTAATAACGTAAAAGTGTGGTCCCAGCTACACCACCTTTAGTTTACTTGGGAAGAAAACACCCAATTTTGGCATTTACAGGTGTAAATATGCTCGTGTGTCCATGGTATGTTACACCAGGTGCAAAAATGGGAGGCAGATTGCTCGAACTTTCTCTTTTGTAGGACAGTGAAGCTCACATCTTGCAAAAAATATTAGGATGACTTACACAGATGAGACACTGATGTTATTTCAGGCTATTAATTCGTCTGGCTTTTATATTATTTTGACACAAAACCACTTGTGGCAGGTGCTTTGAACATTACACATTTCATAGCAGGAGAAAATCCCTTTGACCTTCCAGTTGCGTGTTCCTGTTGCCACAGATTCAAAGCTCCAGTTTTGGCTCGAAAAGATGAGGGTGAGACGAGTGATGAAACAAATCCTAGACATTTTTTCCCATTCTGTTTGCTGAATTTGATAGACTTTTAAAGCCTGGCTTCTGAGAGGCAATTTCAGACACTTCTCTTAGCATCATCCAATTATGCATTGGCTGCAGCTCACTGCATCTATCAAAGTGTCACGGGTGCTTTCATGTAGGCAATATATTGCATTTTCAGACCCAAGAGAGGGGAAAAACTCAGGCACCCCAGCATCTTGTCCTTAAGTAGGTGTTGAGCAAATTAGCCCCATTACAATCCAGCATGCATTAGTCCATTAAAGAAGAGGAAGATTCCTTTGTGTAAATGACTGGATGGTTTCACTGTATATTTGTATTAGTCATTTCCTGCTATTCTTTAAAGAAAGTTCTTGATCACTGATGTTTAAAAGATCTTAATTTCCACATAAGCATAACTTAGAAAAAAACCTCAACATTATCATATATTTAAAAATTAATTTTTAAATAATAATAATAATTACTATTATTACTTAATATTTTTAATATTATAAATTAAATTTCTTTTTTGGCTCAAAGGACAAAACAGTTTCTCAATTTGCAAATACCCATAGAGTTATACTTTGATTAAAGTGGCTTCTTGTGCACAAAATTTCTCTTCCTTTCCCAAACCTTTATGCTGCTGTTCCCAGAATCTGGGCCCTCACTTATAGGATTTACACATCCCACCTGGAATCAACCTGCTGAATTCACATCAGCAGGACTGGCTGGGGCTCCTAAGCTCTTTTGAGACACGGGGTTATAAAGCCTTGTGGTAATGAACTGATGCCTTGGCTATGAATTTGGCCTCTTTCCACACTCCTGTTACATAAGAACTTTAAAGACCAACTGAAAATGTACAAAAATTGGGGAAAAAAACCCCACTATTAAAAATATATATATGCTCACTTCTGTTGTACTACAGACTACAAGAGCCAGCAAGGTGCTCATCAGACAGGAAACCACAAAAACAGAGGTGGAGATGCTGAAAAAAAGCCTCACAGAAACATTTTGTCGGTGCAGAATTATGACATCAAGATTATCAAGGAAAAAGTGAAAATTCCTGCAGAAAACTGTTGAAGACAGCAGGCAGTGAGAAACTCCTCTGTTCCAGGTAAGGTGGAAAGAATAAAGGGTGTGGTTCCCAGTGCATGACCTGGCACACTGATCTGTTGGGGATTGTGCAGTTTAGATCTTCCTTTACAATTATTTTGTGCTGTAAAAAGGGGCCTCATTTTCTACACAGTGCCTGACACTCATCTTTTCTCAGCTCTTCCCGTCTGATAAATAATACACTCTCTAAATAACCACACTCTGCCAAACAGATGCTTTAGTCAATCATCTTATTATGTATTAAATAGCTCATCCACTCCACTCTGTGTTTAGGTCCTTAAAATCTGCCTCTCCTGAAGGCTGTGGTTTATTCTGACCCATGTGGACCTTAATTCCAGGGCGTGATATCTTCAGCTACCTGAAGCTGCCTCTGGTTTACCTCAGATAATAAAATTTTTGTGTTTTGCTTCTTCATAAAAATAAAGATATAATGGATAAAAAAAAAAAAAAAAGCAGGTCTTTCAACCTGTAAATATCCAGTATCTGGAACAGTGATGGAAATTTCTAGATATACCTAATGCTCCTTGATGAAGCAATATTAAGAATATTAATATTACAACTTTATTGCCTTCGCTACTCTAATTCTGTTAGTATTATTCTGGTAGGCCACTGAGGAGAGACAGAAGAGCAATCCATATTTTTCCATTTGAGTAGATGATAAGCAAATTTTCCTGATGGAAATGTGCATCGGACCATTTAGCAAGCTGGAGATTACTGTATGTAACAGAATGATTTTAATACATACTTACAGAGAAAGCAATTTCCTGTTACTGTGTAATAACAATTATCCATTCAAAAGAGTCTGAATTTTACATCATCATGATTTTTTTTTTTTTAAATATAATTTCATTCTCTGATAAAAGGAAATGAGATTCCTTTATCCTAGGTCTTTTATTTTGACAAAAATGCCAATTAGCTACTTTATACCGTTTAAGACTTCACTATTATGTGGACCAGAAAACGGCTTCAGCTATTCTTTTAAAGCAAAGCAGCAATGTAATATATGATAAAAGCTATTCTAATCTCTGTGCAGTAAACAGCCGCCATAAATCACTGGAAGCTCTCTGCAGCATCATTCTCTCAGTTTCACATTGAGCCACAAATCCCAAATATGTTAATGCTCATCCCATAAACAGCAATTTATGAGGAATCCCCTCTTTTCCAGAAGGTCTCAGTTTCTCTTGTGTTATAAAAAATCCCAAAACACTGAAGAGCTTCAACATGCACAGGTGAACATAACTCCTGAGCTGACAGGCAGCATTTGGGAGGTGAGTTTTCATACCATAATTCAACCAAATAAAATCAACAATACATCTCCAAAAAAATGGGACATTTATTTTATAAACCTCATCCTAGTGAGGGAAAAATAAATATAGGATGGGTGTTATGGTCTTTTTCTTATCTGTGTAAAACTGTGCCAGTTAAGCAATTCTAAATTTATTTTAATTTTTATACTGAAATATTACTTGCACCAAAGTTGCAAAATAATTTGTTCCAGTCTGTGCTGGTTGGAATTAAAAATTAGAGTGGTTTCAATTGAAAAGCTGTAGTTTATTATTTTCGTTAGAGCTGTGCTGTTCAGAATGTGTAAGATTCCTTTTGATTAATCACTACATAATTCTGCATTGCATATCCCAAATCTGTCACAGAATTATAACATGAAATAGTCAACAGTGAAGGAAAAACATCACAACACTGATACTTTTCCTTTTCCAGGTGAAGAACTCAGATCTGCTTTTATAAACTAGACATTAACACTTCCTATTTGGTTTTCATCCCCTTTCTCCCACTTCATGCAGGTGAAATGGTTCTGGTTGATGAATCCTTAGGACATGAAAAATGAGGATCAGTCACCAAACAAAACCCCACACTGCATCCTTAAAAGAAGGTGATAGTGAAATGCAAAAGGAATTTACAGCAGAGATTTCCAAATCATATCTAACTTCTCACAAAAAGCCAGAAATTAATCTTTACCAAATCTGGTGATGTTGTGAGAGCCTGGAAATATATTAAAAAGGGATTGCACTCGTGAAACTCATCCTCTTTCTCCCAGTTAAAGCAGCCATTGAATTCACCATTGTGCCTCTGTTACTATAGTGATGAAATCTATGTAGAAACCTGGAGAGATACTGATTGCTGCATATCATATATCATTTTTCACAATCTACCTTCCATTCCTTACTTCCTAAATGGCCATAAAACAGCAGCATTTATCATGACAGATAGGTGTGTACACACATATCAATTAAAACATCGTCAGAAATCACGCAGAAATAAGTTAGTAGTTATTTTTAAAAGAACCAAGAAATGAAATTAATTTGTATTGGTTTCAAGTAACCTTTTCCTACCTCAAAGTTATTGCTAAGCTGTGGAGGGGAAAACTGAAGGGCAATTTGACCCTCACTTAAAGCTGACCAGCTTTATTTTAGATTAAACTGCTTTATATTTAACGAATATTCTTCTTTTCTAATAGCAAACATACATCACATGAATGTTTCACTTGTCTTTAACTATTAATTTTTCTGAAGTTCAAATATCCATTAATATCAAATATTTGCCTTCTTCCATTAAGCTATTTCTGTATCATTTTTGAATGCAGATATCACTGACCTCTTTAAATACCTCTCCATATTTTCCCTCTAAACACCTTAATTTTTTATAGACTATTTCCATATTTATTCTTTACAAATGAAGAATGCTGTTTGGATTTTCTTCTTCATTTAGCAAGGTTTGGATTTTGTGATGGCAGCATTTACACTTCTACTTTTTAAAGTTTCTTTTAGCTTGAGGTTTATCTCCCTGCAGCTGCTCCCTAGACTTGAATTTGCTGAGGGTGGAGGTTCTTCACTTTTCCCAGTGATGGGGTAGAGGGGGCTCAAACAGCTTTGCTCTGAGTCCAGTGGGAAAAAGTGAGGCTTTAATTTTGGACAGGGAAGGAAAAGTCAATGCCAAAGGTTCCTCACCTTCCCTGTCCAGCAGGGATTGTCTATTTTCTCCCCACACATTTAAAGGAGGTGGGACACATCTAAATTCCTGTTTATCCCCAAGGGAGGTTTCATCAGCACAGCCAGGGGAGCCCAGAGAGCTGCTTCTCTCACCTTCACCTAAATCTGCATTTTTTCAGCTCCTGCAATTCAACAATTCTGCATTTTTTCATGCATTTGCTGCCTTTTGCAGGGAGCTGTGACCCAAAGTTACTTTGCCTGGCAGAGAACACAAAACACCTGCTTTTTCAAGCAGTCACTGGGACAAACCAGGCCGACTGCCAGAAAGGATTTAGTGGCCTCTTTGCCATGAGCAGTCAGTGGCCTTGCATGTCCCACTGCACACAAGGATATTCCTGCAGAGGAACCTGTAAGAGAAAGTTCCCTTTGGAAACACCCTGGGATGTTTTCAATTATTGAGAGCTAGTCTTATCTCTGATTCAGTCTGGGGCATCTCAGGGTTAGCACAAGGACCTGGGGAAGCCAGAGATAAACAAGAGATGCCTTTCTGCTTTCTTCGTCCATAGATGACAAAAATTCCTTCTCGCCTCTAGAAACTGCAGGTTATATTTCCCCCTTAAGCAGAGGAGAATTACTAATAGGGAGGAGGCCAAGACCAGCTGCTGTTTCAAGTCTGCTTTTCATCTCTAACTTTGGATGATATGTAAGTAACTTTGGGTGAAACCTCTAAATTTAGGTTAAACCTAATTTGAAATTAGCCCTGGAGATGGATGGGAAAGCTGTGCAACTGGTGCTAGAGACCCTTTATAGTGGCATTCTTGAGAGTGTTTAGGAGCTTCAGTCACATTGATTGCAATGCCATTCTCACTGAAAATCCTATTTGGCATCTGTATATTTCTTTGGGAGGCATACATATATTTTAAAATCTCCCCTTATTATTTGTCTGTTCTTTTCCTGTGAATGGAAGGTGCAGATATTTGTACAAAGGAGGTGAACTTTACCCACCTTCATTGATACCTAAGCTTCAAACAGCTCAACCTTCATAAAATTAATGTCAGATGGTTTAAAAGCTATATGGGACCTATGACAGACAGATAGCTTGGAGGGAACAAGAGACAATATGAATCGAATTTGTTCTGTACCTGATATTACTTTGAAGTGGGATAGTGGTGACAATTCTGAAGTCAGAGCGATTAATAAATCTTTTATCTCTTCAACCTGCCATGAAATTTTGTAATTTTGTTTGTGGGTAGTCTTCCTCACCATCACACACGTGCCTCTTCCAGTGAAATCAAACTTTCTGTGCAGTGCCCTGTCCAAAGCATCCAAGACAGAGTTTAACTTTCTATAGCAGCACTCATTAAATTTAGAGCCTAATGAAGCAAAGCTCTGGACAAAAGACAGCAATTTTCCACCAACACATCAAAGGTAGAGATCTGGTGTTCCAGCATGACTTCTCTCCCCCATTCCTCACAGCCCTGCATGCTTTGAAAGAATGTAACTTTAAAGATAGGAGGAGATTGGCAAGAAACAATAATGCAACAGAAAATAAAATGGAATTTTTCAGAATATTGCAGGACTACTTCCCTTGAAAGTTTCTCTTCTACCTCAGCCTGTACCTCCAAGCTGCCAAGGGCCAAATGCAGATAGGGTAACAAATTATTTTATCACTGCTGACAATGTTTAGTACAGGGAAGGATCCAGCACCCAGATCTTTTGTGTCAAAACAGTGCTCCCATTTTTAATGTGTTCTCTTGCTGGACAGGCACCAGCTCATATTCAACCCAGGGGTCAGTTGGCTTTTCTTCCTTTGATTCATCTCATTTTAACTAGTGCAATATTAGACCTCCTGAAAGTGAAGTATTATCTGTAATGACTGTATCATTCTTAGCTTCTCTCTTTCATGCCTGATAATTAATCGTTTTTTTGTGCAGGCAATGCTTAATGCAGAGACGATATCTTCTTTCTGTCTCAAAAAATTCATCAGCCAGGGTAATTCAGAAATCTGATCCTTTGGACCAGACTAATCGTAAGATCACACTCTCTGTCCCTAAGCAAGCCACATGGAGAAATAAGAGAAACTCTGGTTTCCCTGTAGGAGAGGAAGGATCATCTAAAATTCAGGAGTCTCTCCTTAGAGAGGTGGGCTCTTGCCTTCCCTCCCTGTTTTTGAAGGATAAGAAAACTTATTTTTATGGGCTGAAGTTTACTGTGCTATTTAGTTTCAGGGCCCGGGAATGAGCCTGGTCCCATTTTTCTAGGAGTGCAGACAGAGCTGCAAAGACAAAGATCCCTCCCATCCTACCCAACAGTGGCTTCAGCCAGGGAGTTGCAGGTCTCAGGAGTGAGTGAATTCTCCCAGGCTTCTGATCTACTTCTCACCTATATCATCACCTATATATAAATAATATGAATCTCAGAATCCTAGGGTGGTTTGGGTTGGAAGGGACCTCAGAGATCACCCAGTCCCAACCCCCTGCCATGGGCAGGGACACCTTGCACTAGATCAGGTTGCTCAGAGCCCCAATCCAGCTGGCCTTGAACACTTGCAGGGATGGGGCAGCCACAGCTTCTCTGCATAACCTGTTCCAGTTCCTTATCACCCTCACAGTAAAGAATTTCATCCTAATATCTCACCTAAACCTGCCCCCTTTCAGTGTGAAGCCATTTCCCCTTGTCCCATCACTCCATGCCCTTGTCCCAAGCCCCTCTCCAGCTCTCTTGGAGCCCCATTAGGCACTGGGAGAGGCTCTAATTCTCCCTGGAGTCTTCTCCAGGCTGAGCAACCCTGGAACAACCACGTAGATACCCTGAACAACCCATATATATGAATTTTACATACACACTGACATTTTATTTGTATATATGTGTATATACCTGCACACAACACACATAAATTCACACACACACACACACACACACAGAGGTAACAGCCACCAGTTTTCCAGTCTTGCACTCAGCTTCAGTCATAGTTTTTTAGTTCAGGTTATAGATTCAGCCTTGTGTTTTTGGATTGTACTAAAGCACAATATCGAAACTGAGATAATCAAAGAAAATATAAAGGCCAACACCTTTTATAAACTGTTACAGTGCAGAAATCTGAGGTTGACAAACACATTTTCCCCCGTGTTTCCCATCCACTTTGTTCAGCTTCACTCCCAATTTTCTGCGAAAGATGCTAGGAAATCCAGGGATGAAACAAGATCACGGGGAAATGCTCAGCTTGGAGCCTCCCCAGCTGATGTTTCTGCCTTCCCAGGAGACCCTGTGTAATCACATCAGCTCCTTCCATGGCTCACACAGACACCTCCCTCAACACCCCCAGGTACAAATAGCACCGTTCCTGGAGGAACAGCATCTCCAGAGTGGTGAGGGATTGCTGGAAGGGGGCACAGAGATGATCAAGGCAGTGAGGAGGTTTTTCCAACTATTCCTTGGGAGATAACTGGGCTGAGATAATGCTTCTCTTGCACAGAAAGAAGTGACTCCTTGAACCTTCACTTAGAGGGATGGAAAATAATGTAAGTCCTGTGGTTTACTGCACTTTCTCTTCTTAGAAAAAAAAAGGTGGTTTGTGGTAGATTCTTCTATAGGATTCAGTGACCTTTTATTTGCCTAAAAATCATTAAAAAACCTGAGAAGCAATTTTTTTTTTTCCTGAGTGGCATTAAAAAAAAATGGAAGTGGGGAGGAGTGAGTATTTATTTATTCCTTTGCACAGGAGCTTCCCCAATGTTTTTGACTTGTTATTTTGCTGAAAAAGTTAACTGTGGTCAAAAATGGAATCTTAGAGGAGTGAATAGGCATATAAGGAAGTTTTCTCTCTGCATGAAAATTGCAGATAAATATATTTTATCTAAAAACTTCAGTTTTTTGGTTATAATACTTATTCCAAAGCAAAGAGAAAAATTTCAACAACCCCATAAGTTTTATAACATTACTCTCCCTTACGTAGGTTTATGCTTAGAAGTATTGTTCTGATACAGACTAACATTTGGGTTTTGAGACTTAAGAATGGATCTTATTTTAAATAGATTTTTTTGTGAATAAGGCATAATTAAATCTCTGGAGTTTGTGGAATATGCTGTACTGTGCTTGGTGAACGCTTTTATCATGATAAACTGTGGGCAAAATAAACTATTAAGTGATTGTTGATGGGGAAGTAAACTCACAAATGAAGAGAATATGAATTTTACTCTTGGCTGGTGAAGTGGCAGTAGAAAAGATGACAGTCTTTGAAACTCACATGAACAGGTGGGTTTGCTTTGATCAAGCAGAAGAGATTAAACATTTCGGGTTTGCTCTTGCAGCTGCTATAGTTTTTGTGCTAAGCGCAGCTTAGGTGTGTTCAGCTCACCACAGAGACAGCAGATAAACCTCTAAAGAAATGGTTTAAAGTGGAATTGGGCTGGTGTTTAAGCTGGTGGAAGTGCAATACAAAGCTGTTTTATTAGGGTGATGAACTGTGGAGGAAACCAGTACAGAGACCTAAGAGAACCAGATGCTCTGGAGGTTCCTCATATGGTACAGGTGCTGCTCCTTTCCCATGTCTCAGAGGTTTTACTTTTTTGTTGTACAACATTTTGGTTTGCTCTGTAATTATTTGACTTGATCGGAGATCATTTTACATATCCATGAAGAAAAGTTTTTTGAAATTTCAATTTTCAAAATTTGAAAAAGGGCAAATAGTGAATTTAATAAAGAAAAGTGGGGAACCTAATGACATTATGAATGTCCTGATTAAATTACATACCTAATGCAAATGGTTTGTTCAGAACTAACTTCCAGTTAGATATGTTTTTATTTATTTAGAAAACTGTGTCAGACAAAAGACCATGTTATTTGAAAATTTCGTAAAATTATGGAACTACTAAACCTTTGGCAACCCAAGTTAAAGTTTAGATTGTGCATTCAAGTTTTTACAAAACTTATAGTTAAAAGTTCTTTTCACTGTGTTTTACTGACAGGTGAGGGGTTTTCTTTCAGGTTTTATTTCATGGACGACCTGAATTTTGTTATGGTCTTGGGAGAAATATTTCTCTTGCATTTTGTCCTAAGTTTTGTCCTCCATATGTTTAGCTACTGAGAGACCTTTCTGTATCAAAATTTACACAATTAAAGGAATCTTCAGAATGACAAAATGGGAAGTCTGTGATACCTTTGGTGCATTTAGTACTTTCTGTTAATGTTAATTACAGTCCGTAATCCAAACCATGAGTTTCTATAGCTTTTGTTTGCTGTAATCAAGTCATGTTGATATGAGTTAAAAGTTTATAGAACCATTAATCACATCAACCACTTTTGAAACATTGCTTACATGTCGAAAGACAAAAAATCTGATGTATTTTCAGCCTGACCTTTAAAACCCTAAATCTCAAATGCAAAAAACCCACAAGTTTACAACTGCAGCAATTCTTACATGGGAGTCCTTAAGCTCTTGGATATTAGAGGCAGTGAGAGCATAGCTCTCATTCCTTAGTGGTGAAGACAATTCAGATTCCCCCTGTTTGCTTCAAAGCTTGAATATCCATAAAATCTGCAGATGGTTCAACACAGCATTATAGAAAATACATGGCTAAAAATCACAACTTGTCCCTCTCCTGGCAGCCAAGTGTAACCTGCAGCCAGTGGTCCTTCCTTCCACTGTCGTCCTTGGGCAGGACCCTGCCTGCCAAGCTTGGTGAAATGAATGAATTTCCCTTCCTACTCCATTTCCTCCTCCTTTTCCCCACTTCAGAGTGCTGATAAATGAGCAATTCACACTGTCTGGCCATGTTTCTTAAATCTGCCCCCAGACCTGCTGATATTTCATGGTATGGCACTTCTAAATCGAGATGTATTCAATTTCTTATTCAAGTTAGGAGAGGGCTGGGTCCTGACCTCTCTCTTCTCTTTGTTTTGTAAAACCCCACACCTGAGGTTTATTGCCCTGTCATCTGAGCAGCATCTGATCTATCTTTTTGGTAACAGCAGAGGAAAGAAGTTGTTATCTCAGGTCTCTGTGCAGCTGCCACCACAGAAGACCACAGTGTGGAGGATCAATGGTATCATCACACTTCAATCACAAATATATGCAATTTTTAGTCACATGACTTTCCTGTGAGGCAGCTCCAGCCATGCCAGGCATAGTCCTGAGCCGTGGGGGTTCCTTGGGGTCTTCTCCACTCCCTGGGCTCCTCAGAGTTTGGAGAGATGATTCTGCATCCTGCTGTTGGCTCAAGGAGTTTCCAACCAATCTTTCCTTGCCTTCAGGCTACAACCACTGTCCTCAGGGACAGGGATGGGCAGGGAATGCCTGTCTGATGATTACTCAGCTCAAACCACGTTGTCACATTTGCTGTTGGCTTTTACAATTTGTTCTGGTCACTTTTGAAGGCTTTTGTGCTTCTTGATGACCATCAGGTTGTTTCCATGCTTTGGCTGTTTCTCTGGGGACACCAAAGCTACCAGTTAAAGTTCACAGGCTGATGTTAATAACTAGGTGATTACATCGAACTCATCCTAACTCCTGCAGCAATGGACTCATCCATGGTCATTAAAAGCTTTTCAGCTCTTTCCTCTCAGGTTTATTCCTGAGCTGCCATGGAGTTTCTGTTCTTCCTCAGTGCTTGCAACTGGCCATTTGACAACTTGTCAATTGACTGCTCAGGCACTTACAGAAAGTGATCTCTGCACAGGTTTAAATTATTTATGATGGCAAAGTAGCTGAAAATTAGTGTCCCCTTACCGGGCAAAAGAAAATGTGACTTAACGCTTCACTAATTGCTAAGAAGGCTTGTGCTGGAAGTAGTCATTAATGAGACAATTCAATATTAGGCAATCATAGAATTTTCATGTGTTCACAGTCTGCTGGTGACTAATGATGTTTGCCCAGTCCTTCCACTGACTGTAGAATCACCAATCTTTGGAAGTTTAGCAGTAGTCCATTAGCAGGGGCGGTGAGAAGAGAAGGTGTAATGGATGCAAAGAGTTGAATTTATCTCATCTCACTTGACAAATCTCAGGTCATCAATTGTAGTCAACTGTCATTTCACCCTGAAATAAATGTGAAAAGGGGGCTCAGTAGGCAGCTTGGGAGCTCATGGAGATGTAGTTGAATAACTCCAAGATGTCTGCGCTGAGGTGAGATGAATCCCACCCAGAGGGGCTTTCTGGATGAATGCTAACTGCCTTTATCAGGTCTTTGTGAATTATTTTGTGAATCTCCACACCCTTTGCCACCTTCATTCCCCAGCACTGAGAACAGTAAACTGTAAATCCCAGTTTGAAGAGTGGATTTGTCTCACACTAGTGAGAAAAGTCTGTTGCATTTTTTTGGTACTCTTCATGTGTCTATTTTAATCTCTGTATTTACTCATCATTATCTGCTCTGCATCCACAGTTTTGCTGATTGCAAGGAGGGTGTAGGGTCTGCCTCCCTTGCCAATCTCAGTGGAGCTGCACGGGGTGATGTTAATCAGACCTGGGAGAGGTTCCTTGTAGGCTGCTATAGAGGAGTAACTAAATGGGCTGCAGAAGGTGTAATTAGGGCTCTCCTTACATAGAGGCATTTTGGGGGGGTGCCTTTTACCTTTCAATTAATAGCAGGCTGAGAGCTGGAGTTGTCCAGCCTGGAGAAGTAAAGGCTCCAGGGAGACATTACAGCCCCTTCCAGTGCCTAAAGGGGCTACAGGAGAGCTGGAGAGGGACTTTGGACAAGAGCATGGGATGACAGGACAATGGCTTTAAACTGAGAGAGGGGAGATTTAGACTGAATACTCGGAAAAAATTCCTTCCTGTGAGGGTGATGAGGCCCTGACACAGATTGCTCAGAGAAGTTGTGGATGCCCCATCCCTGGGAGGGTTCAAGGCCAAGCTGGATGGAGCTTGGAGCAACCTGGCATAGTGGACGGTGTCCCTACCCATAGCAGGGAGATTGGAACTGGATGATCTTGAGGATCCCTTCCAACCCAAACCATTCAATTATTCTATTAATGAAATATTTTCTTTCTTTTTTATTGTTACAGTGTTGTGCAGTGGGAAGACGAGGCAAGGGGCATAAATTAAAACATGGGGGAGCCAAATGGGTTGAGACAGTCAAGTATTGGAAGAGGTTGCTCGAAGAGGTTGTGCTGACTCTGTCCTTGGAGATTTGTCTGGATAAAGCCCTGACCTCATGACTGACCCATTTTGAGGAACGTTTAAGTTCACTTTCAACCTGCATTATTCTCTGATTAAAAAAAGTTACATGTGTTAATATAAAAGTGCTATTTTAATACATGTCTTAAGAGCGATCAAGAAAATGTCAGTTTGGTTTGATTAAATCATCTGCCTCGAAAACCAGGAACGTTTTTGTGGAAAGAGTAGAACAGTTCTACAGAAACTGGTCTGCTATTACTTACATCTTTTTTTATTTACGTCTAGGAAAATTTGACTTCTCCTCTGGAAATTCAGGTGTAGAAAGATCCAATACAACCCAAGTGTACCATAGGAACAATCTTCCAAGCTGAAGAAACAAACAAAAAGAAATAAGGTAATCCTGGCCACTCTGATCATACTAATTACTTTGGTCATGCTGAACACAGGAATAGTCAACATTTTTCACCTCTTTTTATAACAGGTGATGAAGCCATAAAAGCAAATAATTGAGAAAATTTTATTCATTAACTGGGATTGAATTGGGGTGATTTTTATAGCAATAAAAGGACCAAAATATCTTTGACAAGAACCTTGTTTCCTGGTCTATTCACAATGAGTATTTCTAAAGAGGAAAACACATTTGGAAGAAGGAGTCCTTACTTTGGAAATCTGTGCAGCTACACATTTTGGTGTTTGAGAAATAATTCATAGAAAATATGTTTGACAGCTGATACAACAAATCATAAATGCTTTTTTGCTTGTTTATTTGTGGTTTTTAATTTAAATCATTATTCTTTGATCATGGTGATTTCATTATCGGTGCCTGGTCTTCAGGAATTCCAAGGATAAGAAAAATTTGAGTTTTCAAGAGATATTAAATATCACACTGTTTTGTAGGTATTTCAAGTCTTGAGAAAAGGCCAAAATGGTACTTCATTTCTTCTGTGACATAAAGGGGAAAAACGGTTTTGCATCAACATTTTTTTCTTCTTTAGGTCCAATTGCTCCATCCATACCTGGTCACATAAAAACTAAATACATCTCAACTGTCTTTTGTGTGCTATCCTCCCTGGGACTCTGAGTCACAGAAAGTATTTTGGGGATATTTGTAAAGATGCTTGAATGAATTAGGAATACTTTTTTCTGGATTACTCAATTTCTTATACTTGTTAGATTTTTTTCACCATTAGGCTGAGTAGCCCAGAATTGCCCATGGATGAAAAGTATAGTTTAGCCTTTTGCTCCATGGCTTGCAGCTGTTCTCATGGAAATTTTGCTGCTGACATGTGAGACAGCAAGCTCAAGGCTTGATTTCCTTCCCTTAATGTTTGAAAAGTTAATTTTTCCGTAATTGTTTGAAGCAATTTATAAAACCACCAGGAAAGACGTCTCTGCCTGCTCTCCAGCTCTGGCAAAGGACTCCAGGCTCTATGTGCCCTCGAGCTTCCTTCTAATTACCCATCCTTGGCTTTAGCCAGCAATCTCTTGTTTTCCTAGAATCTCCTCTGCCCTCTAATAGTCTTGAGGGGAAATGGTGTGAGAAGCAAAGTTTCTTTTCTGGAAGGTTACATGATGGTTTCATGGAAGGGAAGAGATAAAACTGCAATGAAATCTGCAACAAACACAGAATTTTGATGGTGAACTTTTGAGATCGGGTAAACTTTTATGAAGTGGAGGGATGGGTATGTTTGGATGATTTGGCACAAAGGCAAATAAAGTAATTATTACATTCCCTCCGTGCATTGCACAGAAATTGCATCTTTTCATGCATCATTCACAACTCCCATTACTGTTGCCACAACATCTAAATTACTCTGAACATCAAGAAAACAAACACCACTTTGTCCAGGTGAAGACTTGAAATCTTGCAAGTGGATGTAGTTTTTGTTTTTGCTGTAATACTACACACAGCTTCCAGACTGTTAACCTGATCTTGAAAAGTATAGAATAATGAGTATTCTTGCCTGAATGTCCTATTTCTCTTCCAGAAATGATGCTAATTTGTGCTGGGAGCAAGGGTTGCTTCTCATATTCATAATTTCGTGTGCTGCTTTAATGGGAGAGGCAGTCAGACTGCAAAAATGGAGCAATTTCACTGCGGTTAGTTCGTCACTGGCCTCCAGCTGTTGTTCCCACAGCAATGGTTTCCTACAGCTCAACAGTGTGAGGTCAACTGAAATCATGTTGTATCTGGGGAGAGATGAAAAGGCCTTGCATGGCAGGGGAAGATACAGGCAGTCAGCACAGAAAAAAAATTGTTTACAAAGTAAAACAAAACCTCTTGATTCAGGCTGTGTTTTCCTGGGGTGTTCCATGTAGCATCTGGAGGGGAAAGGTGGAAGAACAGGTTGTCAGGCAGGAGGACTTAAACTTCAAGATTAAGCTCTCACTGTTGTTACGGAGCCAACTTTGAAGGACACTTGAAATGATGGTGGCAGCTTCTGAAGGGAAAAACCTGACTGTGTGCCTCTAATGTCATCTTCTTCTGTGTCTGCTCAGCAGTGATCCACCCCAGGGAGAGCCCTCGACCAGGTGGGATCATTGCACATTGTGCTAGTAGGGCTGCACTGGCTCAGGAGTTCCCTGACCCTTTACTGAACTGACAATATCTTCCCAGAGGTCATAATCAAAGAAAATATTTTAGAGATATCTCCTTGCAAAGCATGGACTCAAGTAGAGTTCAGTGGATGGATTCTATTCAAAACCTGACCAGATTTCTTCATCAAAAATGCAGAATGTTTTTCTGGTCTATTCTCACTTTTTTTTTTTTTGTTCTGGCAAGAAGGCATAAAATATAAACTTTGTCAGATTCATTTCTGTCCTCCATGTCAGTCAGTACTGACTCTGGGTCACAAATTAAACCCTCTAGGACACTGCTCATTCCTGTGCTGGCTCCACCAGGATGGACTTTCCATCTGAGTATTTCCATCTGCATTAGTCAATATAATACTTGATCCTCCTGTTGCTGACAGCTTCCACACATTTGATGTTGCAGTTTGATGGGTTTTGCTGTCCCATTTCCAAATATTGGGCTGAACCAGAAGAGTAGGGTTTTTCTCTCAGCAGCTCAAGAGTATTTAGGATAATGTGTGTCTTAAACAAGGTGCTCCAACAAATACACTTAAGTTTGTAGAGGTTTGCTCACATCCTATCAGTGCATATAATAAAAAAAAATACTGAGCAGACTTCTCAGTGAAAAAGGTATTAATCATATAATTTTTTTTCTTTTTAAAGACTGATGGCTCAGAAAGTTTATGTTCTTAGCCATGCGTGGGCAAACAGTTGTTTCATTTCCATCACTTACCTGTTTTGGCGTTACTTGACTTCCTTTCTACTTGTTTCTATTGTTTGGACAGAATTAGTGACAGGAAGAGAAGCATGAAAAATGGCTGAATTCTTGCTACCCGGTACCAACAACTTCCGTAGGTTCACTCGGGAGTCCTTGGCAGAGATCAAAAGGAGAATTGCTGCCAAAAAGAATTGTCAAAGAAATACCATAGAGCAGACTACCACAGAGGAGAAACCACGTCCTCAGCTTGACCTAAAAGCTTTCCAGAAGTTGCCAGCTCTCTATGGAATTCCTCCTCCAGAGCTCATTGGGGAACCACTGGAGGATCTCGACCCATACTATGCAGATCACAAGGTAAGGGCCAACCAAGATACTTGGATTTTATATTTAATTTAATTTAACTTAATTTAATTTAATTTAATTTAATTTAATTTATTGTATTGCCAAAAGTTTCTGTGGGCAATCTATCAAAGAGTTTTGCTTACATCCCTTTATACAAACTCTCATCCCTTTCTAGGTTAAACAATGCATGCAGTTGGCACAGCTGAGTGATGTGCTGTAATCATTAAAAAAAACCACTTAACTTTGAATTTTAGGAATGTAATTATATGAAATTGATTAACATTTGAATCAGAATAGAAGCAGAAAAAATAAACTGGGTAAAGGAAGAAAAGGGAGGGTTGAGAAAGAAATTATAATAGTTCGAAGTTATAATAATTTTGTTCATTTTGTACATAATTTCTTAAATTTTCTTAAATTCCATAGTTTCAAACAATGTGTTTCACTCCATCTCAATGTTCCACTTACACAAACAATAAGTGATAAAGCATAAAAATTATTTTACAACAATTGCTGATGAATCCTTAAAACCTCCTGACTCAGGCTCCATATTCCAGTTGTGACATACTGAAGAATATTATTTTCAATAACAAATAGAGAAATGGGAACCAGTGCATTGGGAATGATGCTTTTTGCTTGAGAGGAGGTTAAGCATTGAAATAATTTCTACAATCTAAGAGCCTGAGGATCACTGTCAACAATAGCAAATCATGATAAAGTCTGCAGTTCTTCCTTGCACCTCTGTATATCTTGACTCAATGAGGGGTTCATTCTATTTTAAGAGAATAATCATAAGCAAGATTAGTTCTGTACACGGCTCTTTGCAAATCACAAGATTTAAAAAAGAAGTTTGTGCTAAGGAATATTTTGTGGCCTAAATGTTAAAAGGTATTAACTCTTTTGCCAGTTTCTGGTGAAAGGATGGCAAAGTAATGTGGAATCTTTCCAGTTAACCAGGGGAAATTGAAATTCAAGCACTTGTTCATGACTGATATAACAGGATGTAGCACAAAATATATATTCTGTGTTCAACTTCCTGAAAAATTCTCTGTTTATTTTTAAAAGGTTTTCATAATGCTAAACAAGCAGAAAACAATCTACAGATTTACTGCTACACGTGCCCTGTGGATCTTCAGTCCCTTCCATCCAATACGAAGAGGAGCAATGAAAATTTTAGTACATTCATATCCTTTTATTGGCTTTATTCACTCTTTTTGATTATAAAACCCTTCATAATCCTATGTTTTTGTATTTTAGAGCATTGAATTAATCTGGTCTTTTCTTCACTATAGATAGATTCTAATTAGGAATCACCTTAGATATTATTAGTGTTTTGGTGCTCTTGTGATAGTTAAAAATAAATTGTTTTGCAAGTATTGGGCTTATTTAGCCTGATTTTCTACAGACTTTTATTTTGACCTCTGATATTGATTTCCTAATGTCTCATAAACAAGTATCTCATTCTGAAGCCTTTCCCAGTGAGAAGATTGATAAGATTTCTATCCTCTTTCTCATATTGTTTACCCAAATGTGGGAATTAAATTCAACTCTCCTGCAAAGGTGATCAACCATTGGCCAGTTTTGAGAGAAAAGGTTGAGGTAGGCAAGCAGACACAGGAAAACACACAGAAAAAAAAAGCCCATGTAAACTTAGTTTCTTTGGGAAATAAGACTCAAAAAGCATACATGTGGTATATGAAAGTAAATATTTCCAGAAATACTGTCGCAGGGAATGCCTTGGGAATAAAAGGTAATATAGATCCCACCTTATATATCAAATTTAGGGGATCGGGATCACAAGTGTATTGCTCCAGTTTGGCACTGGGGAAGGACACCTGAGCTGTTGCTCAGGGCTGAATCAGACCCAGAGCAGAGTCTGTGGTGTCCCTGTGTGGATTTCGGATTTCCAGCCACCTCTTGGCTCTGTGGTGTGAGGTAGCTCCAATGGCTCCGAGGTTGTCATCGTAGCAGTATGCAGACATCCCTGGAAGAGCGATGCCTCTCATCCGAGGTTTTCTCTGGGCAGGAGTTGTCTGACACTGGCATTTCAACGAGTGGCCCAGCTCCTTGTGACAGCTGGACTATGCCTAGAGCTGAAGCCAGGAATTTTTTTTTTGTGGGGATGGAGAGGCTGGATAATGGCAAAGCTAGATATCTTTCCCATACTCTTCTACCGTATGGATTGCCAACGTGTGGTATGAGAAGGCATGAGATCCAACTCCAGAGTCACGTGTTTGAGCTTAGGTGATGAGGTAGCTGCCCAGGCTGCTGTCTCTGGGCCAGCAGGTCCCAGGCAGTACCTGGGAAGCCCCAAGAGTTGGCTAAACATGGGCATCACAATATAAACCCCCCATTAATCTACTAGAGAGCATCCAAAGGAGGGTTATGAAGATGGTGAATGGTCTGGAGGAGAAGCCATGTGACGAGCGGCTGAGGTCACTTGGTCTGTTCAGCCTGGAGAAGAGGAGACTGAGAGAAAACTCATTGTGGTCTTCAACTTCCTTGTGAGGAGCAGTGGAGGGGTGGACCCTGATCTCTTCACTCTGGTGACCAGTGACAGGACTTGAGGAAACAACTGGAGCTGAGCCAAGGGAAGTTTAGGTTGGATATCAGGAAAAGGTTCTTCACCCAGAGGGTGGTTGGGCACTGAGCAGGCTCCCCAGGACAGTGGTCACAACACCAGCCTGACAGACTTCAAGAAACACTTAGACAATGCTCTCAAGCACGTGGTGTGACTCTTGGGTTAGGGTTAGGGTTAGGGTTAGGGTTAGGGTTAGGGTTAGGCCCTGAAAAGGGCCAGGAGTTGGTCTTGATGATCCTGATGGGTGCCTGCCAACTCAGCATATCCTATGATTCTATGATCTAGAGTTGTTTGACACCCCTGCAATCATCCTGTCAGACTTTGGGTGGTCCTTTGGAAAAGAACAGCTTTGCTAGGTCAGAGGCAGGTTTGGGCTCCACCTGTATGATTTGGGCAAGGGTTTAACTTGTATGCTATAAAATGAAACTAAAATTGCATCCTTCCACCCAATCCAAGAGTGGTTGAGGGTCCTTTTTCCAGGCTTGCAGTGCTTAGAGCAGCAGATCTGTAGTCAGTACAGAAGTCACGAATAACAACAGTAGTGCATTGTCATCTAACATGGCTCAGAATCAGTGAACACCTGTGCATGCTGTTCTTACATGTGCTTTAAACAAAAAGCCAGATATTATGTCAGTGACTGATGGGATATTTAGTTACATTTCTGAGTCCATTTCGTATTCTTTGCCTTCACTCCCATGACTTACATTATTCACCTGGTTTATCACGTGCACCATTTTAATTAATTGTATATTCATGGCTGTGACTGAGACCTCAAAGTCTTCATCGCCTTCATGGAACACAAATGTTGAGTAAGTATCTGTGGGTATGTATATTTTCTAATTATGTAGTTGTATTGAGTTATTGAGACTTGCCACTTTCCCTCGAGATAGTTTGTGGGAGATTTAAAAGGAAAGTTGCTTGTCTTCAGGGGGTTTTAAAATTTATTTTTTATTTGAGGAAGTAGTTTTGTCTTTAAACAAAATATATACAATAATCTTGGTGTTATGGGAGAGAGTAAGTGTAGATTAAGTTCCACTGTTAAACTGGCTTCGTGTCTGTTCTGCTGCTCCAGTTTTCCCCACTTTCTGAAGTTACTCAGTAATTATTTGCTCTCTATCAAGATTCATTTCCCATTGTTACTGATGCTGATTGAGCACATGGGAGTCCCTGTCTTTTAAAATTCTGGCAAATTATATTGAAATGCTGAGTTTTGCTCTAATAAAATGTTCAGTCAGAAGCTCTTGGCCTGCAGGGTGTGGTTAGAATGTAAGGCTTTTATCTTCAGTGCTGCCAACACCTGCAATGTTAAATCACAATAAATCCATGTCTTTGTAGTCAGTTGTGAAATGTGTAATGCCATAGGTTTTTTGGGGTTTTTTTTGTTTTTCTCTAGAGACTATTTCAGCTCTCACTTTTCCACTTTGGCAAAAAATGCTAGAATATGAATACTGATAATTCTAACACCCAACACAAAGGAGAAGATTCCCAAATACTTAGTGTTAAAAACAGTTTTAAAATTCTTTTTTACTATCTCATGTTTAATGACACTGAAACAGCTTGGAATGGCAAATCCTCATGCAAGCAGGAACAAGACTCTGAGAAGTATTAAAATACACCTCTCCAGAAGATGCTGAGGTGCTGCTCTACTTATGAGAGAATTAAAGGTTGGATCAGAGTTGTATCTGCTGTTGGCATCAACTACCATTCAAATGCATTTCAAGAATAATTTCAGAATAATTCTTTCCAAATGAAAAGGGAAAGCACTACATGCATATAATTTCTTAATGCATTTGCTGACTACCAAATGAAAGCCTTTTGAATTCTGTAGGGATATTGCTGCCTTCTTGAAATTATGTCTGAAGTGCACTCAGTTAAGTCCAGAAGAGCTTTTACTGATAATTTTCCATTAATAAGAATAATTGCCATCTCAAATTGAAAACCCTCTACTCTTGTATTCCTCTAAGTGTTTTAAATATTCTGCACAGAAATGATTGCTGTGTGCCCGAAGTAAATAACACAGCACATCACACGTTCACTGGGCCACTTGAAACTGGAGGAAGATACAATTTTTGATCTCTATTTTAGCTAATAAGTGGGAGTTTGGTGTTTCTGAAATTATGGGTACTCACATGAAAGAGTTTGGAAAAAATTGTTGAATGCCAAGAAACGTGTCACAAGTTGCACATCAATGGCCATGTCCAGGTTGCAGTCAGCTACTGTCTCCAGCTCTGTGTGAACTAGGTGCTGATGGAATACACTGAAATCCAACAGCAGCCTGTTAGCTCTCTCCAGCATTGTCTCAGTTTGTTGGCCCAGACACTAAATAGTCTGACTGTGCCTCTTCAGTTGAGTGCTAATACTGCTCTTTCCCTTTGGCACTTTTCTCCCCTCCTTAGATATGTTTTCACTGGCATTTACACTTTTGAATCATTGATAAAAATATTGGCAACAGGATTCTGTCTAAATGAATTCACTTTCCTTCGGGATCCCTGGAACTGGTTGGATTTCACTGTTATCGTCATGGCGTAAGTGGGAACAGATAAAATATGGATTACCTGCCTTGGCTCTCTGTGCTGGAAGTTCTCATTGCTGTGGTGCAAAAGGCTGTCTATGGTTTAAATACCAACCCATAGCTCCTAATTGCATCTGAAACTGTCTAGAACATTGACTTTTCCCCCTGTTTAGCACTCACTGTATTACAATAATGTTTTAGTCTTTCAGGAAGGGAATAGAGCTGTCCAGAGTAAGATATTCCCAGTGGTGGGTATATGTGAATGGATGTGTTTAGACTGGTGAAATGTGAGAGCTGGGAATAACTACAGACTTACTGATCCCATGAATGAAATTTTGCAGTTAGGGTGATGGACATTTAATCCAGGACAATGGATTAAATTTGGGCTCCATCTCCAAAAATCACAGTTTAAGCTTAATTTTCTGGTAATCAGCAAGCTTTTGTATACTGGTTAAATGCAGCTACAGAAGGGAGATCAAATCAGCTCAGACAGCATTTGGAAATTCATAATTTGGAGTGTTACCTTTGTATTTTAAATTAATGATGTTTGAAGATGCTTATACAAAAGCAGCTGTGCACAAGCCAGGAGCTACCTTGGAGAGAAATTCTAAAAATCAAGAAATGCATTTCTATTTTATAAGTCTTCAGACAAATCCTTGATATGTAGTTTTTTAAGTACTTAAAATACGCTTGGAAAGATTGACATACAAGAATGACCACTGTAAATTAATTGCCCTGTTAACTCTGTTCAACCACTTAACATTTCACATCTGGACTTTACAGGTATGTGGGAGCATTTAGTGATTTTGGGAGTGTGTCAGCCCTCCGGACTTTCAGGGTTCTCAGAGCTTTAAAAACCATCTCAGTAGTCCCAGGTAAGAAATCTTATTTGCTGAGTATTTTCTCCTACTTACAACTCATTCTTTGATTCATTCAAACCATTGGCTTTTGCTTTTTTTTCTTTCCTGTATCTTTCACAAGTTGCAGACACAGATGAATTTGTGGACACATTGTCTCAGTTCATCTGTCCCAGTCAGAACGAACTAATCATTAGAAAGAATATTGAATATAGTTTATTTTCATTATGCTTTTAAAGATACTGTTAACACTTTATAATGTCAGTTTTATAGAATGTTCTTTTAGCTGGTCTATGTGTTATGGTTCCACAGAAATAACTCTGGATATCGAAGGGACTTTAATACTAATGGTCTCACATCATCTATCCCTGCCAGGGGAGGCTTAGATTGGATATTACCTTCACAAATTACCAGTGTTGGAAGTATCGTTTGAATCATGCATATTACTTTTTATGGATTAAAAAAAACTAGACTATCTCTGGTTCGTCACCTTTGCATGAATATTTTTCAGGGATTAAATGAAAATCTAAAAATTGTAGGGACAACGAAAGGAATAAAAAAATTTTTTTCTCATATTAGTCACTCTCATCTCAAATACATTTGTATTGCAAATATATATGCCACGTGTTGTCCTGTAATTGCACTTTGGCTTTTGTACGTTAACTATAATCAAGTATGAGATCCGAATCTCAGTTTTTCATCCTGTTTTTCCTTTTTACATTGTCTTTTTAGGACTCAAGATCATTGTAGGGGCACTTATCCAGTCTGTTAAGAAACTCACTGATGTGATAATCCTGACTGTTTTCTGCCTCAGTGTCTTTGCCCTCATAGGCCTCCAGCTTTTTAAGGGCAATCTCAGACAAAAGTGTATCAGGGATACGATAGAGTTTTGTAATAAAACATGGGCAAGTTATGAAGAGTTTTCTAAAGATTCAGGTAATTTTTTCTCCTTAATTCTTCTTCAGATGATGATATTAGGCACCTATGCACACATGTATAACCACTGCTGTGATATATGTTGATGTTTTGATTGATATTCGATGACCTGATAATGGCTTTCTGATTGCCAGAGCAGCTCGCAGGCATCCAGGAATGCACTCCTTCCCTGCATTATAGGAAAAAGCACTCCCAAATTTTCCAGTAACATCCAGTTCTGTTTCCCTGAATGATATGACAATAACTGAAACACACATTAGCTCATTCTCTGTTGCAATTCCCCAAAGTTCACCTTTTGCTACAGGCTGAAGAGCCCATACACCTTCATTTTCCTGCCCAGAGAGAACTGCTCTTCAGCTTGAAAGAGGAATTTGTTGAAAAGTCAAATTACTTACTACTTGACATCAAATATATCTTATTTTATGTCTTATATAAGATATATACAATATACATCTTTCACATTTACACCTAATCTGAATCTGGTGATGGAACCATGGAGCAGAGATCTGAAAATGCATCAAAGCACTCTCAGAGGAACAACTGTAAGATTCAATTCAGAATAACAAAACCTTGTGCTAAAGGAGAAGCCTCAATATATGTAAAAAAAGCCAGATTCAAAATAATCAATGTCTGTGCCATAAATATGGAGAAAGCTTCATCACTGGAGAAAATCTCCCCCAGTGAGTTCAGACATAGCAGCAGTTGCACAGGAAGAGAAGAATTGTCCGAGGAGAACTGTTGAAATACAGGAAAAGCCACCCAGAATTGCTGTTTGTCCACACTCTGTGTGGGAGTTTTGTTCAGACAGGATTTCTTCAATAACTTCATAGTCCAGGGAAGAAAGTGTAAAAAAGATTTTTGAGGAAAACTTTTTTTTTTCTTGGTCCTACCAAAAGACCAAACATAAAAAGAAAGCAATTTACGTGTACAGAATGCTGTAAAATTCATAATTGAAAGCAAACTTGAAAAGGAACCAATCAGTGACTAGAACACCATAACAGAAACAATGGATGTGACAAAGTTGGGCTAAAAATGCTGATTTTCTGTGCTGAAGAACAGGAAGCAAAAGGATCTATATTGTGGCATATGCAGAACATTGAAGCTGTGTAAAGGCAATGGCCTGTAGAAAGAAGAGCTCAAGAAATTAAAAATCTGGTTTTTTTCACAACCTTTGTGTTGTTCAAATCCTACACCAAAAGGAATAGGAGAGCCCAGACAAGTTTAATGCATGGTAGATGACTTTCCTATAGGATTTAGGATGTACAGCACTATGAGCCCAGTTTTCTATAAAATGATTTTAATATATATTTTTATGGACTGTATTAGTCCTGATTTTGTGGGAAGGTCCCATCTCCCACATGGAGATCTATATGTTATGATGATTCTCCGAAGTTCAATCACTGAATCTTCTTAAAAAAAATTTTTTTTCAGTTTTCAGTTGTGGAGCTGAACAAGATTTCAGTGAAAAGTAGCCCAGATAGGGACTCATTCCTTTATGGAGTATGTACATGGTATGGTAAAGCTGATATCAAAGATTCCTGGTGGCTCTGAATCATGCTGACTTATCTGATGAGCACAGGAAAGGTTTGAGAAGCACTAGGGAGACAGGAGACCTCCCTCATATCTGGGATAATAAATCCACATCTTAATGGGGATAATTAGCTATTAGCTAAAGCTTTTACTTTGATTCTGCAGATCACAGAGTAACTAATGCTAAGAGAAATAGGGGAAGAGTTCAAAAAGGGCACAGCTCCAGCATCCTAATGGATAAAGCTGCATTTCTCAGCTAAGCAGGCTTAGGAGCTGCTTTTTGGCTCTGCACTGGTGGATATTCACACAGCCAAATACTCTTTCTTCCTCCTCAGAACAGGACTTTGTTTTCTATTGCTCATTGGAAACAGAGCTGGTCTGTTTTACTCCTAGTGATGTTCACACACTTTCTTGGAGAGGGGTAATTGCTACGGGCCAGAACTGCACCAGAGTTTGTGCCAACATCCACCAAACCTTGGATTGGTTTAACATTTAGATTAGATGTTAGGGAGAAGTTCTTTATTCAGAGGGTGGTGAGGCCCTGGCACAGGTTACCCAGAGAAGCTGTGGCTGCCCCATCCATGGAAGTGTCCCAGGCCAGGTTGGATGGGGCTTGAAGCAACCTGGGATAGTGGAAGGTGTCCCTGCCCATGGCAGGGGGGTGGAATGAGATGAGTTTTACAGTCCCTTCCAACCCAAATGACTCTGGGATTCTATGACTCTGTTTGAACCTATGTCTTCCAATTCTTCATTTCCTTCATACAGGCATAGCCAAAGTGATAATATCTTTAAAAATTCTGCATTAAGGACTCGCTTCAGTCTGAAATTTGAGCATACACAGATGCATGTTTATAAATGAGGCCAGGACATCCTGCAATCTGGTGCAGTTAATGTGAGCATGGGAAACCGGTGCACTCGCTCTTACAGGTCACTGGTTACTCATCACTACTCATATTAAATGATAGAGGATTCAGGCTAGAAAGTGCTCTGGGTTTAATTATTTTCCCCTTTTCCTTTAATAGATGACTTTGCTAAGAAAAAGGGTACCACAGATATTTTGCTGTGTGGTTCTGGTGCTGGGTAAGTGCACTTAAGATTATTTCTTCCTTGGAAGTTTTCTCTGCCTCAGTGCTCCTATATTTGCTCAGTCATGTGAGACAAAAACGGCAGTTCCAAACTTTCCTTGAATGCAGAAACAGAAACACAGAAAACAAAGTATAGCAAACAGTCAGATAATTTAAGTCTTGTAGGGAATGAAGTATGAACTTGCACTTGGCTTATTCAGGTGTAATTAGTCTTTTAGACTTTCCAGAAGTGCTCTTTCTCTTCCCCATGGATGTATGAGAAAACTGAAAATGGGAAAGATCTGGGGTATCTTCAGTCTCTTCTCTGTGAAGGCTCATGAGTGTCCGACTGGAAAAACAAAACACAAATTTTGGAGGGCAGGTTTGGGCAAGGAGGGAGATGTGGCTGCTTTGCAGTGAGGGGCAGGGGATGAGGATTGGTGATGAGGGAGCTCTCCTGGGACGGTGGTCTACTCCAGCCTGTCTTCTTTTGTTGCCGGATTGTGGGTACTGCTTTTTCCATCTCTCCTTCCAGCCAATACTGCCTCGAGTAGAAAATTGTTTTGCAATCTCATGAACTGCAGAGTTGAAACATAATCAGAACTCTTACATAAAGCTGAAGTTTTCCTTGAAATCTGCATGGTTATGAGAGCTCTGCTTTTTGTTGTTAACTCTAGGGTCTGTCCTACTGGATATAAATGCTGTAAAATTGGGCCAAATCCTGATTATGGTTTCACCAGTTTTGACACATTTGGCTGGGCTTTTCTTTCCTTATTCCGCCTGATGACCCAGGACAACTGGGAACGTCTGTACCAACAGGTACCAGCTTTGTGCATGGTTCAGAACTGATCTTCATTAGTTGAAGCAGAAAATGTGTAGAGAGGACAAGAAGCCTCAAATAAAATCAATAGCTACAAGTCATCGAGCCCAAGTCTTCCCTTCTCCCTGTTACTCCCAGAAAAGGGATGCTGAAGTTCTTCCCAGCCCTTTCACCCTGCTCTTGGAAAAAAGTACTAAAGGGGTTCTGTACTGTCCTTCAAAAATATAAAAATGCCTCCTCGGTTGTCCTTATGGGATGTACAATCAATGATTCACATGTGAGGGTATAGGAGGAGGGAGAAAGACGGGGAAGAAGGACCTAGGAAGATCCAATTCCATTTAAGCTTCCTAAAGTTTTGTATCTAGGAAGCTCAGTGCTTCTAAAGAATTTCAGAGACACGTTGAAAGCCTACTTGGTATTTTTTGTGGTAATGTTTATCTCTGGGGTGTGTTGCTTGCAGACCCTCAGAACTTCTGGGAAGCTGTATGTAATCTTCTTCATTATGGTCATCTTCCTGGGCTCATTTTATCTAGTCAACTTGATTCTGGCCGTAGTAACAATGGCATACGAGGACCAGAACAAGGCCACCATTGCTGAAACCGAGGCAAAGGAAAGGAAATTTTGGGAAGCCGTGGAATTATTGCAGAAGCAGCAAGAGGTATGTAAAATATTCGCTTTATTAAGTGTTTGTCTCAGTGTTCTATTTTTGGTCACAGAGAATGGTTTGGGTTGAAAAGGACCTTAAAGATCATCCCATTCCAAGCCCCTGCCATGGCCAGGGACACCTTCCACTAGACCAGAATGGGTTGCTCAGAGCCCCATTCAGACATAAGAAAAAGCATAATTCCCTGTGTGTAGCTATATACAAAAGCCACTCATGGAAACAGGAGCAAGTGATAACTGATTGAAATTAGTGATTCCGGGAACAATGCCTTGTTCAGCTGTGTATGCTTCTTGTGAAACAATTACTTTCATTCTGGATAAAAAGTATTAAAGGTTGATGTTAGTTTAAAAAAAGCAGTATTTTAAAATCTGGAAAGCGTAAAATTCCATCAACCAGCAGCTTCAAAAAGAAAATACAGTTGTTTTTTAATTCTTTTTTGTTCTATTTTGTCATTTGGGCTGCTGAGCAAAGAAACATACAGTAATTCTGCTGCATTAACATCTGAGCCAAAACCTATTGTAGTTGAATGAAAAGTCTCTTGGTAACTTAAATAGCTTAGAAGCTTCTGGAACAAGATACTCCTGTGTTTTTAAAATATCACCCTAAATTCAGCATGGGAAGGAAAATCATCCACATTGTGAATACAGTCCCAAGGACCCCCAATGAAAAGAGAGAACTTTATTACTCTTTTAGCATTTATTTTTGGGAAAGGATGTATTCTACTGTATTATTTTCAGACTGAGCATTTTTATTATAAGCAAATTTGCCATATGGAGGAGTAGGAGCTATAATGTGATTATTTTGCCTCTGGCAGGCCCAGTACATGTGATCATATAACACACTGCAAATAGCAAATTGTTCAGTGCTCCATATGTTGGGGAATCTCTCTCCTCTTTCTTTTAGCATTATCACATATTTGAAGATTTTTAATGAGTTTTGTGAAACACAAATTGTTAGCAGGAAATAATAATATAGAGCACAGAAGTGTTTTCTTTCTGCCTGTATTCAAAGCACCCAGCAAAAATATAAACCATGTTTCTCTTTTAGTTTCAGTCATTGGGTATTAAAGGGACTGATATCCAGTCACTTAGCTCATTTGAAGCCTCTTCTCTGTCTACCAAAGAAGTCAAAGAAAGGAGTAACAGGAAAAAGAGAAATGAATCATTGGGGATAGAAGATAATGATGAAGAGGAAGTATTCCCCAAATCACAGCTCCCAGACAGTCAACGAAAGTTGGTAATCTATTATCTGAATCTGAGATCCTTACAGCTTTTCTAATTTTAATTTAAAATTAATTGCTTGAAAACATAAACCCAATCCCATTACAAACACAGATCACTCTTAAGTCTTTAAAATAAACAACTTTTTGGGATAAAGAAGAATTAGGTGTAAAAATTAATTTGAAAAGGAAGTATTATAACTGAAGGAAGAAAGGAAAGTTAAAATACTTAAATAAGTTTTCTATAATATTGAGAAATAAAAAAGAAGTGAATGACTGTCAGAACCTGGCTTTTCTACCATCATTCTCCATGAAAAATTTCATACTTAAAATGTAAGCATCAAGCTTCCCTCAAAAATGGATGGTACAGCTCATAAAATTTTCTTATCTGCCTTTTAAAATCTAAACATAATCCTTCCCGAAAAATCTAAATTAAATAATAGTTTTGGACTCACAGTGGTTGACAGTAAATGTTATGAAGCTCTAATAATTTACAGCTTCTCCAGATTTACTCTATGATGTTATGCTGTTCTCTCTGGTTTGCTTTTCCCGGGCTTTCAGTCTCTCCTCAGCCTGGCGTACGCCAAACAGGTGAAGCGCAGGCCGAGCCAAGGGAGCTTGTTCAACCTCCAAATCCCCACCATGGGTGTGGATTCCGGGGCGGATTTCGGTGATGAGGAGACCCAAGACTCCAGGGGACACAAAACCCGGTGCCAGTCCCTGTCGGGAGTGCGGCCGGGAAGACGTTCCAGCCTGCAAAGCCATAGGCGCCACAGCTCCCACCCCGTGAGCCCGAACTCTGTGTGGAGCAGCAAGCGGAGCAGCGTGGATGACCACCTTGGAGTGGGTTTGGGGGTGGGAGGAGGCAGCAGCAGGGTGCACAGCCAAGATCCAGTGTCCTCTGAAGGAGTCATGCTTCCACCAGTCATGGAAGACTTGGGAAAGGGGGATCTGGTAAGGAAAAAGATATTATTTTAAATATATGCTTCGTATTGCGGTTTGTCTATCAGTGGCAGGGGTATTTTTTGCTTGTTGAAAGAGTTTCAGCTTAATGGCAAACAGTGATGTGAACTCAAGCATACTGACATGGGAATTTTTAAGTTGTCTGTAGAAACTGGCTTTTAATAGTCTGATACTTCCTGAAAACTAGATTTTTGCCTTCCTGTTATAAACCTTATGTTTCTGCTATTCATTAATTGTACTAACATAATTTTAAAGGTTCCTAGTGCTGAAATTACAAGTCACCAGAGTCTTTTCATCCTAAATGCTGCGCAGGGGTGTAATTNCTGGTTGCTGTCCATAGTCCCTTTAGCATCATGCAGCAGCTTTGCCTGTAAGTTCCCCAATTTCCCCCATTTATCCCTCACCTCTCTCCTATTCCATTAGTCTCTTGAATAATTCCTAGGCCTATTTCCCCTCATACACTCATTTCCAAGGCTGTGCTTGCCCCACATTACATGTTGAGGATCCATTCACTGCAGCCCTATTACAGAGTAGGACCTTCAGTCTCACCATCTATTACATCTTGTAAAAAGGTACATTTATTTGGCTGCTTGTCATTGTTCCTATTAACTCTCACAGTTACCCATCATCACATCCTGGCTCATTTCATTCCCGTGGTATCTCCCTAATCGTGTTTACTTCTCTGAGCAGCCAGCTGTGCATGATGAGAGCAGCATGATGCATTTACCTCCTCATCTGTCAGCGGAGTACTTTAATGAGGCTCTTCAGAGACAAAGGGCAGCAAGTGCAGTCAGCATAATTACCAGTGTCTTGGAGGGTAAGTGGTTCCTCATTAAGTTTATTTCAACCCTAAAGTAATGCCACCATAAAAGAACAAAATATATTTCTTAAAGGTTAGCAGAGATTTGTAGGCATGTAGTTAGGAATTTCATTGTTAATTTGGACTTTTTTTAGAAAAAAACTGTCTTTATGTACTGGAACACATCCTTTGCCTATTGTAAAAGCTCATTTTGTAGGACAGACAGTGAAAGGGGTTGGGGTGAGAGTGGGTGGAAGGCATTTCTGATCATCTGACCTGCAGGACTGAGACCCTGTTTTCTGCTCCTGATCCTGTGATTTCTGTTGTGTCAGCGGCAGAGACATGGGCATGCAGAATTCAACAATTAATAAGATTATTCAAGTAAAAGTAGCCATGGCAATTCCCTGATTTTGAATGCTTAACCTCACAGTTTTATTCCTTTAACTTACCTTCCCCTGTGAATTTTTGGTGGGAATTAATCAGTGACAGTTATTTTGATGACTGATATTTTTGTTGCAGATCTTGCTGAAAAATTTCAGTCCAAGTTATTCAGGATGATGTACTTACGTTTTCTTTTGGTTCTTTTGAGGAGCTCTATCACCAGTTCTTGGATCACAAGTATGGGATTTAACAGGGGGGAACCATTGTGGCAGGGAGGTCCCTTTTCTTAATTTTTTAAAAGATTTTTTTCTTGGGAGAATCACAGTTGCAACACATCCAGTTGAGCTTTGCTTTGCAGTATAATTCATCAAAGATCTGGGTTTTGTTGCACAGTTTCAGCTGTGAACTGGGGTGGAACAGGACTTGTAGCTCTAGCAGAAGACAAGAGCTAGACCTGGAGTGAGGATTGAGTCAAAGCGATCACACTGGAGAAGTGGTGTAGGGTGCAACCTGGCACTTGAGCCTGGGGGAGAAGAAATGAAAATTAAACAGAGGGAAGAAATAAGGACAAGTCCAATTAAGAAAATGAAATTAGTCGGATCCAGCTCATCTATCTCTGAAAAGCTTCCAGGTCCCTGAAAACCAGATGAGTAATTCCTACTGTGCTTGTATTTAAAGCTAGATCCAGTTGGTCAATGAATTTGCACAGGGCTTAAGCTGGGTCAAAAGTATTTTGAAGGACTCGTTAATATTGATGGTGAAGAAAGAAAAGCTATGAGATTTACATTTGATTAAAAAGACTCAAATGACAAAGACAAATCAGCTTCTGTCCCAAGTTTTACTTTTGGAAAATGGAGATGTGTGGAACTTGCATCAGCTGGGAAATGGTCAGTGTCACTTTTCCCATAGAAATGGCCAAAGGCCAAATTTCAGACAATTTGGATTTGCCAGACTCAGAACTCCTGTGTCTGCCACTGATTTTTCAAATTGCCTTGACAGCCAAGGGAGAAAATAAATTGGTGGATGTGACACAGATGTTGTTCCAGATATCCATGTGAGGACAAGGTGGGAAGTGCCAGAGCTGCTCTACTGTCCTGCAAGAACATGAGAGGCTGTGGTGAGGCCTCTGCATCACAAATATCTCTATTTTCAGATGATTGTGGCACCAGTCTGAGACAAATAAAACCTCTTCCAAAGGCTTTTGAAGGAAGTGCTCATGAAAGAATTTGGAACCCAATTTTCTATGAATTTTTATTTTCATGTTTATCAGCTGATGTACCAACCATGTAAATGGTAAAAAGTGCAGGGAAGCTTCAGGCTCTGTGAGAGATGAGAGGTTTCCTTTTTCTTCTCTGATCTTTTGAATGCTTGAAGTTGTCATTTCACCATCTTGCACAGTGATAACTAATGATAGAAGGATTTTCTTTCGCATTTAGAACGTGAAGAAGCTCAGAAGAAATGGCTACCACGCCTGAAGAACGTTGCTTTAAAGTATCTAATTTGGGACTGTTGTCCACTTTGGTTGAGAATCAAGAAAAAAGTGGCTTCTTTTATAAAGGATCCTTTTTTTGATCTCACCATCACGGTTTGCATTGTGATGAACACTTTGTTCATGGCACTGGAGCACGATAACATGCCAGTTATTTTAAATTCCGTGCTTACAGTAGGCAACTTGGTAAGCAAATTCTCAGCTATGTGGCTTTTTATAGAATTAATAAATTGGTTCATGCATGCTTTCACTTGAAACATAAGGAGTAACAGTAAAAATTAAGAATTAGCAGACTCTGAATTCATAAACTTTGTTTCTAATATAGACAATTCTTGGATTTTTTTGTACACTTTGGCATCCTCCTGAGAAGGCAGAAAACAACCCTCTCATTTTAATTAAAAGTGCATTAGGACTTCATAAACATGGGTTTTATTAACCTGTCCATGAATGTTATTTGGGGGAACATAACCTAAAAATAAGACAAATTCATGGCTACTTTCAGGCTGATGCTACTGTTTCTTTGCCACAGGTTTTTACAGGAATCTTCACTGCAGAAATGATCTTAAAAATCATCGCTCTAGATCCCTATTATTATTTTCAGCAGCCCTGGAACATTTTTGACAGTGTCATTGTCACAGTGAGTTTAATTGAACTGAGTTTGTCCAAACAAAAAAGCAAGCAAGAAGGGCGAAAAGGAGGAACCCTGTCAGTTTTACGATCCTTCAGGCTGGTAATGCTTCACGCATGCTCAGTTGTATGATACTTTATCTTGTGAATTTAATAGAGAATGCTTCTGTAGTTAGGAGGCAAGAAACAATTTTTTTTTGCCCCAATTATTTTTATTTCCTCGTCTTGGCTTTAAGAATAAGAAACACACTCAAATTCCTTGTGATGTTGGTCAGAGTTTAATAAGTATATTTCTTTTGAATACACTGAGAAATATTCAAAGGAAAAAGTATTCCAGAATGGACATGTTATAAAACTGATGCAAATAATTAAAAACTAGCACAGGAAATTAGGAAAAAAGTGTCAGAGTACAGATAGAAATAAACAATATTTAAAGAGAGATGTGAAATGATGTTAAGGTATCCATTTCATATGCCAGGGACTGATTTAAATTGCTTTATCAAAAGATAGACTCTTTTCATATTGCTACAGCAGCAGTCCCTGAACTTTTGATCCTCTGTGTTACATGTAAATTAGACACCATAATCTCCATCAAGAGCATTGCATGGACATTTCCCTGTGTGGGCCAAGCATTTATCAGGGTCCCAGGTTAGTCTGGTCCTTTACAAGGTGATTAGTTTGTGTTTGCAATGTTGCCCAGTCAAAAGCAAAAATATCTATTAATACTTTTTTAAAGTATTTATGTGACACAAATGTTGCCTTGCTGGAATAATTCAGAATATTGGTAATTTGGTTATTGTAGGATTTGCATGGTGCAAAGAAGAGTTATTTCTACCGATGTCTAATACTCTGTTTTATGTTGCTACACAGCTGAGGGTCTTCAAACTGGCAAAGTCCTGGCCAACTCTAAACACTCTAATTAAAATAATTTGTAACTCCCTGGGAGCACTGAGTAATCTGACCCTCGTCCTGGCAATCATCGTTTTCATTTTTGCTATAGTAGGGGTGCAACTTTTTGGGAGACGTTATGCGCACAACTCCACTAAAATAGGCAAAGAGCCACGCTGGCACATGAAGGACTTTTTCCATTCATTCCTCGTCATTTTCCGAATTCTGTGTGGAGAATGGATTGAGACCATGTGGGAATGCATGAGGGTTGCTGAACCACCACTGTGTCTTGTTGTCTTTCTGCTGGTCATGGTGATAGGAAATTTAGTGGTAAGTTTTGCGATGTTTTCTTCTCTTCATCCTGTTATGGTGGACTCCAGTTAATGGCTGTTCTGACAGCAAAAGGTGGTTTCCCTAAAAACAGGTGGAAAAGTTACCTGTGTATGTTAGAGTCTGCAAAATCCTCTTTTTCCTTTCACCTTTGAGTCATTGTCTGTATTTCCCATTTTGTGTGCTTTGCACACAGCATCACTTCACCTTTTCGTGTGGCAATGTGACGAGGAATATCTTTGTGGTAAATACAATACAGGGAGCTATGTTTCTTCACATCTTGGGGTTTGGATGAAAATAATCAGTGAGGCTTATGGCTTACCTGCTTGAATTAATTTGGCCAAGTGCTTAAGTCAATCTCTAAATCAATTTTATTTGTTTATTTTTAAGATCTCATGCAAGTATTGCATTCTTTATCAGCAAATGGCAGAATCTACATTGCTACCACTGAAATCAGGATTTTCTTTGGGCATCTCTAAGTACATTTATATCCAAGAGCTAGATCCTGTAATGGCATAACCTACACAGCCTCACATTCTGTGCTGGGACAAGCCTGCCTTCCTTGGTCCTGTGCTGTCCTTTTTTAACATCCAAATCATAAATATCTTCTTTTAGTAACTTTGTTCCTCATGTCCTTCATTCATATACCAAGCTTCTCTTAGTTGTAAAAAAAATTCTGAGCATAATTAACTCTAGGCAAATCTTCATGGGAAATATCTGTTCTGTGGCTGAGTCCCAAATATGTATTTAATGTCTCGCTGGTTCCACACTGCAAGGATTGATGTCAGTGATGAAATGCTGTGAGTGATATTTGTATCACACAACAATGTCAAGCAATGAAGTGTTTAGCCTGCACTTTTTGCCCAGGCTTTCTTACGATCCAAGGAAGCAGAGAGAGGTATCTGGTACAGATTTATTCCAGCCTAAAGTCAATAGCTAAGACAAATGGGATGAACTGATCTCTGGAGGGCTGATATTCTCCACTGGCTGTGGTCCTTGGATGGCTCAGGGGTGTTATCTGCCCAGTTCTGCCATGATAAAATTTAAGATACATGGATCCCATTAGAAACCAAAATACTAGTGAAAAAAAAATTCTCACTTTCCCTTAAAAGCAAACAGAAAACAAACGGAGTCTTAAAAATTCCTTTATTTGAATGTACTTTAAAAAAGGGAAATTCGAGCTTCTCTTGGTTTTGATTTTTGTGATAATGTGGTAGATTTGAGAAAAATTTCTGGGCCTGCATCTGATCTCACAGAATTTTGGAAGTAACTCCACAGAGGCTTGATTTAATTCTAATTTGAAGAATGAAGAGACAATTATTAAACTGACAAGATGTGAGTCTATGTTACTACTTTAACCTTTGAAAAGTTGCTTTGGCCAAATAATGCATTTGGCATGCACAGATCTGTTTTCTCTGGTATTTTAAATTACTTTTTTTGAGAGGAGGGGAATGGGAATATTGACTTTTCTGATAGAGAAGTTGATTTTGTCAACCACAATGTGATCAGTTGCCGTCATTTCCTTCTCCCCTTGTTTTGGTTTGCTCAGTAGAGACTTGAGCTTTGGTAGCATCTGTGTTCTTCAAAGTTAGAATCCAGATTTTTGAATGCCACTCTCCAGACTTTTAATTTTTTTTTATTATTTCGACCACTTTCAGGTTCTCAACCTTTTCATTGCATTGCTGCTGAGTTCTTTTAGTACTGACAGTCTCCAGACAACAGACGATGATGGAGAAATGAAGAATCTTCGGATTGCCTTCGCTCGGATCCGCAAGGGATTCCACTTTGTCAAGAGCGAGACGTGGGATGCCTGCTGTAGGAAGCTCAGGCAGATAAAGAAAATGCACAGGAAGAAAATCAAATTGGCTGCAAAGAACTCACTTGGGTTCAAGAGTGAAGAAACCACAAAAAGTTGTAAAGAGAATTACAATAAAGAATGGATTGAGAAAAACGGGGACAAACGCCCAGGTGTTGAAGATTTTATTAACAACCCCACTGTATTTGTTTGCGTTCCTATTGCTGAGGCAGAGAATACAAGTGAGGGTTTTGAAGATGATGATAAATTGAGCTCACTTACAGACACAGAATGCAGCAAACAGGTAATGGATTTCCTTATTTATGTTGGAACACTAGAATTGTGGAGAGAGATGAAGGGAGGGAGGGATGTGTGGGAGAAGATGGTCTCTAGCAGAACAGGGTGGAATATGTTGATCCATTTCCAGAGAGTTACAAAGCTTTGAACTAGAACCAAAAGTGAAAATATTTAGAGCAAGGGTAAATTATTACTTGGAGTCTTTTAAAACCAAGATTCTTTCACGGTTTTAAAAGAAAATTGTTGCAGGAATTCCTAGCTGACATGCTGTGGTGAACACAGGTAATTGTGGCAGTCCTTGGCAAACTTGGATGTTTTATGTAAAAATTTATGTGAATAATGTGAACTGTTTTGGTATTATTTGCACAAAAGAGCAAAAATACATGTTCTCATGCACAACACTATCATGGATTCAGAATACGAATTTATAGCTCTGATTCTTATTTTGTATTTGTCCTTGCTGTCTGTAGAATGCAGTAATTATTAGAAGCGGATAGGATTAAGTATGGAGTGGCTCTACTAAGGACATATTCTTGATATGGCATCATATATTTACCCTATTTATTTGTGCTCTATGAATTTTTCAGTTCTGTTTTAATTACAATTGTCATTCTGGTATCAAGATTTCCCACCTTAAGTTTCTGTCTTAATTCCTATGTAAAAATTCTCACCTAAGTTTTGCCTAGATCACTAAAATGCCTTCATTTGCTGCATGTCTGATGGGGGAAAGTTCCATCCTTAGGTAAAGTCAGAGACTCAAAATGATCTTTTCTTATGACTCTTTTCTGGAGATTTCCACTTTAAATGAAATTTATAGCTTATTGGTTTTTTCTCTCTGACTTGTACACTCCCTAAAAAGGCAAAAGAAAGTCCCCCTAATCCACAGATTAATTTCAGGATGAAAATCACCTGAGGCAAAGAGGGGACAGAGCAAAAAATTCAGGCAGCTGGAGTAAAGTATCAGGATTTTCCTCTGAAGAATTCAGTGCGCTTTATCTAGGAAAGGACAGGAAGAGTGAACTGTCATTGCCAGAAGAAAAAGAGGTAACAAGTTTTTGGTTTTTTTTCAATGATGGTGACTTTCCAATACTGGTCAAACACAGGAATATTCCTGTTCAGGGATTTACAAGAGTGGAGTTTAGTGCCAGAAGCAGCTCTGAACTTGCAGTAGCTGGTCTGGCTGGACCAAAGCCAATACTGGAGCTGGAATCCAGTGAGCAAAATCAAGGGTTTCTAGGTATTTATTTTAAAGAAAAATATAAGTATAGGAAAGAGAGCATGTAGAAATGCGAAAACTGCAATGTAATTTTTGTAGTAATTATGAATAATGTATGAAATACTCTCTGATACCTTCCATTTATTAAATTCTGAGTCCACAAAAAAAAAAAAAAAAAAAAAAAGGAAGAGGAAGATAAAAAAAAAAGTATTCAAGAAAGATAAGCTTCCTTGTGGGAAATTCAATCAAGTCTGCCTGTGTCCTAAATATCTTGGTTTCAAGAAATGTAATGCTTGAAATGTGTTTCTCTCTGTGTCAATAAAGATGGTAGTTACTAATTTACAGTATTTTTAAAATAATTTTGAATGTAGAATTCATTTAAAGAAGTAAAAACAGTATTATGGAAACATGAAAGAACAAAAGCATAAAGTAAGTAATTGCTAACAAACTGCTGACTCATGATACATTGTCTTTGGTTTAATGGGATGGCAAAAATCTCTTTAACTGAAGAATACAGAGTATGATTCCATTTTCTACTTCATGAATAGTGTCATGGGTGCTCAGTTCCTGGCATGACAACAGATATATTTACCTGGATCTCCTGTGTGAATGCATCTTTCCATGATTTCATGGTTTTAACCCAAGTAATTTATCCTGTTTTGAAGACTACATACACTGATATGCAGTTTAAAAGCTCTTCAATTTCCCAGCTGATTAGGCAGTTACATCTGGTTCATGTAGATAGATATTGTAATTATAGAGCTTTGGCCGCTATTTGAATGCACCCATTGGTACTTCTAAGCTTAGATCTTTTAAAATCACAAGTTTTATTGCATTACCAACACTACTTGTAATATTAATACACAACTGTTGAAGCTGACAGCTACCCTGAAGGCTTCACAGACCTTAAGTTGGACATGGTTAACTTCTATTTGTGAGAAAGGCCCGTGAAAAGAAAAACAACTAGCTTCTAGCCTTGAAAACGTAGTAATAATAGAAGCAAGAAATCTAAACAATGGAAGGAGAAAAACAGCCACGTCTGTACCTGTTATTTTTCTGAATGCTTGCACACTGATTCTATAGGTAAGCAATAGTAGTATATTGTAGTTAATATAGCAAATGAGTCTATTGTAGTAATTTAGTACCCAATGGATATGTAACACGAACCACAACATTCTAAAGGTCTATAAAAGATGCTGTCTCTTTCAAATAAACGCTTTTTGCCCTTAATCGAGGCACTGTCCATGTGTGTGTCATGGCCGCCCCAACAGCGACACACAACCAAGCTTTAATTTTGAGTTTTATTTGTTCATGGATTAATTTATTTATTTGGACCTGAATTAGAAAGAATCAATAACTGATATTACTGTGCTCGCTAGTTGGACAGTGTCATCTCTTCTGAAGTCAGCACAGTGGATCTGACAAATCCTGAAGGTGTTTTAAAGAAGATTACAGAATTTTCTGAAGACTTCAAGACTCCAGAACAATGTTTTCCAGAAGGTAAGACTCTCATGGTTTCACTACTGGGAAGTGAGAAGAATGAAAACTCAATTTTTTTCTCTAGTGATGCTGAGCCAATAGGGTCAGATTATTTTCAGTTAATTTTAGTTATCTGAAAATAAACTTAAATAGTCCAAATCACTTTCTAGTCAACACAGAGACTGAGACCCCTGAAAAATAAACCCTCTTCCCCTAAAAGCCAATTGCTTCCAACTGGGACATGGGCAATGGCACAGACCCCATTCTGAAAAATAAGATTGTGAAGTGAGATGAATTTCACTCAGCTGGACAGCAACCGAGTCACTCTGGAGGTTTAACCTAAGAGAAGTGTATGTGATCAGGTCTCACCTGGCAATGGTCACTTGGCACATCTGATTTATTAATACTTCGCAGCAGTAAAAATCTTCCTTGTATACCATTTCATGCACAATCTCAAACAAAGGAGTGAAATAAGCAAAAGAAGCTGCTAGGATTAATTGAATTTCTGTATCAGAGAATCATAGAATGACTTGGGTTGGAAAGGACCTTAAATATCACCCAATAATCTGAGATTCTCTTTTCAAATCTTCACACAACATCCAGCTTTGCAAGTTGTTCTAGGATGTGTTCAGTACTTCTGTGATTTCTTCCTACCCTAATATGTAACAACGGTAGCTTTTGTAATATCAATCCTGACAAACTCGGTGCATTTCTATGCTGGGGTTACAGCGGTGGTGGACGAGGGTGTTATATTAAACAAATAATAACTGGAAATTCTTCCTGGTGCTCCAATTTACTCTTTGCTCATCCAGTCAGCCTGGCTGGCCACCCCCATTTCCACCCCCATTTCATCCCCCATTTTTCCCATCTCCCATCCATTTTCTTCAGTTCTGTTCTTTTCCACTTATTCAGGCTGTGCTGTACCACAGAATGAGCAGGAGGAACTTCTCCAGCCTTCCAGAGCCTTGCAGCTCCCAATCCCACAGTGCCCTGATCTCCCAAAGGAAGACCCTTTCCCCTCACTACTTTCCCATTCAACCACCACATCCTGGATATTTTATGTGATGAGAACTCAGATAAATCAAATCTCGCTGAAATTATTACCATGTTCTAAAAAGCTATTTTGTTTTTGTTTTCTTTTGTTTTTTTTTTTTCTGTTCCTATTTTGGGTCAATGAACCTTGTAATCCACAGTTTTAGGATTGAATCAATAACAGTTAAGCATGTAGACATTATTTGAAGCTAGAGAGATGTTATTCCTGAATGCAAAGTATTCTCCGAGTAATAATAATACACATATTTTTACTGTTATGCTATACATCATAAATCCTGAGGGAGATCTGCTATATCTACATTGCAGTTTGATTTCTCCAGAAAAGAAAACCTATGAATATTGCATTAATAACACAAGTCAGATTTCTGAGCAATGATTTGTTTCTGTTTTTCTTTTTTTACTTACTNTTTTTAACTACTTCATCAATGGCATTTTTGTGCTAGTTCAGACATTAGAACAAAAGAAATAAAGGGGTTCTTTTGTTTGTTTTCTTTTCCTGCTGCAGAGAAGAAAAGTGAAATGTCTTTGTTTTGTCCTCTTTAGTCCCTGGTTGGAATGTGCCTGCTGTGCCCAAACCATGAGAGAAATCAACTGACGGTGCAGCAAATCTGTACCTAACACAGATTTCACCCTCACCCTGTCCCCAAGTCTTTATCTTGTGTGAGCACCATTCCCTGCCTCAAATTCCAGATCCATATTGGTGGAGAATACTGAAATAAAAATAATATATTTTTTATATGTATTATAGCCTATCATATATACCAGTTATATACAGGTTGCTATATAATTAATGTATAAGATTTTGCATATGTACACATTATTTTTTCTACGCCTAGAAATGACAGAAGCCTTCTGACTGACATTGTTTGCCATAGTGAAAACGTGAATTAATGAGAGTACCGAAAGGCAAAAGTTAGCCAAAGAGAGTTAATTAGTGAAAAAATTAATAAGTAAGCAAACCCAGGATGTTGTAAATGGGTGAT
>VWZW01001851.1:1816798-1975675 GCA_013397115.1 Edolisoma coerulescens | reverse complement strand
CCATTTTCTTCAGTTCTGTTCTTTTCCACTTATTCAGGCTGTGCTGTACCACAGAATGAGCAGGAGGAACTTCTCCAGCCTTCCAGAGCCTTGCAGCTCCCAATCCCACAGTGCCCTGATCTCCCAAAGGAAGACCCTTTCCCCTCACTACTTTCCCATTCAACCACCACATCCTGGATATTTTATGTGATGAGAACTCAGATAAATCAAATCTCGCTGAAATTATTACCATGTTCTAAAAAGCTATTTTGTTTTTGTTTTCTTTTGTTTTTTTTTTTTCTGTTCCTATTTTGGGTCAATGAACCTTGTAATCCACAGTTTTAGGATTGAATCAATAACAGTTAAGCATGTAGACATTATTTGAAGCTAGAGAGATGTTATTCCTGAATGCAAAGTATTCTCCGAGTAATAATAATACACATATTTTTACTGTTATGCTATACATCATAAATCCTGAGGGAGATCTGCTATATCTACATTGCAGTTTGATTTCTCCAGAAAAGAAAACCTATGAATATTGCATTAATAACACAAGTCAGATTTCTGAGCAATGATTTGTTTCTGTTTTTTTTTTTTTAACTACTTCATCAATGGCATTTTTGTGCTAGTTCAGACATTAGAACAAAAGAAATAAAGGGGTTCTTTTGTTTGTTTTCTTTTCCTGCTGCAGAGAAGAAAAGTGAAATGTCTTTGTTTTGTCCTCTTTAGTCCCTGGTTGGAATGTGCCTGCTGTGCCCAAACCATGAGAGAAATCAACTGACGGTGCAGCAAATCTGTACCTAACACAGATTTCACCCTCACCCTGTCCCCAAGTCTTTATCTTGTGTGAGCACCGTTCCCTGCCTCAAATTCCAGATCCATATTGGTGGAGAATACTGAAATAAAAATAATATATTTTTTATATGTATTATAGCCTATCATATATACCAGTTATATATAGGTTGCTATATAATTAATGTATAAGATTTTGCATATGTACACATTATTTTTTCTACGCCTAGAAATGACAGAAGCCTTCTGACTGACATTGTTTGCCATAGTGAAAACGTGAATTAATGAGAGTACCGAAAGGCAAAAGTTAGCCAAAGAGAGTTAATTAGTGAAAAAATTAATAAGTAAGCAAACCCAGGATGTTGTAAATGGGTGATCAGGACCCATTAGGTGACCCTGGCATCACTGTCTGCTGTGAGAATGAATCTGGTGAGCTGGAAAGGAGATATCTCCTTTCATGAAGTCTCTGTATCAGCTGGAATGTGACACATATTTTGGTTTAAATTATATAAAATCAGCCACTCCATATATTCAGACGCAAATAAATAAATGAATAGACCTCACAAGGCATATTATAATGCTGCAATATTGAAGACAATTGTTTGCCTCCTCTGTTCCCAAGCCTTTTTGTTCAGGGGCATCTCATCTCTGCTTTCCAAAGAGTGTGCAGAAACTGAGAAGGGCTTTTGTAATCAAGACTCTTCCCCTGGCTCTGAAGTTTTGTGTGCCCCAACAGCAGGTCAGCGACAGCCTGTCCAGTGTCTCAGAAATATCTTGAAACAATGGAAAGTTGTCCAAATTTGCTCCACCTACTGTGTATATAAATAGGAGCTACAAGGCAAATTAAACGAGATGTATCCTTTTTTTTTTTTTTCCTCTTGGAAAAACAGGGAAAACCAATAACAACGATGCAGTAACTGTGACCATTGACATTTTCCTATCCCCAGAAGTCTCCTGGCCATGCCTCCACATCCATGTGCATTCCTTCCATGCGCTCATGGCTGTCTCTCACTTTCAGGTTGTGTTCGGTACTTTCGTTGTTGCCTGGGTAGAGCTGTGAAGTGTGGAGGAGAAACCTGGTGGAATCTGAGAAAAACCTGCTACCAGATTGTTGAACATTCTTGGTTTGAATCCTTTATCATATTCATGATTCTTCTGAGCAGCGGAGCCCTGGTTGGTGTAGCACAGTTTCATGTATTTATTTAGAAGGATTTTTGGCATTAATTTGCATCCAGAGAAGTTGTTTTTAGCAGCAAACACAGTGAATATCTTCGAACTCATAAGTAGGAAAAAGAAGAGTCTTCAAATAGCATTCATTTATTCACCATTTTAATTATTGTAAATCTATTATTGATGTTATGCAAAAATTATAATAAAGCATGAGCTAAGCTAAGAATATATAAATCTCAGAAGCTGTTTCTGTTCTGGCTGTACACTGGATTTTTCTCAGGATGTCACATTTGTGAAATATTAAGGAGATTTTATACCATTAAAACAAATAAGTGACTCTTCAAACTTGGAAAAAAATACTTAGCTCTCTTCAATATATAAACTTTATGATTTAAATTTCTAAAAATATATACTGTCCTCCTAGGATTTCATTTTGCAGGGAGAATGCATCCACAGGGCTGTATTATATAGGGAAAAAGAAAGAGAAGGGACAGGGAGAATTATACTTTTATCAGCTGGCATAGATTTGAGTAACAGATGATCAGATCTGTATTAAAAAAAAATGAATGATGAAAGGATCTCAGTGTTGCTTTAATTGTACAAGGTAATTTCTGATTTTTGCCATTTATCTATACCTATTATGATTTCAGGCATTTGAAGACATCCATATGCAAAAGAGAGAAAGAGTTCAAGCAATATTGGGTTTTCTTGACAAAATGTTCACTTTCATCTTTCTTCTGGAGATGTTCCTGAAGTGGGTGGCTTATGGCTTCAAGAAGTATTTCACCAATGCCTGGTGCTGGCTGGACTTCTTTATCATAGATGTGAGTTCTGCCTTTGCTGTTTCTACACAGGATTAGTGGCAGAATCCCTGATTATTTTCTTGATGCAAATTTCAGACAGTGCCCTTAGCTCCTGTAGCAATGGTGTCAGGATATTGTACTCCAGGCACCGAAAGTATAGTTTTGTTTGTTGGTTGGGGGTTTTTTAAACAGAAATAAAGGAAAGAGATATCAGGACATTGTTAATACTTTCCTTTTGTCTTCCCACTCAGATCTCTTTGATAAACCTCTTTGCCGGTGCTTTTGGCCCCATGAAATCTCTTAGGACTCTCCGAGCTCTGAGGCCCTTGAGAGCATTGTCACGGTTTGAGGGAATGAGGGTAAGACTGATTGCAAACTAGAGCTTGTCAGAACTGATAAGCACAGAACAGGTTTGTGACTCATTGCTGTGTCTTTATGAAGTTCACATGTTTACCCTGAGTTCCGTTTAGGAACTATAAAATGAATTTTTAAAGAGACTCTTGGTTGCGCTCTTCTGTACTTGGGTGCTCCTTATAGACTTTCCTGGAGTGATTGATCCAAGTGCTGTTGAAACTAAAACTGGCCTAGGTGGAACTTTGTTCCATTGCTGCTCAGTCATTCCTGTCTTACTGAGGCAAAAATAAAGTAGAGAATAAGAACTGTGAGCACAATTACAATTTTTGAAGCCTGATAGCAAGCTAACTCAGAGGAAAGAGTCACTTCAATTCTGAAAGTTTTTGCTGGATTGATTCACAAAAACTGTAGCCTATTAAAGGATACTTTCCTCAAATTATTGTTTCAAATAGAGTTCTTTCAGAAAGCAAAAGTGTTTGTCTGTAGAATATTTGAGGGGGTTTTTTTCCATCAAAAGAGCACCTGGAACAAAGTGGTGCTGCTGGACATTAATTACATTTATTTACAAATTTACCATTGTACAAATGCAGAGAGGGATTCCCTTATCCATCTGATAAAACTTATCTGTACACTGCAGTGTGAAACAGTAGGATAACCACAGTGGTATTTGGCCAAAAGTCTGGCCTGTGGGATGTGCTCTCGTATGTGAAAACAGGTGATAGAAATGCAAATGGTATCACTGTCACACACTTACCTGAGCAATGGCTTTAAACTAATAGAGGAGAAATGTAGATTAGATGTTAGGAAGATATTGTTTCCTAGGATTTCTCAGAGAAACTGTGGCTGTCCCATCCCTGTAAGTGTTCAAGGACATTTTGGACAGGGCTTGGAGCAACCTGGGATAGTGGAAGGTGTCCCTGCCCATGGCGGGGGGTTGGAGCTGGATGGGCTTTTAGGTCCTTCCCAGCCCAAACTGTTCTATGGTTGTAAAAAAAGCAGACTTGACGCAGCTAGGACATGAATTGCTTTTGGATATATTCTGGAAGTGAGATTGAAAATTCTCTGGTTGCAATCTTGTCACTGTGAAGACAGAGAAAAATGGCATTAAATTAATTAGCAGAATTTATCATAATTTCCATATCTGGAGTCTATTTTGAAACTGAAACAGGTGACTCCATACTTTCTGTCTTGCCATTAAGTATTTATGTGACATGCTCTCCAAAAAACCTTCACAAAGCCTTTGAATTTTTCTGCTGGTCCATCAAATTTTTCTTTGCTACCTCACAGATGAGTTCGCTGCCTTCACTGTGAAACTCAAAGAAATGTTCCCACCATTCCCTTACCCAATTTTATGAAGAAATCTGTTATGTCTGAGCATACATTTAAAATCTACATGGACACTTTTCTGTGTTTGTACAGAACTTAGCACAGGAAAAGTACCTGGCTCAATGTTATGGACCCCAAACACAATCATAATCCACTAAAAATAAATGAAGCAAATTAATAGTGGAAAATTATTACTGGTCCTTTTAAGAACTACTTTTGACAGTCTTCAAAATAGTCCTCTGCATTAGTGCTCATGGACGAATACTTCAGAAATTTTACAATAATAAAATTTATAACAAGGAAACAAATGGACTATGTCCTGTTCCAGAACCAAGGGAAAATCAAAAAAAGAGGGTCAACTCACATTTTAGTAGTAGTAGACAGACCAAGAAGCGTCAACTATTGCTTTTTAAAGACTAATAGACATTGTTCAAGGTCCCCCTGCCAGCTGTGACTAGTATTTACATGGAAAACATCAGATTTTTTTTCGAGATGACTAAGTGACTGCTTACAGATACCTGGGCCCATCCTTTTTTTGAGGTGTATTTTTCCTCTCCCTTTTCATCCAAGGTTGTGGTCAATGCCCTCCTGGGAGCCATCCCTTCCATCGTGAATGTTCTGCTTGTCTGCCTCATCTTCTGGCTCATCTTCAGCATCATGGGAGTGAACCTCTTTGCTGGGAAGTTTTGGAAATGTGTCAATATAACAGATGAAAATTTCGATTTAAGTAGCATAATCGATAACAAAACAGACTGTGAGATGTATAACACCACAGGAAAAATATTCTGGGTCAACGTTAAAGTCAATTTTGATAATGTTGCCTCTGGCTACCTGGCTCTTCTTCAGGTGGTAAGTGGTGCTTGCCCTCAGTAGCCAGCACCTTGTCAGGGGGTCTTGACCTTTTGTCAATTCCCAACTCATCTCTAAGGGTAATGCAAGGAGTGAAATATCCTACAGCTTGCTTTCCCCCTGTAGCTGGCTGTTCATGCACACAAGTGGCAAAAGGGGGACAGATGAGACTCTACTGTGATTTTCCAGGGGATAAAGTAACATCTGGTGGACAAGTGCTGTTGCAGCCTCTAGCAGTTTTGTGATCCTGAGACCTGGAGTCAATCTCAGAAGGAATTCTGGGGCAAATAGTGACCTTTTCTGTCAAACTATGGATTTGTTCAGCCATGAGGGTTGCGTGGCCTTTAGAACCACGCTGAGGAAGGTTTGCTCTGTCAGAATCCTGGGATAAAGTGTTCTGTCCCACCCTTGAGAGCTTTCATATCCTAATGAGGATGAGAACGCCACACACAGCAGCCAGAGCTCGGTGCTTTGTGCATGTGAACCCAGCAAAGGCTCTTGCTCCAGTCAGTGTCATTCAGATATTGCAATTTATGTGAAGACTTTTAAGGTCAAAGTTCAACATATTTTCCAAAATCTTTTATTCCAGGCAACATTTAAAGGTTGGATGGACATCATGTATGCAGCAGTAGATTCACGAGAGGTCAGTCATTTTATTCAAACCATATTTTTTGTGAATGCTACTGCTTCTGCAAATGCATTATTTGTTTTGCACTTCTACATCTGCTGTTTGTCTGTGCTAAGTACTTCCAGTAATTATTTTTTATCAGATGATATAAACATTTCATCTGCAAATGACTCATAATATCCTAAAGCTCCTCTGTTGAAATGGGGAGAGGGTTTCAGCTCTACATCCGCCCACTTAAACAGAACAAAGTGGTATGACTTTGGAGGGAAAGAACTTGAAATGTAGAGGATGTCTCAATTTCATTATGAGTTCCAAGGAATAAAAGAATTTTTAAACTTTAATATTATAATAATGCTAATATTTTATATGAAAATATAAATAAATATAAGTAATATATAAATATGAAAATAATAATAATAGCATTTTCATATATTGATATGTTTTTGCGTGTGTTTCAATGTTTTTCTTCTTTTTTCTTCAATGTGAAAAGCTATTTTTCTTCTTCTGATTTTGTTTTTGTTCATAATAACCAGAAGTTTTTGCTAAGAAGAGAAAAAAGAACAACAACATATCTAGGCCAAGATTTTTAATAGCAAGAGCTTGGAGTTTGACTTCTACATAATTTGCTTGATTTTTCATGTACTGGGAAATTTACAGCTCCTGTTCTTATTGGAAGGAACTGAACTGGTGCTTCTGCAATGCCTGTGAAAATCATGTCAAGAATATTCAAACAAAATTTTGTGTTGTGCACGATTGGTAGTTTTAAACTATACCACTTCTGTCACAATTAGCAGTAAGGCTGTAAATCTTGATTCCTCCTGGAATCAATTTTTGAGAGCAGCTTCAATATGAAGATTATTCCAAATTGGGCCCACGTTGTTGTTGGTTATTTCTCAAGTTGCTTCTCATTCTTGCAGAAAGATGATCAGCCGAAGATGGAGAGAAATCTGTATATGTATCTCTACTTTGTGAACTTCATCATCTTTGGATCTTTTTTCACCCTGAACCTCTTTGTTGGTGTAATCATTGACAACTTCAACCAACAAAAGAAAAAGATAAGTATATTGGTTGCGCTTTAGAGAGCAAGGTCCTATACATGGAATCTAAAACTTCTATCGTCATTTACCAGAGCATTAATAATTAAGTTACAAGAAATAACTTTCTCCTTTCTTTTCCCCTGTAACCTGAACACCTAGATCTTCCTGAAACATTTCAAAGCCTCTTAAAATTTCACTCTTTTTTGGGAACTGAGCATGACAGGAGACTTGTTATTTAGAAAGTGGTCTGCTACAGATGCTCTGATGGGTGTTTTGGATATTCAGCAAGCCCAGCATGTGGGAAGCCAGGGGATGATTTGCTCCTGTCCATATTTTTTGTTTTCCTGCTTTTTGAGTGAGCTGAGTTTCACACTAAGACATCTACTCTGTGAACATCTGGTTTGTGCCACTGATTTTTCAGACACAGTGAGATGATATGAAAAGGGCCAGTACCAGCAAGGTGTGAAAACAGAAGGAATGACCATTTCCAGAATTTTAGACATTTTAAGTACAATAGTTTTCTTCTCATTAAATAACAGTGACATTTTTTTGTATACTTAGGTGGGGAAGATATCTTTATGACAGAAGAACAAAAAAAATACTACAATGCAATGAAAAAGCTGGGATCCAAGAAACCTCAAAAGCCTATTCCAAGACCGCTGGTAAGACTGAGATCTTCAAAGGGAAAATGCATTACAAAAGAACAATTTGATTCACTGAAAAGTGCATATATGTATATATTGCATATAAATTATTCATACTGTCTTTACATTAATACTCACACAGTGCTCCAAAGTCAGTTCCACACCAAAAGGTTGACTGAATTATTTTACAGGTTAAATATTTATTAAGTTCTCTGCATAAATATTATTGGGTTTTATATTCACCTCAGAAGTGATAAAACGTCAGGATGGGAAGGGATTTTTAAAGTCATTTTTATACTCTGCCTTTCTCCAATTTCTCCAACTTCACTGTAGCTGAGTGACTTTGCAACATAAAAATTGGAAATGTTAGAAACATGTATGGATGAGTAGTCCTTATTTTCCTAACTGATGTCAGAAGTATTTTTTTGCCCCTCTAGAACAAATATCAAGGTTTCCTTTTTGACATTGTAACATCCCAAATCTTTGATGTTGTCATCATGGGTCTCATCTGCCTCAACATGATCACGATGATGGTGGAAACCTATGAGCAAAGTGAAACGAAGACAAACGTCCTCAGCAAAATCAATATACTCTTCGTTACCATCTTTACTGCAGAATGTGTGCTGAAATTGCTGGCTCTGAGGCACTATTATTTCTCAAATGGCTGGAACATATTTGATTTAGTTGTTGTTATTTTGTCAGTTGTTGGTAAGTAAAATTGTCTGGCAAGTTCTTTACTATATCAATTATTATTCTTTTTAGAAAAAAAAAGTAGTTAAAATTTATTAACTGCAAATAGTCATTGAAATGTAAGTCATAGTACTGTAAAGTCTTAAGGAAAAAATAAGCACCCTCCCCATGATGATATTAAATAATATTAAATGAGATTTAAAACAATTCTTTTACTAAAAGTGTGTATATATTTATTATGGTTCTTTAGGGTTTTTTTTCCTCATCTGAAATACAGAATGAATAACCCATCATAGCAGTATCACATTACGTGATAATTTCCATTTTCACAGATTTAGTGCCAACTAAGAAATCTTCAATCACATCAAATTGCTGCGTTTTGTCATCTGTATTTGTGGCAGATGACTGAAATATATAGAGAAATAGGAATACTGGAATATACATAGAATAGGAAGACTGGAATTAAATTAAAGCCTGTAGAATTCAGTTTCTGTGAACTCAGGCATTGCTGACTGAAAATAAGGGTTCACACCGTGTAACAGGATAGAAAAGATCACGGAAAATATGTTAGTTTCTATTTTAAGGAATTGCAATGGAAGAATGGGGTAAAGAGCTCTGTTGCAAATTTGAGCTTCCTGCCAATTTAACTATTCCCAGGGCTACTACTGCCAACAAGCAACAGGCATTTAGGGGAAGAAAGACATTTCATTTCTTTAGTATGACTGATGTCTTGGGTAAGTAAGATTCCAGTAAGACTATGGCTCTTTCTTGAGAAATTAAGTTTCTGGATTGTAAATACAGAAAAATGTATCCAAAACAGCTACACTTAGAAAAGAGAAACCTCTTCTAGTGCTACTAGATGTAATTTTTTTTTCATTCAAACAGAGAAAAAATAACATCCGTGTGTAGCTCTGTCCCTGAATGAACCAAAAGCCATTGTAGAGTGGCATGCACAACTTCCATGTTCATCACTGTGTTTGCTTCTACATATCTTGCCTGTATTATCTAAGTGATAACCATGACATTGCAGTATATTTTGTTTTCTTAGTTTAGCTTTGTAGCTTCAGCATTTGAAGACAAATGTAGAAGGTAACCTGAACCTGCTGAAATATTCATGCAACCAGAGTCAAAGAAAACCATCAGTCACCAAGTATCAACTGATACAGATATTTGATGTGCACAGAAAGTTCCTTGTCATTTTTAGTGCAGCAAGGACTGTCCTCTGATGGCTGAAGAATGTAGTTCATAGTTGCTGATTTCTACTATTTTTTTCAGTCAGCTTCTCCTAAAAGTTATTCTGGTAGAGCTTAGCAAACACACATCAGATATTTTTGAGCTGTGAGCTGTTCCAGCCTCCTTACTACTTAAGGAAAAATGTGATATTCTAATGAGCTGTTATCCTTTCCTTTTCAGTCTTACTGATTTCCAGCATTGGCGAAGTCTTTGAATATTTCTTACCACCCTCATTCTTCAGGGTCATTCGCTTGGCCCGGATTGGGAGAATACTGAGGCTCATCCGGGGAGCCAAAGGAATTCGAACTCTCCTGTTTGCCTTAATGATGTCCCTACCTGCTCTGTTCAACATTGGCCTCTTGCTCTTTCTGGTCATGTTCATTTATGCCATTTTTGGCATGGCTAACTTTGCCTATGTGAAGATGGAAGGCGGCATTGACGATATGTTCAACTTCCAAACCTTTGCTAACAGCATGCTCTGTCTCTTCCAAATCACCACATCAGCTGGCTGGGATGGTCTTCTCAACCCTGTTTTAAACACTGGACCACCATATTGTGACCCAAACAGAAATGGTACCATAGATGAATGTGGTAAACCTGCCATAGGTATTATTTATTTTGTAAGTTACATCATTATCTCATTTCTCATTGTCGTAAACATGTATATAGCTGTTATTCTGGAGAACTTCAATGTTGCCACTGAGGAAAGTACAGAGCCTTTAGGGGAAGATGACTTTGACATTTTTTATGAAATCTGGGAGAAGTTTGATCCTGAGGCAACTCAGTTTATAGCTTTCTCTGCACTTTCAGACTTTGCAGATGCTCTGTCTAAGCCTTTGCGTGTACCAAAACCAAACAAAGTTGAACTCATAGCAATGGACCTGCCTATGGTCAGTGGGGACAAGATACACTGCTTGGATATCTTGTTTGCTTTCATCAAGAGGGTATTGGGAGATTCTGAGGGGGCGGATGCTCTGAAAGTACAAATGGAGGAGAAATTCATGGCTGCCAACCCGTCAAAACCATCCTACGAGCCAATATCGACTACGCTCAGACACAGGCAAGAGGAAGTGTCGGCCACGGTGATCCAGCGTGCCTACAGGAGGCACCTGCTCCGGCGCTCCATCAAACAGGCTTCCTACATGTACCAGCGCAGAACTTGCAGCATTGACACTCTGGGGGATTCTGCTCCAGAACACGAAGGACTTATTGCATCTATGCTGTGTGAAAATTATGGCAGGAGTCTTAACAAGTCTGAAACTTCATCCTCAGTGTCCATCCCTCCGTCGTATGACAGTGTCACAAGAGATAGTAGTAGCAATCTCATGGTTGAGAATGGAGAAGTAACAGGCAGTCAACAATCTCCAGACATTAAGTAGTCAATCGGTGACAAAGTTGTCAGGAATATTTTTAAATTTGCACAGAAGATGATACTGTAAATACATTTCAGCTGAGGCAGCCTCCCTGTGAGACCAGGTCTGTTGATGGTGATCAGTTAATTATGGCAGCTGGAGAATCATGGCCTTTGGCTCTGCTGTGTTCAGTTTGCTTCAATATTTACATGTTCAGAGAAAGGTTTTGGATCTGTTTGACCAATGCATCCCACTGCAAAGCAGGTCCCACGGTACCTGGGTGCTGTGACATGTTCACAGCAGTGATAGGCAACCTCAGCTGATATTTCCCCTGTACAGGAAGCAGAGAAAAGTCCAAGCACCACTGGATCTCCTGGAGAACAGAAAATGAATGTCAATATGAGCATAAATTGAGGAAGGGAAAGGAGCTGAAATTTATTCCGTTCCTAATTGATACTATCATTATAAACCTGTTTAGCAAATGGCTGCTGATTTTTTAAATCTTTGGGTTTTTTTTGTTTGGGGACAGATGTGCCACAAACATAGACCTTGTATGATCCACAGATATTCCACAATGTAGTGGATTTCTTCCCATAGGATCAATTTACAGAATAAACCAAGGCATGTATGTTATCATAGTTGTGTTACTGAAGTTTAATTAAATAATAAATACAACTCTTAGTATTATAGAAGTCATACTGAGCAGAGTAAAACCTTGCTTTATGTTTTGCCTGTGAAGATTTTTTTTTGTTTTAACCTGGCTTCCTCTGGCAGTGAGGTGAAGGCAGCTGTGCCATCAGTCACCCCATAAAAAATTGTGTTTATTGCATACTTTTCTCAAACTTCACCTAATGGTTGAGTTTCGTGTTCAAGTTCATTCTTGACAATGTGCTAGAGAAGAGAAACACAAATAAACATTTCCACTGCCTGGAAATTGGTAATATCACTTCAGCCACTCCCTTAGACACCAGAAACCCAGGGGGGGGAGCTACACATGGGACCCATCAGAGCTGTCCTTGGTCATGGTGATGAACATCATCCATAGTCAGGGAATGACCTGGGCCTAAGGTAGGTGTATCCCATTGGAGATAGGAGCCTTTCTCCCTCCTGCCTGTGCTTCTCTGAGAGGAGAACCAGCCTTCTTTCTCCTGCAAAGATTAGAGAAATCAAATCACCAGTAATGTGGGCAATTAGGAAATCTGGGTTGAATTACTTGGGTTTGGGGTTAATGTAAGACTGAGGATGTACTCATAAATTCTACTTCTCATGGAACTACGTGTGCAGATGGGCTCTCATGGTTTCTCATCCCACCACATTTTCCTTATGAAGTCCTTTATCTTCATGTCCTTGCATCTTGGGCTTCTCAGAAAAACACATGCCCAAACACTACCTAATCTTTTGTCCTTTGTACATGTACTTTGGAGTTACTTCCAGCTGATGCACTTTGCTGTCTGAGGACTGTTGTGTTTTCCTTTGTCATGTACTAGATGTAGTAACAAATTACCCCTGACTAACTAAGTCTTTAAAGTTTAAGATGTTTTTTATTTTTCTCAGTTGCAAGGTTGCAGCTGTGTGATTACTGTTGGGTTTGGCAGGTTCTGGCAAGGCTCAGGTGAGCTTTTCCGTCCACACTGATTTCAGCCAGAAAAGCGTTTTCTGATTGAGTGGGATCTCCTGTGCACTTGTTTGCAACCTGCAGCAAGTTTTATTCTCTCTTGAATGACCCTTCTCTGTGGTTGCAGTTATATTCTTATGTCTTAAGTTGCTTTCTTCTCCTGTCTTTTCCATCTCTTCAGATTGTGAGCTTTTTGGACAGAAATTCTCTTTTAGTATGAATGGTAAATTACACTTAATAACAAGACTCTGTTTTCAGTTAATATTGCCTGAAGACTGATGCAAATAAATAATATTTATAGTACCTTTTAGTTTCATCCATGGTATTCCCTTAGCTTCTCCCTAGCCATTCCTAAAATTGTAGCACCTTTAATTAGTTTTGACTAATACTCCCTCAGATTTTAAGGGAGGAGCACAGTGAATCTGTGTTATACCAGAAAAGTCAACAGCTCTGTGCCTTTGGAGCTCAGGGGCTCTATTCCTTCAAATAAAAAATAATTCTAACTATAAAAGAATTGATGAAAGTAAATGGGTTTATTTGGCTAAAATTTTTTTAACCACTTTCACAGCATGTGAACAACGACAGCTGAGGAGCTGACTACATGGCACTGGTGGGATGATATTTCCCAGCTCCAGCCTGTTCAATGTCAGCTTCCCAAGATGTGCAGGATCCACTGAGGAGCAGTAAAGAGCCACATGCATCATTCTCATGGATTTGGGGGTGCACTGAACAGTACTGACATCACATTCTCTCAGGAAATTGGATTAAACATATCCATTCCTGAATGTGGTGCAACTCATCTTTGCCAGTTTGTGTGCCAGGAAGTATTTCGTATTGGAAGAACAATAAAGTGTTGGTCAGATAAATACAAGCCTCACTGATGTCCTTCTCTCTGGGAAGGCCACCCTGAAACCGAGCCAGAGCTCCCCCGATGTAGGAGATCAGATGCCAAAGTTCATTTGGTACCCAAAGTGAATTGTTTGTCGGTGCAAGAAATGACAAGTACCCTGTAGGGTGAACTTTACCATCTGCAGATACTTCTGAGTAAAAGTGATATTATTTTAGGGAAGACAGTTCCCTTGCCATGTTCTTTAATCACAGAATCATAGAATGGGTTGGGTTGGGAGGAACCTAAAAGACCACCTCGTTCCACTCCCCTGCCATGGGCAGGGACACCTTCCACTAGCCCAGGTTGCTCCAAGCCCCACCCAGCCTGGCCTTGGACACTTCCAGGGATGAGGCAGCCACAGCTTTGCTGGGCAACCTGTGCCAGGGCCTCCCCAACCTTATAGCAAAAAAAAGTCTTTCTTATGTCCAAGTTCAACGTATCCTTTTTCAGTCTAGAACCCTGATAAAAAGTCTCCCTTCATCTTTCTTATAAACCCTCTTTATGTAATGAAAGGCCACAGGAAAGTCTTCGAAGCCACAAGAAGGTCCCAAACATTTGGGAGATGAAGTTCAGAATATAAGCATAGCAGTTAGAAAATACACCCTTAGAAATAAATAATCTTCCAAATCCTTCTGGTTCTCCTCTGAGCCTCTTAATTTTGGATCCTACTGCTGCCCTTAAAAATATCATGCTTTCCTGTGGTGGCTGTGCAGCATACAGCCTTGTTTCCAGATGGATTGCTGTCCTTTTTGGTCGTTCAGAGCAGTATTTCATGTGATTTTAGTCATTATTTTAGCCAGGCTGCATTATCAGCCTGGTCTCTTCAACACTTACCTCTTTCAAACTCTCTATCACTTAAAATTTTACCCCAAATTATTGCATTTTTAAAGGGGTTTATTAATAGAGACAACAAAAAATTGAGGCCTGAGAGCTTTTGCCTTTGACAGCCCATGAGAAACACAAGTTCAACAACACGATGTATCAGTTTGTTCCTTTGATAGTGACGTGGAACAATAAAGATAACGAGAAATTACGTGAGAATTCCAGAACATCTGTGCCTCTCTGCAGTGGGCTTCATTTCAGCACCTAAAGCACACACATTTTTCATAGGAAATCAAAGTAATGGGAAATCCTTGAATATTTGCAAACCAGTCAAAAGAGCTAAAGGTGGCGGGAAAAAAAAAATAAACTAATGAATAAAAAGCTATTTTCTTCAGCAATATTTTCTTCAGGACCTGTAGCATAAGGTAAACTGACTTTACCATTGAGACTATCCTTAACTGAACCACGTGAATAATTTAGTTCAGCGTTTCTCAGATCCTGGGCAAATTGATGGAGCTGCACGGCATGAAACTCCAATTGTGCTTGAAAGAAAGGTGACATTTTTTCCTCCCATTCACCAGACACCTTTGAAATTCAACAGTTGTGAATTAAAACTGGATCATGTGCTGGGAAGCAATGCTAGGACGAATAATAATCTGTGATATGAAGAGAGATTCAAATTTAGTTTGTTCAGCCTAGAAATAACAGCTGAGAGGATGCACTGCAACTTTCAGTAAATAAAGAAGGCGGGAAAATATAAGCGAGGGAGAAAAATGTTTAAAAGACAAATAGAATAGTCAGGGAAAAATTAAGTTGTAAATTAGAGGTGGCTTCTTTTCTTCAGAGGATGGAGTCACCAAACTGTTTTTAGCAGGAGCAGAGAAGCCAGTTTGACTGGAAGGTAAATAGTTACACGTGTTTTCAAGGGATTATTTGCCACAGTACTGTCAAGGGGAACTGTGACCCAACAGGCTCCTTATTTCCTCTCAAAACTATTTGAATTTAATAAAATTAAAACTGGGATCTACATCTGGACAGGCAAACTTGTTGAATGCTTCCTCCTAGTGGTTTTCGATCAAAATGACATTTTCAATGTGCAAAAATAAAAAAGTGGGGCCTCTGTCTCAGGTATAGAGAGTGAAACCTGAACAGATAAATAACTACCTGAAAAAGTATTAGCAGCAAGTAGAGATCTTAGAGGGAGGGGGAGGAGAATTGTGCTAAAAGAAAGCTGCGATTTAAAGTTCAGAAAACAAAATGAGAGAGAATTTCCAGTGTAAAAGAGAATTAGACCATGAATAGGAAGCTGAAACAGTAATAAATAAATCACTGGCTATATAAGAAAGGAGAAGAAAAAGTAAAGAAGATGTGAGTTTGGTTTAAAATGGGCAGGGATGAGGTTCTGGATAGCTTTAAAGTTGATCTATCTATATATATTATAAATATCAGGTAAATAATCTCCTTAATTTTCAGTGAAGACTGTTGTCAATATGGGATCATATCTTCCTTGGCAAACAAAAAGTGTTTGAATGGAAATGTGAGTAAATCCATGGATGGACACAGAAGGGAATTAAAGCAATGTTGGGGTACAGAATAACCCCTTTGCAAAAATTCTGTTGGGAACTGGCACATGAACCTGCAGTTCTCTCTCTAAGGATTTTGTGAGAGCCTGTCAAATCAGGAAAGGTAGCAGGAGAGAAAAAAATCCACAAAATCCAACCTAAATGCAATACTTGTATTAGAAAACGAAGTAACAAGCAGCTCAAGCAGAGACTTGCTGATCTGAATTAAGTATATTGCAGGGCTGTGGGACACATTTTGGAGGGGAAATAATCAAAGATTTGAAGGACAGTGGAAAATTGAATAAAAAAGGTTTGAAATCTATTTACTAAGAAAGAAGAATGTGGCAAATCTAATCCCCTGGTATCCTGAGAGAATGTAACAGAGCATGATATGTCTTACTGGGGGCCAAATGGGGATATTTGCTTCCAGGGGATGGAAACAGCAGATCCCTGTGGAGACCTGCATCAATTACTGAAACAGAAGGGTTGGGATGTGTAACGTGGTGCAATGAAACAGAGAAATGGAAGTGAAGATCTGTCAGCTGAGACTCAGCCCGTGGGGGGCAGGTGGTGCTGAGGCAAAGGGGAGGCACTGGTCAGGCTGCAGCTCTGCACACATTGGTACGAGATGCCCAAGGAATATTCACGTAAACCAAACAAGATTTAAAGGGTTTCTACAATGGACATGAAATTAGAAAGCCTTTAGAAAGAAATCTGGACTCCTGGCTAGTTCAATCCTGCGGAATGAAAGCTGAGGTACTTGAGAGGGGAATAAATGTTGGTGCGGGTTAAACCAGAGTATTGAGCAAGGTTTATTTTGAACAGTCTGCATCAACCACCCGCCCTCCAAAGTCTATAGGAGGGCGCAGTTTGCAGTTTTCCTGCAGTGAGTTTTCCCTTTGGAAGCTTGCCATGATCCCATGGCTATGGACCAGGCCTCTTGCACAGAGGAAAGCTGGAAGATGCACCTGGAAAATTTGTCTTTTGTACCCTATTGGTCATAAAGCACAATTTTCCCCACAACAGCAAGATCCAGTACTCCAATATGTGTCTGCTTATATCCCATCAAGTTGTTTGAGATGGTCCCTGAGACTTTATATGTGTTGGGAGAGTAATACCAGAAAATGGAAAGGTATTTTCCATGTTTTCACTGAAAGGAACTGGAAAGGCAGGTCAGTGCTGCCAAATATCTTAAGGGTGGATTTGGTTTTATTTGACTAAAGTCATTTGTTCCACTGGGGTTACAGGTCTTGACCTGAGGACATCAAGGAGAATGTTTGCCACCTGGTAATTTCTTTCCCAGTTAATCAGCCTCACACTTAAAATCACAAGCTTACATCTTCATTTAAATTAGCTTGACTTCAGTGCCAAGTCACTGCTTCTTGATACACCTTTAATGCTACATTAGAATTTTATTTAGCACCTTCAATGAAAATATTACTCACTAACACCTCTGTATTTATTATTTTAATGTGAGTGGAAGGAGCTCTTAAAGCCTCTCACACAGGCATTTTCTCAGCAATCAAGCAACCTTTTGGCTCTTGTCAACACCTTCCTATACCTGACAAACCAATAACACAGCTGAGTTTGTCATGGTCGTTATAGCCAGGATGGAATGCAGCCAATATTCACCTCCTTGGATGGAGTTGAAGAGCAGGAACCAACAGTCAGGAGCTTAATTGGATGCGGCAAGAACAGGGTTAATGCATTCACCCATCAGGAGACAGCTGAAAGAGATAAACAATCAGGAAACAAACTATTTATAAGGCAGGAGAGGGGTGGAAGTGGTTGGTTTTGTGGGATTTTTAATGATTTTTTTGTTGTTTTGTTTTTTGGGCTGGTTGGGGCTTGGTTTTTTGTTGGTTTTGTTTGTTTTTGGGAGTTTTTTGTTACTTTTTTGGGGGGGGAGGTAGGTGTGGTTCATTTGGTTGTTGTTGTTGGAGTAAGGACTAGGGTTTTTTGGTACCTGTGCTCTAAACCAGTAGTGGCATCCACATCTAACAAGGTAGTAGTGCAGCTTTAGGCATATTTACTCTGTTTTATAGAGAAGTTTTTGTTGTGATTGTTGTTCCAGCCAGGCTTTCAATGTATGTGGACTTGGAGAGTTTATCCTTGATTTTTCTTTTCATTTCTGAAGGAATGACTATGTTTGATTGCCTCTTTCAAGGGCTGGGATTTATTGCTGTACTTTTTGTGTTTAGTATTTTGTTTGAGGTGTGAAAGGAGACTACATTTGGAGTTGTGGTATGTTTTTGGGGTGGGACTGACATGAGTGATTTACGTATTTCCATGTTTGGTCAAAAATAGTTCAGTATTACCCCATGTGTAAGAGAAAATGGGACCAATTGTCACTGCTTTCAGGAGTTCCTGCCCGTGTCTCACCTGTTTGCTCTTCAACTTTTCTTTTACTTTACACAACCTGTGGAAATGGGCTTTTGTTTTGCCTTTTTTTTTTTTCTATATGAATGTGAGTACAGAAAGGGCTAAGGAGTGAAAATCAGTTAGAAAAAGCAATATATGAGAAGTAACAGGTGGTGAGAAGTGCTTTTCCCGCTTCCATTCTTGCTGTTGGACTCTAAAATGCCCTGAAAAGAGGGGGCTGTTGCCTTGAAAAGAGTCTTCCAACTCTTTTGGAGACCCCAGTCAAGTGTTAGGATTTTGTGTTATTTTGTATGGATGGCTGTGTTTGTGTTGAGTAGAGCAATTCCCTCCAAAAACCTGGCGGAAGCCCCAGTCCTATCCCATTTACAGTCACTCCCAAATCAATGCTTGAAAACAGATGAAAGAGTAAATAAAATAAACACTCTCTGAGAGAGCACTCAAATATTGCAGAGGAGGAAAAAAAGAATTGGACTTTGCTTGATGCTGAGGAGAATATTCAATATCCAGTCAGGGTCTGACCCTGCACTCAGAGGGATCAGCCTGGAAAAGCAAGATGTGGAGGTTCAGTGTGTGCATTGATGTGCTTTAATGGGACATTTCCAGTCAAGGGCATCTGCTTCTTAAGGGCTCTATTTGCCAGACGAAGGATAATGCATTAAGGATGAAATATGAGAAGCTGACAGCCTTGAGTAGTTATAGGTTTGTATAAAATCTTCTGCAAAGAGGTAAAACAGAAATATTTGAAAGATTCCTCCACTTTTAACAGTTTGAATTGTTGGATGCTTGGAGAACCCAGTGACTTCAATGTAATTTTTCTCAGGAGGTAACTGGGCCTGCTGCATTAGCTGCCAGATCTAGCCTAGTCTAAAGCTACTTCCTGCATAAATAAAGATGAGGGGGAAATTGGTGGTGGGATGGAAATATAAAATGGGAATATAAAAAATATATGGAAATATAAAAATACAGAAATATAAAAATGAGAGTAAGCAGGAGAGGGTGAGAAACTTTCAGGCTGCTGGCAAACAGAAAAAAGAGAGAAGGAAGCCCAAAGAGATGATGGTTAGTGCTTGACTTCATCTCTCAGGCAGAAGATACAGCCGGTGAATTGTGCTGATTTTTGCTTGGGGAGAGTTAATTTTCTTCACAGTAACTGTTATGGGGCTAAGTTACAGGTTTGTGCTGAACACAGTGTTGATAATCTAGAGATGCTTTTGTTGTTGCTGAGCAGCACTTGCACAGCATCAAGGCCTTCTCTGCTTCTTGTACTGCCACACTGGTGAGGGGCCTGGGGGTGCCTGAGAAGTTGGGAGGAGATACAGCTGGGACCCCTCTGACCAAAGACATATTCCACATCACCTGACATCATGCTCAGTAAATAAAGTGGGGGGATGTTTGGAGTGATGGCATTTGTCTTCCCAAGTCACCATTATGTGTGAAGGGACCCTGCTCTCCTGAAGATGGCTGAACTCCTGCCTGCCTGTGGAAAGTGTTGAATGAATTCATTGTTTTGCTTTGTTTATGTGTGTGGCTTTTGCTTTACCTTTTAAACTGTCTTTATTTCCACCCATGAGTTTTCTCACTTTTTCTCTTCTGATTCTCACCCTGATCCTGCTGGTGGGGGAGTGACTGAGTGGGTGCCTGGGATTAAACCACAACAGACTTCTCTTCATGCTCAATGTGTGGCTCGAAGGGTTAGAGACAATGAGAGATTTGATTGAAACATGCCAGATAGATTTAGTAGCTGTTATTGCCATTTAGCTATTAATTGGCAGGCTCCTGTGCTTGCCATGGGGCTCACTTGCCTGGCTGTGTGTTAGAGCCTTGTTAGTGGCTCCTTGTTGCAATTGCTGCTCTCTGTAGTGCTGATCAAGATACTCTGCTGTGCCTGGGGACTTATTGATAACAGCCCTGGTGATGTGCCTGGGCTGGCAGATGACCAGGGCATCCCTGGTGTGTCTGTGCTGCTGAACTGGCCAGGCTGGGACTCCAATGTGACCTCCAATAAAAGGGACTGTGAACTGTAGATGAGGCCATGATGGAGCAGACCTCCCCTGGAGAAGCTCATACTGGAGCAGGTTAATGCCTGAAGGAGGCTGTGATCCTGTGAGGATTGTCACAAGTTGTGAAGAACTGCAGCCTGTGGGCAGAGCCTGTGTCAGAGAAATTTGGGGAGAACTTTCGCATGGGTGGAACACCACACTGGAGCAGGGGAAGCAGAGATGCGCCTGAAACCTGTGGTGAAGATGATGGTGAGGAGCAGTTCCCTGCGGCCATGGAGGACCAGGATGTGGGCCATGGCAGGAACCCCTTATGGCAGCCAGGCTGGGGGTGAGGAGAGGAGTTCATTGCAGTGCTAAACCCTGTAACCTGGCCCCAAAGAGCTGGGCGTGGAGATTGTAATGGTTGTACCTTTAAATGCTGTAACATTGCATGTTACAGGAATTACTGTACCAGGAGCCACACGGACCAATGGAAGAAAAGCATTAAAAGAAGTGAAAGAGCAGAGTGACCTGACCTGGGTTTGGTGCCCAGTAACTCAGTGCAACACACCATTCCTCCTGTCCTGAGGGGCCATCATGACTGATGGAGCCCAAACTTCTGGACTAAATGAACACAAAGGACCTTGTGGTGCAGACCTTGTTAAGAAAACTACTCTGACCATTGATGAGACTCACTGGCCATCACATTCCCACCACCAGAGGGTTTTACTGCTGGGACTGAAGCCCCTTCAGAACAGATGGCTCCAGTGAGGTGGTGGGGGCTCCGCTTGGCTCCTTACATGCCCCTCTCACATACATTCAGACCATGTTTCATCCCTTTGTGTGAAGGATTGGAAGTTCATGGCCTCTTGTCTTGGGCTCTGGTCATTCAGATTCCTTATTTGTTTATTGTATTGAAGGGTGGGAAGGGAGGTCATGGTTAATGAACTTGTATTGGGAATTTTATGACCTGACCACGATGCAAATGATGTGGAACAAGGGGTGGAAAGCACTGGGTTTGCCTGGGGTAAATTTTCTTCCTGGTAGCTAGTATGGGACTGTTTGGATTTGTGCTGGACACAGGTTTTGTAACATGGAGGTGTTCTTGCTATTGCTGAGCAGGGCTTGCACAGAGCCGATGCCTTTTTGGCTTCTCACAGTGCCTTGCTGGTAAAGGGACTGGGAGCACATGGAAAACTGGGAGGTGACACAGCCAGGACAGTTGACCCTAACTGACCAAGGGATTCCAGACCATGTGACATCATGCTCAGTGTATAAAGTGGGGGGGAATAAAGAATAATGGGGGGATAGTGAGCGGGATGGTGTTCCTTCCCAAGTCACCATTATGTGTGATGGAGCCCTGCTCTCCTGGGGATGACTGAACACCTGCCTGCTTATGGGGAGTGCTGAATGAATTCCTTGGTTTGCTTTGCTTGTGTGTGTGGCTCTTGCTTTATCTATTAAACTGTCTTTATCTCAACCTATGAACTTTGTCACTTTTGTTCTCCCAGTTCTCTCCCTGATGCCACTGGTAGGGGAGTGAGCGAGTGGCTGTGTGGTGCTTAATTACTGTCTGGGGTTAAACCATGGCATGCATTTATTTAGTAATTATTTTTTATTGTGTAGCATTCACTCAAAGGTGGAGGGTGGAGCTCTGCTCAAGGCTGGCTCTCTTGGCACTACCAGGAAGAGCCTGGTCCATCATCTTGACATCTCCCTTCAGATACTGATACACATGTGTGAGATACCATCTCTTCTCAAGGCTGAACAGGCCCAGGTCCCTCAGTCTTGTGAGAGAGTTGCTCCAGTCCCTCATTTAACTTTGTAGCCTCCACTGGGTCTGCTCCAGGAGCTCCATGTCCCTCCTGTCCTGAGGAACCCAGAACTGGACACAGCACTCCAGATGTACCTCACTGGGGCTGGGTAGAGGGGCAGGATCCCCTCCCCAACCTGCTGCCGGTGCTCTGCCTTAAAGGAGGTTGTAGACAGGTGGGGGTTGGTCTCCTCTCCCTGATAACAAGCAGTAGGATAAGAGGAAATGGCCTCAAGTTGCACCAGGGTAGGTTTAGATTCAATATTAGGAGAAATTCCTTCACAAAAGGGGACATTGAGCCATTGGAACAGATTGCCCAGAGAAGTGGTGAAGTCACCATCCTTTGGAAAGGTTCAAAAAACATGTGGGTATGGCATGTAGGGACAGGGTTCAGTGGTGGACCTGGCAATATTAGGTTAATGCCTGGGCTTGATGGTCCTGGAGGCCTTTTCAACCTAAAGGATTCTTTGCAGTATCAGACTAGGAGTTTTAGAGCTGGAAGAGCTTGAGGGCAGGTCTCATGTTCACCCAGGGCTCCTTAGGCTGATCAGCTTGATGCTGCTCAAAAAAATAATAATGGTAATCCCTGAATTCATTCATAGAATCACAGAACCATTTATGTTGGAAAAGGCCTCTAAGATCATGGAGTCCAACTATTAACCTGGCATGGTCTCCCTGGCTGTCCTCACGCTGCCCTCTTTCCAGAAGAAGAGATTGTCACCTCTTAATGCTCCCTGGGCACTCTTGCAAATAAAACAACATAGATAGTCAGAATAGACTACAAACCCTGGATTTGAAACTTAATATAAGGATGAGAGGATCCATAAGGAACACCAGAGAGAGGTTTCTACATAATCTTTGTTCTTCAGTGCCCTTACAGGAAACCCTGCAAGAAAAGGAACAGGAGAAGAGCTCTGTTTAATTTGCCTCAAATTGGTCAAACTTTTATCAGAAATTCTGAGTCACTTAACCACTTCTGACCACAATTTGCTCAAGACCTGACCTATGTGAGCATCAACAAGCCTAGAGCAGTCCCAAGGAAGTGCCCAGGATTGCTTCTGTGCTGAAAAACATTGTGGTCATTGTTGCTGAGGTCCTTCTACCTCAAGCACTTCCCAGAAGCTGAAATGGTAGAGCTTGAATACAAACTAATAGGCATTAAAATTAAAAGGGAGATTCAAATTAAAAAATAAAAAGGAAATGGTTCATGACTCATGTAAAATATTAAGTAAATGTAGTGGAAGGAAGTTTGACTTTAATTAGTATTAAAATGGAGCAGGGAGGGCATGATGGACTGCAGTGAGAGAAAGAAGAGAGATCAGGGTACTAAATGCAGAAAATCGTCACTTGGAATTTCTCTGAAGTCCTTGTGGGGGTTTTCTTGTTAGCTGTGCCTCAAAGATGCTTCTCAAGGCATGTTTCTAACTGCAGGTTGCAGGTAGTGCTTGAAACCAATCAATCAAGCAGCTTACTGTGACTCTGTCGGAGATGGTTTTAGTTCTGATGTTCTGTTAGAGAGGTGGCAGGGGTAAAAAGATTTTTGTTTCTTGAATTCGTGATTTGGCACAAAAAGGAGGGAATAAATTTTGACTTTACACTTTGCAAAGGCTCAGCGTGTGACCAGCCCCTTTTAGGAGGCTTTACCTGACGTAGCCAAAGGGGGTGCTTGGATATCTTTGCTTCCTCCAAAAAGCACAGAAAGCTTTCCTGGAAACTCAAGCTCTGCCTTTCTGACCCTGCTAATCACTAAACCCCACGTAAATGCCTTTCCCCTCTTCATTAAGCTGTGTTCCTCTGATCTCTGAACTGCCTAATCACCAAGTATTTGTGCTGGCCACAGGTGGCAAAAGCATGGTAATGGGTCACAATTCAGCCCAGCCCAGCATAACCTTCTTTCCCCTCTAAATTAAAATGCAGCTGTCTTCTGGTTAGACATAAAGTGGCCTAATTTTGGAGGGATTGAGAGGTGAGCCATTTCAGGGAGATGAAAATTAATTTTATTTTAATGATGTGAGCTGTTATGTCTATCAGAGCGCTGAATGCTTTCTTCACACTTGGACACAGTCGTTGACAGAGGCACTGCCTGCCTGTAATTTTTTTTTTTCCCCCATTAAATTAGATTAGCTCACTTTAGGGTTATATCTTTGAGTCTGATTGAACAAATGTAGCAATTTACCCAGGCGTTACAGGATTTCCCCGTGGATGCTTGATGAGAGCTGCTCCGTGAGGATGATACACTTAATTAAAAGACAGAAGCTGAAGACTGATACAGATGTATCCTGACACAGCAGCTGGGTTTGTGTCAGGGTCCCTTTGCTTACGGGAATTGAAGTGGGGGGATGATAAGGCATCAGGGCTCTCACTACAGAGGGAGGGATAAGCCCAGAGCCCAGACTGTGTTATACAACGAAGTTTTAGCATCATCCTTGATGTGATTCAGTGTAGGATCCACACAGGGCGTTTGGTATAGTGGGTTGACCTTGTTTCCTCCATATCATGGTGTGGTGGGGCTGTGGGGGGGATCCCAGCCTTGCTGGTTTGTTTACTCCCTCTCAGTGGGGCTGGGAAGCCATCAGGGAAGGGAATTTGTGGGTGTCCTCACTGAAGGGGAATCAGTATGGGATGGCCAAACCCGTCTTGCCTGGTTAATAAAAGAGCAATGTATGGTGATTGCCCTTTCTTCAGCCCACGTGCCCTCAAATCTCCCATCGTTGGGCAGGAAGACCCTTGTTATCCTGCTCTCTCCCTTTATTTCAAAGGGAATTAAAACAAATGACAGTACTTTTCTTTCCCAGTAGAGGGAAGTGTTGGCTAAACTGAGTTTTGCCTGTGACAGCCTCATGGCACCTCGTGCTCAAGGAGCTTCTCACAGCACTTATCCCAAGCAGTAAAAGGGTTTATAAAAAGTCGAGGTCTGTGGAAAGCAAAAGCACTCCACCGAGTGCCAGCAAGGTGGGAGGGCATGGAGAAACCTTTCAAATTGTGAAGGAAAATACTTCTTTTTATTTTTTGCCAAATAGGGTTCTGCAAGAAAAAAGCACTTCTAAACATTTTTGTTTGTTTTAAGAAAAAAAAAATACAGAATTTGTTTTAAACTGTTCTCCAAACTCAAGCTTTCAAGAACTGCATATTTTTCAGACTCTTTGTTTCCTTAAGAAGGCAGTGACAACTGTGTAGGGATATGGGCTGAAACAAAGGCTTTATGAGCATCTCTGGGAGAACAAATGGATTTTTGCAAACAGCACTGCTGTCCATAATCCCTTTAAGAATGTAGTGATCACTTCGCAGGGAAAAAGGTGGTTTTTTGGAGAGAAGTGAAGAGAAAGATGAGACTAACTGATCTCCCACAATATTTATTTTGCTGCCAGTACTTACTGCCATCTGACGTGCACGTTTATTGGGTTTCAGCTGACTTGCCTGAACTTTTTCATACATTCAGTAAGCCAGCATTACCTGCCTGCTTCTTGCAGAGAGGAAGATTTTGGCAAGGCAGCACGGTTTTTAATCAATTTTCCTCTCTCTGATCAGCCTGTCTATAGCGTTCCAATTAACATGGCTACTTCATGATTAGTGTTTGCATTACGAGTGGCTCCTGTGCCAAGGGTGTTCCCCACGTGCTGTGGGATGTGGAGCTGCTGCTTTCAGTGTGTGTTCCTGGGTTACATTTCTGTGTCCTCTGAAGGGAGGCAATTTAAAGAGAAGAACCCAAAGAGCACATAAATGCTTGAAAAGTGGGGGAAAGGATTCTTTTTTTAGGGGGATAGAAAATGGGAGAACCATCTCAGCCCTGCTCCTGGCACGGAAGAAATTTTAAGGGCAGCTTTCCCCTCCCGTACTTCTTCCTACCTTTCATTAATCTGATTTATTTCCTTTGTAAATATTGCTCTGGTTTTTTTTCTATAAGCTGAGTTCAGACTGAGCTGATTTCATTATCACAGGATTGAGGATTTTCTAGTATTATGAGTAATTTCTGTATTTGTAAAGACACATGAAACAGATGGGTCGTCCTGGTGCTTCAACAAGGTTTTAACAGTGTTTCCTCCCTCTGTAAAAAAAGCAGTAGAGTTGAAAATTTACAGAATTATCTCTTATGGACTGCAAAAGAAAGACAAGAAATTATTCAGCACCAGTGGATAGGAGATGAAGTGAAATTTTGTGGCTTTTCCCTCCTTTCCCTGGCTGTGCTACTAAATCTGTGACACTGAGGTGCTGCTGGCTCTTCACCCTGCGATCATTGCTATTGTGGCTCTGAAGGAAGAAGGGAGGACAGAGGACCTTCATTCATGAATTGTGAGTGGAGCAAGAATGGCATGGGAGAGAATAGCAAAAATATTTTAATATATAACAGTATACATTATATAAAATAAGATAAAATAAAAATTCCCTCAAATACGCTATTCAGCCCCAAAATGCACATCATCACCTGCTGTGTCATCAGCACAGAGAGCACTGAGCTGCAGTCTGTGAATCACAGAGTCACCAAGGCTGGAAAAGACCTCCAAGACCATTGAGTCCAACCATTAAATTAACTCCTTCACTGGAAGAAGCAGTGGGTTCACATTTCTTCTCTCTTCACAAGCCTGACTATCTCATGATAATATTTTTCAGCTCTGTGGGGCAAGAAATGCCAATTTTGGATGTCATAGCTCCATGATAGGAGTTTCTGAAGGTCTGAGTACCCCCCACCAGGGATGCTGGTTCTGCTGCCCAAGAACTGGGATTGTTTCTGGGTGCAGAAAGCACTGGTGTGGTGGGACCATACTGTGACCATCCCAGTGTGGAGGATTTCCAGCAGAGCTCTGCTGCTGTGCGCAGTGCGACCCCAGCAGCCATCCTTGCACGGCATTTTCGCTCTGGTGTGAATTCTTTTTTGGATTGAATTTAAAAATGGTGTTGGACATCCACTAAACATCATTGAACATCATGTTGCTGCTCTTGTAAGTCAGAGATGTGCTGCAGAGAAGTGTTGGCACAGGGGCTGAGCTGCCAAGGACCCACCATTTGCCTTTATGGGACTGAAGATGTGCCCACCCCATAACCTCTTTGGGTCCTCACGAGGACCTGCTTCCCTTTGAGCAGCCACTCTTCAGCCTCACGTTGAGAGGTTAAATCCCTGAGTATTTGTCTTCTGCCTCACACACCTTTCTGTGCTGCTCTAGGGTTTCACAGGTTCTATTCCCCCAGGTCCATCTTTCTCTGCCTTTCTTAGTCTTCATTCCCCTCCCTCTCCCTTTGTTTGTAATCTTTTTCCAATCTCTGACCTCCACTCCCTCTTCTCAGTTCCTCTCCTCTTCCTCACCCAGCTCTTCCCTGTGACACATTTCTTCGTTTCCTGATTTTCCAGGATCTTTGCACATTTCGAATCCTTGAGTTGATTATTTCCTTGAGCATGAGCTTGTCCTTGAATGGCCACCTGCTCTCCAACCACCTTTCCAGAGCCACTGCAGTCCCTCGGTTTTTTTCCCTTCAATGATCTGCTCTTTTCCCAGGACTTTTCCCCACCCTGAGCTGCTTTCATGTGAGTATTTGTCACAGCTCCACACTCTCTTTCCAGAGTGGCAGCAGACACTTCCCAGCATGTCACTGAGGCAGTAAAACAATGCCAGTCTCCCCTATTTGTCCTATTTTACCTCAGTAATTTGAGGGGGTTTTTTTCCGTTTTTCAGAAGTTTCTTTCACTTTTACTACCCTGAATACTTCACTTGGCCAGAAAATCCTCACCACTCTTCTCTTCACCTGTGAACATCCATCTATGACCTTCCCAGTCACTGCTGGGCAGCTCTTTTTGGGTAAAAGCTGCCATTCGCACTCATTGGAGTTGCTGTTCCTTGTGGCTGGAGGCTCTGGGTCAGCAGCTGCAGGAGGAGCTGGGTTTGGCTGGGGGTGATCAGAGGGTCCAGTTTTGGCACTGTTCACACCTCCCTCCTCCCTCTGCGTGCTGAGGGACCCCTTGCCGTGCCCTGCTGCCAGTGCCTTTCCTCTCCCCTCTGTCCCCTCGGCCCTGATTAAACCCTCTCTCCAAGGGCCCCTTGGCACCCCCCAGCTTCCACTGCAGCTTCACCCCCTCTCCTTCCCCCTCCCACCTTTCTCCCCAGTTGCATTCATCCTGCCTTGCTCCCTAGACAGAGCATGGCATAGACGTGGCACTTGGGGACAGGGTTTAGTGGCAGACTTGGCCATGCTGGTTTAAGAGCTGGACTTGATTATCTTGGAGGCATTTCCCAAACTCAACAAGTCTGATTCTATCCCTCCCTCATCGCATTTCCTGCTGCCTAACTGAACAAGTCTATGATTCTAGCACTCCCTCATCCCGTTTCATGCCGCCTTTTTCATCCTCCTCTTCCCTGTCCCTCCCTTCTCCTCGGCCCTTCTCATCCTTCCTTTCCTCNGCGCGGCGGCTCCGAGCCATGCGCGCTCCGCGGCGGGCGGGCAGCGCGCTCCGCGCACGGCAGCCGGGCCCTTCCTCCCCGCGGGACGGGACCGCTCGCGGACTAAAACTCTGTGGATACAATGAAGTGGCTCTGGGACCCTTGGTTTAGCAGGAAAAATTAAATAAACCGATGTAAGTTTACCTCTTTTTTTTTTTTTTTTTTTTTTTTTCTTTTCGTTTGTTTGTTTTTTNAAGGGCAACAGAGGAGAGTTAAAAGCAGTGGTCTCAAAGAAAAGAAAAGAAAAAAAAAAAAAAAAAGAAACCGAAAGGATGCCCGGTTCCGAGCGTGTCGCGGAGGAGGAATGAGTAGTGCCGGGATTTTCCCTTCCCTAAACTTTCCCTCGAGGCGGGAGGAGCGGCGGCACCGGCACCGCGAGCGTCCCGTCCGAGCAGGGCGGCAGAGAGGGACCGGGGGCTGGAGGAGAGAGAAGTTGGCGCAGCGAAGCTTGCGTTGGTCTGTGGAAGCAGAGGATATAGAATTATATAGATATAGATACATATTGCTGTTTAAAGGTAATTCTGGCAGAGAATCGGGTTAGTTTCTGTCTTGCTTCCGCACCCAGCAGTGACGGAAAGAACAAACAACACAGAGAATACTCTGCAATTGTTCAGTTAATGTTATGTGCTGTCAGACGTGTTGGAGTGGAAATCTAGTGGCAGGTTTTGAAGGGAAGAAATGAGCTAGGATGGTTATTTCTGTGGTGGCAGGGAAAATGTATCGTTCTTCTGTACGACGGGAGTGTTACTGGTATTACTTGTGAGAACTGACATATCTTAAGTGTGTTTCTTAATGGCACCAAGCACCTCAAAGCTGTTTGTAGAACACCTTTGCTTAAAAAAATTGGAGTTTTTACCGGCACAAATTGAAAACTTGACTTGGCTCATGTAAATAAAAGCAAATTGGGGAGAGCTCTGCTGCACTCCAGAAAGGTGATCATGATTTTATCGAGGCAGACCTGAGGGGAACAGTGACATACTGGGAGCACTGTGAGAGAGAACGAAAGCTAAATTAAAGCGAAATTTATGCAACTGAAGTGTGGCTGCAATGGGAATAAATCAGACCTTTCAATTTTATTTTTCGCGGAGATTTGGGTGAGGAGCTGGAGATGAGCTTCTAGAAAGTGAAGAAACACACGAGCCAGGAACACCTGTGGCAACAGGTCTCGTTTTGCCATGGAAAGGGTGAGCTGAGCTTTGTGAGTGCTTCAGCCAAGCTTTTCCAGTCACAGCTGGGGCAGTGGCTGCTCCTGCAGACGGCCCTTGTACCCGGAGTTGGTGGCCCCAATTTCTCCCACTGCTGGGCTGGCGAGCAGCTCTTCCCAAAACACAGGGTGGATGGTGGAATAAACATGGTGATTCAAAGAGGATTTGTCAATACTAAAAATAAACAGGCCCGCAGATGTGTCCTAGAGGGTCATGTCCAGGCACAGCATTTTCGGGGCCAATGAGCCGATTTCGGCGATTTTCCGTCTGTGTGTCCTGTCCAAGGTGCTGAAGTTCATTTTGCTGCAATTTCCCAGGATTTCGGGGCTTGGCAGAAGTGGTCTTGGAGGCTTCCTGTCGTCTGAAACCAGAGAGGGGGTTCCCCCCCGGGTGGTATGAAGAAAAAGCAGGGATGTGTTTTCAGACACGTATATTTGATCCGTCCTTTTGGCGTGGGGAAGCAGGCCAGGTGGAGACGCAGATGGATCCAGCAGATCCTATAAGCTTGTGGTGGCAGAGAATTGGAAAGGTCAGAGCTGTGAGGCAGTGAGGAGTGAAACCCTCTCATTCTAATGAACGAAGAAAGTGGTGGTTTTGAAAGCGTCACTTCTGCTTTTTCGGGTGCACTGCCTTGATGAGACACATGGTTCTGAAGAAGTTGAGGGGAGCCCAGTGTCAGGATGGGATGGGAATGATACAAATGGAATTGGAGTGATGTCCAATTGTGGTTTTGTTAATATTTTTTTATTCTGGTGTAGCCTTTTCAAGTGGCAAATGTGGTTGACAGAGAGCTTCAGAAATAGAGGGTCCTTAACAAAATAGTCATGTCTTTTGGGGGCAGATGTCTCAACATGTAAGCAATGGAAGTTGTGGTATTTTTAGATTAATGTGCCAAAAGGTCTCAGCCTTGAGTAGTGGAGTTTATGTAACTTTGGTAGGGGGCAGATCACAGCATTGCCAGAAATAATCACAGATTAATATTTTACTGAACTTGCTCCTGACTGGAGTCCGATGTTGTAACGTGGTTTTTCCTCAGTTCTTGCCGCTCACTCTGAATCATTCACAGTGCGGCTTTGCTCTCCCGTCTGAGGCTCTGAGGGTGTTACAAGCATGAGGGGTCAGCTTCTAAAGGCAGAGTTCTCACACAGACGTGGTTTGTGCTGCAAGGAGCCCTGCAGGTTTAAAGCATGCCAGGGCTCTGTACAGTGTGGCAGGGAACGGATCCTGTTTCATGCCCTCAATCATTCGTCAGAGGTCACAAAGGTATTCAGTTGCATCACTGGGTATGTAGCCTAAATACCTTGACCATGAAGGGGGTATGTAGACCACGAGACTTTGTGACTCTGAATGACAGCTCATGGGTACAGGCTTTAAAACTGCAGCAGAGTAGAGAGCATTTTATTCCTGGCTTGAACCAGAAAGTGGCCTCGGTTCTTGCTGTGATGGATTAACACCTGTGGCACCAGCTATCACCTCCCAGGACCTTTACAGGTTACAGGAAATTGTTGAGTAGTTGCTGTGTTCTTGATTTAAGTGTGTTGTCAAAATTATGGTTAAAAAGTTATGGATAGAAAATGTCATCCCGGCTGGGAGATTTATGAAATATAGCTACTTTTAATTTCTTTAAATATCCTATTTATGATGTTAGATAGGGATAGGTTTAACTTCTCACTACCTTTTTCTGCTTAGTGTCTTGAAGGAACCCTCTGTGTACATATATGAGTAAAGAACATTTTGGGTTGCATATTAAAACATGTTGGTAGTCATTTGGAAATCCTGGTTGTGCTTTTCAGAAGGAACATGTTATCATCTGTTATCACCTTCAGAGCCTTAGTTTTTGGAAGCTCAACCTAAGAAACACAGAAGGGACCTGTTGTTTTCAGAGGGTGGGTGCTCAGTTCTTCCTGAAAATTGCTACCTCATAAGTTGTCTCTGATGGTGCTCAAGATTTACTCTGTAAAATTATAGATCTGATACTTAAAAGGTGACAACAACTAATTTCTCAGTTCTCTCAAATAAAACTTTGGTAACACAGAAGCAGCATCACTCTTAAATATCCGCTTGACTTTTCTACTTTGTGTTTACACATTGTCTTGAAGTAGGGCCTCAATCACGGTATAAGGCAATTTATAGTTGGAGTTCTGTCATTGCTTCTCCCTTCCACCATCTAACCTGGAGGAAAATACATGAAGTCTGTTGGGTATATTTCTGTTTGCTTGTAGTGAATATCTCTTCCATGGTGTCGTGGATGATTGCAATCAGTTCAGATAAACGTGTGTTTATTTATCCTTTAAATAGGCTCGTCCTTATGAACATCTATCAAAAGGAAACCTGGGTTGTAGTTCCATTGATCTTGGTTTATTATTTACCCTGCAGACCAAACTGAGGAGCCCACTTTGACCTGGCTCTGTCTCTTTGGGTTTCTTTTGCAAAGTGACAGTTTCTAAATCAGGAAGGAAATCAGGTCACATTTCTGGCTCTACAGGATTTATCTCATTGCTCTTCTTTCAAAGTAATTAGAGTTACTAATAATGAGGAAACGAAAACTTTTCCAGAACTGGAATGTCCCTAACTCCTCTCTCCTTCTGGCAGTTTTTGTGTCACTGAAGAGATCCAGGTAGTTCAGAAAGTTTGTTGTGGAGGATCCTTTTGCTCTGTTACACACACGGTGTCTTCCTTTCAGTGTAGCTGCACATGATCTGGTCACCTTTACAACTGTGTCTTCCTTCCCTTAGAATTGTGTTTCCTTATTTTTTCCCAGTAATTCTGGAGCTGGTGTTACCAGCTCCGGGCTGTCCATTTGTAGTGAGTGAGATCCCAGATTTCAGCTTGGGAGAAGAATAAGGACACATTTATTAAAGTTATCCCCTGTCCCAGTCCCTCAGCTGTCTCGGGACAGAGTTGTTTTGTTAAATGCATGTAGTACCAGCTGTCACAATCACTGTTTGTATCTCTCCTTTTCAGGTTTCTTATCAGTCCGAGTTCACAGAGGCAAATTCCCATGAAAGATTGCAAAAGAACCACAAAAATTCCCTCTCTTCTCACACTCCCACATTTGAGGAGGTGTAGCTTGGCCTCCCACAAGGAGGTCACCTTGTGAATCATTAAAGTGCAAAATTTTCATTGGTGTCAAAAGATCCCTTATCTTTCATGGCAAAAACATGCCTCACTGTTCTTTGTATTGAACAAAGCCTTTGCTAATCACAGTTCTGCATAGCAAGAATGGCCTGAGTTTTATTTTTATCATCATTTTGCAAGAGCTTTTTGAATGTAGAGATTTGACACATCAAATAATACTGCTGTACCAAAACATGCAGAAAAATGTAAAACTTCTGTTAAGCTCCAAGTTTTCCCTTTGCCCTTTTTTATTTAATTATAAAATTAGAGGTTTTCTTTTATATCTTGGAAGAAATAAGTCTACACTTTACTGGATTATTTATTTAATCTCTCAGTTCGAATTAAGCTTTCCCAGTTTGCTGAACTTTTGCTTTTTACTGCAATGCTGAGAGCCCTATCAACAGGTTGTAGATTCTTTTTAAAGCTTGCTGAATTCCTAAGGTACTAAAACTGCTCTGCATTCAAGTTATTGTTTGAAAGATATCTGCAACTTGTGCTTTATTAATTTTAATCCAACTCTACTATTGACTATCTAAAAAGTTTTACTGATTTTATTTGCAAGTGTATAAAGTCAGCTGACTGAATGCAGACCGTGGGCACAATTAAGGTGTGTTGGGAGAAATGAGTCTTTTTCAATATTCATAGTGTTTGGAAGCTGATTGTGAACACTAAGCCAGGTTTTAGGGTTTTCAAGGGGTCTTGGGAGGTGGGAGTTGTGCCTGAGGTTTTTTTCCCCAGTTGATTTTAAGTCTTTAGAGAAAACAAAAAAAATCTGTGTGATACAAAGCTATAGAAAAACTTGCCCATGAGCAATTTTTTATTAAGACCTGTTAGCTGAAGATAGATTAGAGATTAATTTTTAAGCCAAAATCCATTCCTAAAGACTGTATCTAAGTTTCTTTTCCTTATCAAAATGAAATGGTCACTTTCCCCTCCCAAAATGGACAGGTTTCTTAGAGGCTGAATACTCCACGGCTGCTCCCGGCTGGCTTGCAGCATGTTGGGTCTAACAAGCTTTGCTTCAGGTTTAAGAGAACCATGGTCCTGGGAAACCAAAACAGGACAGCACAGAGGGATCACTTCTGGTTATTTCCAGTGAACAAAAATCCCCCCCTGTAGGAGCCAACTCAGATTTTGTGCCCCACTGCCAGCCCATTCCGCTCCTCCGAGGAGCGTCTCTGCTGCAAGGTCAGACGCTGCCCCTGGGAAATCCCAGGAAACATGAACTTAAAAAATGATGATAAAGAAAAAAAAGCCCCTTCCCCATGGTGTAAGGCTCATAAAGAGGAGCAACTCTATCACGAAGTTCTTGTTTTAACCTGTGATGCAGCCACCAGAAGTGGGCAAGAGGTTTAGGGAGAGCAGTGTTAGCGGGAGGCTTTCGGGGAGAGGAGAAAGGAGCATCATTAAAGTGTTACAGCCTGACCTGTAGACAGGCACTTGGTGTTGTCTGAGGCCTGACACGTTGGTAGCACGTTACATAATGCACAATTATAAAATCACACTAAAGCCTCTTTAAAATACCTGCCTGATTATAACAGGGTAATTATGCCGCGTTTAATAGAGCTGAGTGCTGCGGGGAAGGGACCCCCCTGCACCAAACTTGCTCCCGTGCCTGCCATCCCGGATGCAGCCGGCGGTGCCGTCCCCTCGGAAGCCCTAAACCCTCCAAAACCCCCTCGGGTGTGTGCCTGCTCCCCGTTTCGCTCTCGTGTTACAGGGGTTGTCCTTTCCTTCCGGACGGATTTCTCTGGCTGTCGCTGCTCCCCATATTAGTCCAGCCAGCGCGACGTGACGCGGCCGCCCTCTCTCCCTCCCCGGGGCCGAGCACATCGCCTCCGGTGTGTCCCCAGCCCGGTCCCCAGCCTCCGGCACCGCGCTGGCACCGCAGCTCCCGTGCTGCCGGAGGGGCCAAGGCACTGCCAGCCGTGTCTGCAGCGAGAGGGTCTGCAAAGCACTGCAAGTATCTTAACAATATTTAAATTTCCCCCACCCTTTTCAACAGTGTTCCACGTCGAGAGGTCTAATCTCGCGCGTGTCGTTCCCGTTCAGCTGCTCCGTGGTGCGCTCCGGGTCCCTTGGGAAATCACCCCTTCGGAGCCGCAGCCCGTGGCAAAGTTCCCCGGGCTTTGCCGAGGTCCTCGCAGCTCTTCCCTTCCCTCCTGCGTCCATCAAACGGAGGGATGAGTCCTCTCCTCGGCTCTGCCGGCGTAAATCCAGATCGATTTGTTTGACTTCAGCAGAGCTAATCCGGATTTACACAGCCCTTTCCCCGAGGACTTCCCCCGTTTTTCGCTCTAGGTGGCCGTTAGTGGGCCAATGTCAAAATACATCTGATCTAGGCAGATTCCCTGTCTCCAGACATTAATTATTCCCTGACAAAAGTTTCTGAGGAAGAGCGGTTGGATTTGAAAACAATATACAAATTCTGTTGCTAATTTTAGAAAGTAAGGGGCATTTTTTTCCCCTCCTGTTGAAACTAAATATAATTTGAAAGATAATGTACAAAGACTTAAATATAGCCTGCAATTATACATGGCATATGAATAGTTTCCCTTGGTTTTAACATGTTTGGTTTATTTTTCCATCTTTCTCAGCAGACAGCTGTTAGATAAAGGGAGAAAAGTAAATAGTTGTTATGGAACCATACACCATCGCTAAAAGGAATAATAAAAAAAAAGGAATTATCACATGAATAAGGGAAGATAAAGACAAATCCTTTCTGTGCTTTTTCCCCTTGCCCCATCCTTTTATGACACTTCTGTAGTAGTACTTTAGCTAAAGAAGTACTTGAGTGCTTCTAGAACAAATTTCCTGTAGGTCCATCATGCTCCTGTTCCTACTGGATTCAGGCAGTCTAGAACTGAGGCTCTGGATCCTTCACGGGAGGATGAAACTAGGGTAGAAACTTTCCTAGGAAAATCCCTGGGTTCTTGGGTCCCCTTGCCCTCGGTGGAAATTTTGCCTGAGTTATACTGAGTTTGCTTTTTTATGAAGTTGCTCAACATGACAACTCCCAAAAGTTTTGTTGCATCCACGCGGTGTCTGAGCAGGCACCTGCAAGGTGTACGGATATCCCAGCTCGAAGAACTTGCTTCCTCTGGTAGTTGCGAAACACAGCTCTGCTCCTCAAGTGCTACTACATCTGGGAAAAATCGTTCTTCTGGTTAAAAGTTTCTTGGAGTTTTCCTTGTCTTGTGAAACCTGAGGCTGGCGAGTCCTGCTCTGAGTGTTGCGTGCTCAAGAGTCAGGACCCAGTAAAGCTTTTTAGCTGCTTCTTACAACAGGCCAGAAAGAACCTGGAAACACTGCACTGGGTCACACATCACCTTTTTTTTACACAGATATGAAGAATGGCATAAAAGACCCTCAAAATAATAACAATACTGAAAAAACACCTCAAAATGATGGTTGTAGACTCCTGGGAACAAGACAAGTGGCTGCGTATGAGGCTATGATCCAAAAACATTGAAATATTCTGGGCTGTGGTTTTCTTTTATTAATTAGTCTAAGTGATGTTCAGAACCTGAAACCAAGGCTTTTAGACACATCTCTGGTGCCTAATTCTGCTCAGTGTCTCATAACAGGGTGAATCAGGAGACTGTTTATTGAAGTCAGTGATGCAGTGTCGATGTAAAAGCGACAGAAGGGAGATGGAGGATTTGTTTATCAGCAGAAATGTCCCCTGGACAGTTTAACACTAACAGAGAAAATTACTGAATAGCTGCAAAGCGCAGAGCTTAAATGTAGCTGAAATAAGTCTTCTGGAGCATTTCCAGAACTATTTTAAGGGCCTGATCCAGAGCCTGATGAAACCAAAGGTAAAGCTCTTTTTGACTTCTTCAGATCCGGCATTACATTTTGAAACATCATTCCCTCTCTGGAATTTTCTAAAGCTGTCTCCTAGGTGGTTTTTAATTAACTATTATGCCAGATGTAATGTCTTTTGTATCCCTTTAGTACTTGGATTTGTTAACTACAAGAAAGAAATAATAGCATAATGCCTTCGTTGCACAGGAAATTGTGATTTTCTCTGTATTTAGTCATTAGTTGCACAAGCTGTTGAAACTCATCTTTTGTTGCTTGGTTCTTCCCTTGGTTTACCAGTGTGTATCTGTCTTATTCTGTAGCATTTGGACCCACTGGACAACTTGATTCAGAGGTTCAGGACTAAGAGATGTTTGGCATTTGCAAGTGCTGTTAAAGAATGTTGCTGAATTGAGAGTAGAGAGGCTCAAAGGGGTGTAAGAAAGTGACTGTGTGGTGACCCAGCCACACAGTACACATCAGTGAATCCACCAGAGTTCCACAGGGGACAGCATTACTTCACTAATGTGGGTTTACAGAATTTTTGTTGAGTTATTCCATATTATGTTCTATTTCATGTTTAGTGTCCCGATGTTAGGCCAATGACTGCTTCGCCTGCACCACCCAGGTCTGTGAGATCAGGTAATGCCAGCTGTAGGCTGTAATTGTAGCATTTTAAAGGGAGCTTGTAAACAAAGCCCTGGGGTCTCAGTGCATTTTGAAATAATCTGAAAAGGCTCAATCATGTGGATTCAGTGCTGGATCCAAGCCTGCTGAAGGTCCCTGCTGGCTTCAGGAGGTTGTGGATAGGTCTTCATGTCTGAGGAGGAGTGGGTGTCAGGAGTCGGGTGCAACAGTGCCTCGAGCTGTGAGAGAGCCTGGTCCTGTTCACTGGAGGAGGTGACAGAGGGACAACGATGATGTCCCAGAGGACATGGCCCTTGCTCTTTATTCCTGCCTCATGACCTTGCAGCTGAGTCTCCCTCCCTGCGTGCAGGGGGGAATGCGTGACTGTATTGGCACCACTGCCCACTTACATACATCAGATATGGATTAATAATTATGTATAAAATACACGTTTTATTTATATATGCATATTTATACAAAAACCCCCAAATCAGGAACGAAGCAAGGGTATTGAAAATGCAATTTCCAGCTCCATCAGTGGCGTACTCCCCATTTTGCTGGGAACTGGCCTGTCCGTGGTGGTGTCAGATGGGATGTGTGTGCCCAGCCATTGCAAGAAGCTGGTGCAAACCAGGATGAGAGGCAGCAGGGATCCCGCTGAGGACACCCTTGCCTGGTGTGCACCCATGCAGTGAGGCTGTGGCTGCTTCTCCCCCAGCCCTCGCCCTGACCATCGCTGCGAGTGCTGCGAGGAAGGGAAAATGGAGGGTGTCCCTGACCCCGGTAATCTCCAGCTGCCACCGAGCCTCCCAGGAGGCACCCGTGGCCAGCACAGATTAACACAGCCCACAGCAGGGACTGGCCTGCGGCCAGCACGGCCCCGGGATCAAAGGAGCATGGAGGTGGCCGAGAGCCACCTTCGGGCCCCCCCTCCTCGCCTCGCTCTGCAGCAGCTTTTGCCTTCCCTGATAAATCAAACCCTCCCTCTGCCACCGGGTGCAGACCAAAATGCTTCTTTCCCTGTATCTTGGACCAGCTGTTTGTGTCCGAGGTGTGTTCTCTGAGGTGACAATTGGATAAAGTCTTCAGGACCTTGCTCGGGGAGCGACACGGATGTGTGCTGGCTGCCTTTTTTCCTGATGAGCAGAAACAGGGTGTTCTGACCCCAAAGGATTAATGATGGTGGTGTGAAGGTGGGAACCATCATGAGGATGTCACAGGCGGACCCAGTGCAGAGGCATGGAATGAGCTGTGCCCAGTTCTCTACAGTGTCCTTGCTGGCCCAGCAGCCTCTAGGAGGAAATGAGCAGGAGGCAACTGCATGCAGCATTATTTTAGAGTTTAAAAGGTCACAAGGAGCCAGGGAAAGCACAGAAATTGGAATCACAGCACTGAAAATGGTGTATTTGAGTGGCAAGCTAGTGCCTTGATTTGGTTTGCAGTGGGTGGTCTAGGTAAGAAGCTTTATTTCTGTTAGAGAGGTTATTTTTGAGGGCTGTTCGTTTGCCAGGATCAGTAGAAAGGTGGTTTAAAACATATTTTGGAGGGATTATCAGTGTTGTCCCTATCAGTTCCAGGAGCCCGTGTGCCCCAAAATTCAGAGGCTATTTCGTGCTGCATGGCTGAGCCCTTTCAGGGAGGTTCCTCATCCCGTGCACTCCCTTTGGGCACCTTGATTTTCAGCTTCTCATCCCTGGGCTGATGGCAGCTTTGTAAGGCAGGGAGTGCTTCTGGCCAGTGCTGCACGGCCACACAGCTGCCAACAAGTACGCCTGGGGCTGAGAGGTTTGTTTTCCAAGGTGGGGCTGGTGCCAGCTGCACTGTTTTAAAGGTGGGGTGGTCCCCAGGGGTAGCCAGGGACCAACCCTGCATTAACTTCTGTGTGCCTGTTGTGTTACCCCTTCCCAATAGTAACCCAAAGTCCTGCTCAGGTGGGAAACAACCTGAGCAACAACTTGGAGGAATGGCCTTGCAAGGGAATTATCTCCTCTCACTTCAGTGGTCCAAAGTCTCACCTTGAATGCAGAGCACCATCACTCCATGCCTCATTTTAAATTGTGGCAGCTGGTTTGCAGGACCACGTGGCCCAGGGCAGGACTCAAAAAGCAGCATCTCCCACATTTGGGTCTGTGGGATGTCAAATATGTTGAATATTTTCTTCCCAATGCCAGTTTGAAAGCTAATGGTATAGTCACAGCTAGCACTGCAAATGTTTGAATCATTCCCTGGTACAATATTTCTTCCAGGAGGTTCCTACAACTTTAATGAATGTGAAAGTTGTGATTAGCATGGGAGATCATCGCTTATAGAACCTACACAATGTATTAGGCTACCCGTCAGTCTTGATGTTAGAGCACCCTGCAGAATTCAATAAGCAATGTTATTTACAATGGTGTCTTTGGGAGCTTGAGAAACTTCCCAAAATGTCGTATAACCCAGGAAAAAGCTTTGCTGCAAAGCAAGTTTGCTTCATTGATTGCATTTCTTCACTTTGGTTACTGAATGGCAGGCTAAAAATAAATTTTAAAAAAACCAAACCAGTATTGAGATCAATCTCTAATTGATTTTGACTTGTCATGCCCAGTTAAAAGCAGAACCAATGTTTTCTGAAATGTTACTGATGTTCTGGAGCTTTGTAAAGCTGCATATGAGAGAAAGCATCAATAGCAGAATGTAAGATCTCTTAATTTGGGCTTCATACAGAGTTTTAGGCACTTAAATGTCAGAGTAAAGTTCAAGTGTTCATCAAAGTCCTGTGAGGATCTCCAATGTCAATGAAATTCCTATTAAAAACTGTCCTGTGAGGCTTTGCTGCCTAAAAATGCTGGTTCCTTGAAACGAAAGCTGCATGGACTGTTGAAGAAAAGTCCTTCACAGGGGAAAGGGGTGGCTGAAGAGAGTTTCTGAGCAGGAAACAATGAGGGAGCTGCTGTGGGAGCTGCCACAAGAGCCAAGCTTGGCTGCTTTGCTTCAGCAGTGGGTTGGCTGGGGACACCATCCTGGAGGGCAGGGACTGCCTGCGTGGCTCTGTCCCCACACCTCCAATGGAGCCAGGGCTTGGGTTGCATCTCCACTGCTCTAGGTGCTGGAAATCACTCTTTCCCAGAAGTAGGAGGGTGGGCAGGCACCAGACCCCTCGTGCTGTGCTCGGTATCACCCTGACAGCTCCCCATCCTGATCCTCCCTCTCCAGAAGCACCTCCCGGCTCTCTCTGCTAATGCTGCCGCTTTTCTGGATGTTTTTCCCTGGACCGCCAGCCTTGTGCCTTTGAGGGGGGGATGGAGGGAGGGGAGAGCCAAAACAGAGGGCGGCCTATTTTTAGGCTGGCTATCTCCCACCCCCTGGAAGGCCGGGTGCCAACTAGGTGGCGTGGCGGGGTGACGCTCGCCTGTCTGTAGCGCAGCCCGTCGGCAGAAAGGGAGCAGAGATTTGAGACATCTTTCTGCACGGAGGGACCCTGATCCTGTCTAGATTTTTGCAGTAATGTTTATTTTCCACTGTTGCATCTGCTTATTTTTATCTGGCTAGCTTTCTCCTCCCTCCCATCGCGATTTATAACAGAGCTCCGTGCACACCGTGTTGTGCGGTGTTTTGAAGTCCAAGTTCATGATTTTGGCTTGTGCCTTTCTGTTCATTTTGTAGTGGGATGAGAAAAAAAAAAGACTGGAAAATTTAGGCCCAACCCCATAATTTAGAGATTATAAAGCCACGAAATAAAACTGTGATCATATACTCTGTCTCCAGAATAGCAGAGGGCTCCTCAAAATTAGTGTTGTTTCAGCTACAGCATATACTGTCAAGACAGGAGGAATTGAGCAGGATGGATTTTTCATCCTTCAGTCTTTGGTAGGTTATCAGTCTTTGGTAAAGCATGATTAAATGATTTCTTTAAAGGGTGCACATTACGCCTGATTAATATTTCTTTTGTTCCAGTTCTTGACCACTGCATTTCTTTTATATTATTTTGACAGGGTGCAAAGGACTCTGTAATAAGGAGAGGAGTAGTAATGTTTCAGCTGTGTTCGTCCAAGGGTGCTGGTACCCTGATTAATTCATCCTTTTCCATTTTCTTTGGTGTGATCGAGCTCTTTGCAGCATTTACCATGAGCCTGATTACCAGCCCATAATTGTCTTTAATGATACTTCCCTAAACCTTTCTAATTTATCATCACAACCCTTGTGCTTTGGACATCAGAACTGAAGTGGGGAAATGTTCCCATCAGTTTCTATCACTGTCCCCTGAGCCCAGCTCTTCTGCTCTTTCCCCCCAAAAAGCAGAGAGATTTTCAGTCACTCAGATCTTTCTGTTTATCCACATAAAACACTGCCACAATTGTGGTTTTCTTCTGGTGCTTTACCACAGTGTCCCAGTACTTTGGAAAGCAACACTGACATTCAGAGTACATCTTGGCTGAATTTGTAGGAACCCTTGGGTTCAATTATCATAACTTGTTGGTATAGAACATCTGGCTGAAGAAACTGGGCTATTTTGTACTCCTTTTGTACATCTTTCTCTGTTAAATGCAAAATGTCATTCTCAGCATATTATTGCTCCATTGCATGGATTTTTCCCAAGTACAGAACAGAAATAGGTATTGAACATTTCTGCCCTTTCTGTGCTGTTGTGCCTGACGGTACTTAAAGGATACATTTTGTTCCTTATGTGTTTGAAAAGTTCCTTCTTGCCCTTAAAAAGGCCAGCAATTTCTCTAGCTGCAGTTTTGTCACTGATTCTTTCTATCCTAACACAAGCACCTGTGTTATGTCTTATCATGTTATTCTTGACTTCCTTTCTTTTTCTTTTTTTTTTTTTTTAAAGAAAGCATTTTGCACTCTGGGGTCTGTCCAGCATTTTGTTTGTCATAGGATAGGAGGTAAAAACTTTTTTGAGCTCTTTCAGTGTCCAGGGAGAGTGACTGCACAGGCTCTGCTCTACATGTCCAACATGGGATTGGAAGGATGAAGATGATATATGGAGAGAGCTGGGGAAATAGGAAAGGGAAAATTCCCCTACATCTCATTAAAGGTGAAATCCTTTCTCTGCAAAAAGCCTCAGCAAAACAGATCTGCTTCACATCACCAAACCTCAATGCATCCCTTTTATTAAGGGACAGACTAAGGGGGTATAAGCTCCCAGATATTGATACATGACAGTCTGGTACGTGTGCCCACATCAGGCCACGTGATAGCAACTACAAATACCCTCTTTTTTCCCCATGACATATGCTTGTGATATCATTCCACCTCCTTCTGCGTTTCTGCTGGCAGCCCACACATAACTGGGGCTTAGAAAAATGGCACCAGGGTCAAAAGCAGGGTCCTCATCCTACAGCCACTGTCCTTCTCCAGCTGAGCAGTAAAGTGCTCCTCTTTGGCTTCATCCTTAGCTGGAGGCTGCACCAAAACAGCACCATTGGGACAGCCTGTCCTCAGCACACTCTTGCTGGGCTGCAACACTCAGGACTTCGGGAGAAGTTCTCTGCCCTGTGGGAAAGCCCAGGCTGGGAGGTGAGCTGCAGCCCTGCGTCAATGAGCTGAACACCAAGGTTTGTGAGGAGGAAGGATGACTTCCCAAATCACAACTGAAGCCCTGCAAAGCAGGGAGGTTTTGTTTCATTTGCTGAAAGTATCAGAATTCAGCCTTTCAAACCCAGTGGTGCTGGGGTCCATTAGCAAGACACACAAGTCTTGGCTTTGACTGAACATGAACTCGGGGCTGATGCATATTTATTTATTAATATTTTCTATTTCGTGCTGCTGATTGTCCCAGATGCAAGAGAGGGAAATGACTTTCAAATGAGAAGATTTTTCTTAAGCCTAGAGCATAGCTGTACTTGGAATGCAAACTTTAATCAGTTGTTTGATGGAGAAATATGTAATAAAACTGCAATCTCTGCTGGGTTCCCTTTCATCCCAGTATCAGCTGTAGGGTGGTGTCCCTTGGAAGAAACATGGATTGTGTGCAAAATAATTTAGGCTCTTTGTAACAATCTTGTTGCAGGGACCATCTACCTCTCTTATGTGCTTATTTGTCTTATTTATCACAGCAGTAATAAATATTAATAATTGTGATAAACATGGCATGGGGGAAAAGCTGTGCTTCACTGACTTTTTTGGGGAAGTTGAATATTTATAGTTTGGAGATTTTTGAAGTCTTACTCTTGGATTCAAGTGTCTGCTTCTTCAGTTCAGCAGCAGTCAGGTTCCTGGGCTCTCAGACGCAGGAGGGCCCTTAACCCCAAGGAGGCATCACTTCTTCCAGCAGCCCAAATCCTCTTGCCCCGTGCACCCTGCATGAGGAAACTCTGCTGAAGAGCAGCAATATCTCTCTGTGGCCAATTTCCTGAGGTGTTGAGGCCCCATATCATCCCTCCCATCCCACTGTGCCCAAGGGGCAGTCCAAACCCTGAGAGCTTTTGCTGTGCACCTAGAAAAAAATCCCGGGTGCTCCTGTAAATGGTTGCAGTAAAGAGCTACTGGAGGAGGCTATTTTTTTTTTCAGGGCAAAACCAGAGAGGCTACTTAGCATAGTTTTACGTGCTGCTAATGTGGTTTTATTGCTTCTAGGACCTGACCTACTATCGTTATGTTCTGCTGTCTTACGTGCTGTGGATGCTTTTACTCATTTGGAGCTGGTCCGGGGATCTCTAATGGGGCTCTGCACTGCACAACCTGGGTGTGCTCAGCATGACACCATCCCCTGCACTGGGAGAGCTGGGTCATCACACAGCTGTGGACTGGGAGGATTGGGAAATTGGGCCAGCAGCACGCTCTGCCTTGTGCAGGAGTTTGAATTCTGTGGAGTACTGGGTGATGGAGGGAGGGACACCCCTGTTGTCCCTGTCACCACACTGGCCGTGGGATTCTTTATGCTCCACTGTGGACCTGGTGTGTGCACACAGAGCACTTCAGTCCAAGCACTGGTGCGCAGGGGATGTGGTGAGCTGAGTCATCCCCCACTCCTCCTAATGAGAAACCAAACAGATTCCAAGTTTAAAATGGACAAAGAATGGGTTTTGGGGTTCACCTTTCCCTGCGCTGCTCAGTCCAGGAGTCTTGCAGCCAAAATAAAGGGTCTTAACATTATCCCTTTAGCCCTATAAGCATTTACCTCAGTCATATATTTAGCAACATAAATTCTGTTTTGTGTGTGTTTGGTGCTCCTAATTTTGGCCTTCTCTCCCACTCTACAGCCTTGAATTGCTGAAGTGAATGTGTGCTGTTTGTTGTGCTTTACAAGGTTTCTTGACAGCTATCAGCATTTTACATTTGGTAGAGTTTTCTACTTTATTTTTGCCTCCATGTAAAGAATGCTGATCCAGACAATAACATCTTGGGTGCAAGGCCAGTTTCTTTCTGAAATGCTTAAATACAGACTGAGAAAACCTTATTTTGATGAGCAGTGACTTCTATGCCTGCATAACTCACAGGGGCTTAGTCTGTATTTTGAAAATCTGAAGGCCTCTCCTTTGTTACCAAAGTAGCAATTTTATATTGGAATTGGCAAAAAAAATTGTGTCACGGAGGTGAAATCTTTGGATGACAATGTGATTTTGCTGTTGGGTGCTGTGACCACCAGCACACGTGTTTTATTTAAAGGAGAGGTTCACATGTGTTACTTGCCACAATTTTTAAGTGTTATTTTTTAGGGGCAGGGCTTTGATTGTCCAAACGCTGCTCCTGGATTTTATTGTCTGTGAGACTTCAGTGGTTTCTCCAGGAGGAGGGAATGGGTGAAGTCACAAGACAGAGTGATGGCAGGGCTGGAGTGAGGGTCAGACAGAGCTCCTTGGAGACTGATCCCGTTGGGCTGGGAAGCTCTGCAGTTGTTCCCAGTTCAACCAGCCTTGAGGAAGCTTGGGCTGGCCTGAGATAACCTCCTAAGGAAGGGCTGCAGCAGCTGAGGCAAAGAGAATAATAATTTTGGAGGAGAGGAATAGCACCCCAGGGAGGAGAGCCTGTGTTTTCTTGAGACGGGGAGAAGGAGATCACCCTGAGAGCTGTGTTTGCCTTGGGTACTCTTGAGTTCCCTGAGTGAGGTGCCTGGGCATTCAATGACACTGCCAAACTGGGCTGGAAAATCGAGGCACTGGATTTCAATGAAGAGAAAATGAGATAGCTGGAAAGAAAAAACCCAAACCAACCAAGCAAAACAAACAAACAAACAAACAAAACACCAAAAGGTGTCTAATTGGACAGAAATAATTTAAGCATCCTTTCACAACAAAGACCACAGTTTTTCTTACTGTACAGAGGTAAAACTGAGGGCAAATTGCATCCCCAAAGTCCTGTAGTAATGACACAGCAGAGGGTTGGCCCTACATCATACACTGGCAAACAAATTTTTTGCCCGTCTCTTCAAACCTCCACAGACAACCCCAGAATGCCCCTTCCAGTCCCAGGGACCCAGTGGAGGATTTTCCACCCACAGCTTTCTAGAATTTCTCTCTTTACTACCATTCGTTTAATTTTCCCAAAACCTTCCCACTCCTGCCTCAAATTCTGCTCAGGTGAGCACTCCCCGTCGCCTTGCTTTTGCTTCCTTCCAAGCAGAAGCACCTCCCACCCCAAGAGACAGCACTGGATTCAGTGTTTTCACAGACAGGAGCAGTGTGAGCATTCCTTACACGGTTAATCAGGTGCAGAGAAAGAGCACACCGTCCGTGGCAGTGCCCTGGTGTGACCCCCAGACGTTGCCGGGAGGTGCCTCTGTCTCTGCATTGGTGCTGTCTGAACCTGGAGCATCTGTGCTCTCACCGTGTGCTTTGCTGATGCAGGATGGCTAAAATGTGCCGCTTAGGTGATGAAACACAGAAAAGCTTTTGTCTTCAGGGCTGCTGAGTTTCTCAGCCAAGGTCTGTGCTGGTCTCCAGTCCTCAGAACAGACATCCCCTACGGCCTGCCCAGCGTTTTCTCTGCGTGGAGTTTGCTGTGCATGTCAAGGCTGTGCTGCAGGAACAAGAGAGCATTCAAAGCATGTTGGCATGAGTGGTTCTAACCCCGATCCCAGCCCCATATAGGCTCTGAAAACGCACGCTCAGCAAAACCGCTGAAAATGTGCTGGAGAGCTTCGCCGCAAGAGTACAACGCCTGTGAAATATTTAAAAAGTAGTCAAAGAGGGGGAAAAGTTAAGAGCAAATGGAGAAGAAAGCGTGCTGCTAGTTCAGCAGAAAAGACAATTGTACCTGCTGGTAGCAAGAACAACTTCATCATCTGATGCATGGACCTCTTCCAGCTTGTCACAACCAATACTGCACACCCAAGGCTATTTGTTGCATTAGCAATAAACCAGCGAGCGCAAGGAGCTGCAGCTCCTCCTGGCACATCGGCTGGGCACCAGCTCCTGCCTGTGCAGATGCTGCTGCTGCTTAGACAGGAGAGGAAAAGGTGAAGATGTGAAATGCCATCAAGGTCACACTGTGTTTCCCATGTCCTCTGAACTGGGCGTTCATCAAGCCCGAGTGCTAAGTCAAGCTTCAAGTGTTATCTGCTATTTTGTGAGGAGGACTTAAAAGACACCTATCACCCTACAGCTAAGGTTTGTTTTGCTGTGGCTAAGAGAGGACCAATCTTTATTCTAGGGCAGGGCAGGGCACAGGAGCAGCTGTCTCCAGATCCTAAATGGCAGCTCAGAAATTGAGCTAAGGAGAAATCTGCACTCAGCTGTAAATGAATAGAAAGACATTAATTACCCTACTCCAAACTCAGCTGAGATTGAGCTGAGATGTTTTTGCAAATATGTCTGAATTCCAGAGGTAGGATCTGTCCTATGGACACAGCTCAGCTCCATCACAGACAGCTGCATCAGAACTGGTATGACTGAGGCTAAAATCTTTCTTGGAGTTTGTTGCTAAGGACTTTCCTGCTGAATGACGCACGGGAGTGAATTAGCAGTGAGATATGTGAGCACTTTGTGTGTAATGTGCTCAGGCAGTGAGGTTTGTTCAGAAGGCACATTGCCTCACTATGTTCTTGACAAAAGAATCTTGAAAGTTAGACCCCAGTTGAGTGTGTTGCAGTAATGCAGCCCTGCAGTGCCAGGGACCTGGATGAACTTGGTGTGATCTCCATTTCACATCTTCTGTATACCTGGCAGGAAAGAAAGAAACTCCTCTACAACACAGGTAGAAATAATCCTCCAGGTCACCACTGACCCAGAGGACACATGGCAGAGAAGATGACAAAGAGAAAAGCCCACATAACTTTTGTTTAAATCACATGGAGGTAGTTCTCTGCTGGACTTCACTCTGTTTTATCTTGTTGGAGGTAAAATCATCCATCAAGGTTCCTGTCAGTTCCAGGAGAGACAAGTGAGCAGCACCTTCTGGAAAAGGATTGCAAAGTAGAGTCATTTGCTTTTATGGTGGAACTACATAACCAACCATATTTGGCTTTTCAGTCCAGATTTTTCTCAGCATCTTGACCTGAACAGATCTGTTCACAGGATGAAGGAATACAGAAGTGACAATGATGAGGAAAGAGCACATAGATGAACCATCCTGTGGGGAAAAAGTTTGTACTAACTTGCTTTATGATAGCAGCCCTGAGGCTGCCTTCAAGACAAGACTTGGAGGACATGCAGACAGTAAATCCTGAATCCTAGAGATGGGTAAGCAGATGTGGCCTTGAAAATCACAAGCTGGTTAATAATTATGGGTGTATTCAGGCAGCATGGGAAGTGTTCATGAGGGCAGGAGAGAGAGATAGAGCACAAGGTTCCTAGAGATCATGGAAACTGACCTTTCTGATCTGCACTGGCCAACACAGAAAAAACAATTCCAAGTGTAACTTGGCCCTACTGTCACCTGAAGCCTTGTCCTTCCCATTTTAAAAGCCAGCAGCTTGAGTTTGCCTGTCAGGTGCTGATTGTGAGGAGAAAGCTGCCTCCAGAACCAGAGCTCGACTGATGGGAAGGCAGCTTGGCTGTTGAGCAGGGAGATGATCTCCCATTGTGGGCATAATTGCTGCATTCCTTAACTGGGAGAGGAGTGGAGCAAGCCTGCCTGTGTGGGACTTACATGGAAATGGCATTTTTATGGGAATGTTTGAAATGCATCTTACAGGCACCCGGCTAAACAATCCTCGCAGTCTGGCCACAGGCCAGTTTGGAGTCCTTTGAACTTTTTGCCCTCCAGGCAGAACTCAGGGTTGAGTTTTCCTACCGATTTCCAGGATGCCAGGTCATTGCTATCCACAGTGAAGAGAGCTCAGCTGCCTAAAGTCTCGCCCCCAGCTCTGTGTTCATCTCGTTGGCCCTGATCGTGGTTTCTCAGGTTCATCCAAAGGCAGGCATTGTTTTCTGCAGCTTCTGTGGCACTGTGTCCACTGGCAGACCTCTGTTTTTAGCAGGGTTAGGAGTCAGACCACAGCTGGTAGCCAGGCAGTCTGCCAGTGTGCTGGGCACATCAGCCATTTCTCATGATATAGAGCAGCTGAGCTAGATTTTTTTATTTTTTTTGTGTGCGTGTGTAAGCTTTGAAACACGTCGAGCTTGCCATGTGGGAAAAAGTTGTTAGTCCCGTGCTTGCCTGCATCCATTTGTGGCAAGGGCACAAGAGTTTGGGAGCATATTTCTGCTCCTGGCTTAAAACTTGCTCTCATCATGCTGTGCCTGCGTGCACAAATCCTCCTGCTAAGACACCAAGGTCCTGTTTCTAGGTGCAGATCCTCAGCCTGGTGTGTGTAGTCAGGGAAATCAAACTAAAAGTGTGTGTAAATTCAGAGGCTGCTTCTGCAGCTCTCGTGCACCATACGCTGCTCTCAGGAGAGTACGATTTCAGCCCAGCCATCAGGCTCCTGTGGGAGTGTTTCACTGCTGCTTTGCTGCCCTGGACAGAGGCTTTGCATGAAGTTATGACCCCTGAACCAAAAGCAGAGCTGGGTGGCTTTCATGGTCTTGTTATTCTGCGTGGTCCTGCTTTAAGGGATTGATTCATGTTGTCAGTGTTGGTTTCCTCCTCTTTCTTCAGGAGCTAAGTTTTAGACTTTTTCAAGGCAGAAAAGGATGAGAGAAGAAGCCACAATATTAATCCCTGCACAGACACACTGATTCTGCTTTTCTGAGGTTATTATCCTAAAACAAGAAAAAATAAAGCTCCCCTGGGTTTGAGAGTGGCAAAACTAATTCATCATCATTTTCTATGGGTCTAGCTCATTTGTCTTTGATTCACCCTTCCCATGGACTCTTCCTGACCACTTTTGGGGCTCAATGGCAATGTGTGCAATGGCTTTTGAGGATTCCTTTGCATCCTTAAACTGATGGACATGCTGACTTCCAGCTCTCAGAATGGGTAAGGGGTTGGTGCTACTCCACAGAGGAAGTGCAAACTCCCACTGGTTTATATTACTTAGCCCTCCATTTCTATACCGTGAGTTTAGTATGTCTGAAATATCTATGTCTGTCTCAAGTGTGGTTGAAATTGGCCAATGGATTCAATAGTTACCAGAGGGGATTAAAAGACAGACAGCATGACCAGATAAGCCTTTTTTTTCCTCGGGAAACTAGGCTAAAAAGGGAAAAAAAAAACCTAGTGCAAGGACTCCTGTGATGTCCTCTCAACATCCTGGGTTTTTTTTCACTGTCTGGGGTAGTTAATACTAAAAGCTCTGAGTATTTACAAAGGATTGATGCAGCATAAACAGAAATAGTGCTCTCCTTTCCCCTGACTGTTTATTTACATTACACCTGCAATATTGAATGTCATCATCCCACTGATGCGAGCCCTCCCACCGAGTCCCTTGTCTCAGCAGCTGAAATCTGGTGTGTGTGAGAAGTGGCTCAGAGTTACCCACATCTGAACACCCCCTGCCCAAAACAGGATTAAAGCTGCTAGGAGACAAGACCCATGGATTTGTCCCTGTTTGTAGAGGGGCTGTAAAACAAGCCAAATCATTTTTTATCTTTGAGCAGGTTTTGAAGACTCTGCTGCTTCTCCTCAGTCAAGGTGTGAACGTGGAAATACTTTAGTTGAGTAGGGAAAATAGGCTGTGCCTCTCTCAGGCCCAAATGCACCCTTGACTGGCATCTTTCACAATGGGCAGCATTTTGCAGTCTAGAATCTGCCAGCCAAGGTTTACAGAGTCTGGGAGGTGGGGAAACCCATGAGGTGCTGTGTTCGAACCCTAGAGAAGAGGATGCCACTTTGCAGCAAAGCAAAGCTGATAACCCTTTGATCCCTGTGCACATCTCAGAGCAAACAATTGTGGTCCCATGAAGCAGGAGGAGTCCCAAACCCCTGGAAAGAGGTTGGGTTTGATGGAGCCTTTCATCTGAGGGAAGAGTGCTGGGACAGTAGTCAACCTCAGTTGCAAGAAGAAAAATAGTTAAAGCCTGTGCAGGTATTAAGACTTTGAATTTAATTTCAAGCTAAAGACAGATATGTTCCTGGAGATGGATCTTGAAATGGAAACGAAAGGTCAGGATTTGGGGCTCTGGTAATCTTGGCATTTCTAGCCCAATTTTCTGTGTTCCTGTTTATATAGCAGAGCTGGTACAGCTTTTCATGCAGACACAGAAATCCAGAAATAAAAGGAAAAGCTGTCAGTGAACCTGCCACCCCCAGACACGAGTCCAGTGGGCCAGCTGGGCTATGGTGTTCTTCCCTCCCTTCCTGCTCCTGTGACATCCCTGTTGTCCCAGTGCCTGAGCTCTTCAAAGCATTGCTGGGGCCCACGAGGCAGCTTTGAACAGCAGGATGGAGAATGAGCTCCTGTTGACAGCCTGGAGAGAGTGTCAGGGCCCCCTGCACCTGTAGGGCTGTGGTTCTAGTATTTTCTGAGCATTCTCAAGGAGAAGAGGTTTTATGGCTCAGAGTCAGTGCTTTGAACTCTATTTGGAGGAATCTGAATAAGGTGGTGAGTAAAGGGTTTGTTTGAGGTGATGGACATCAGATTAGGTTCACACCTGCCAAGGAAGAAGTTTCACCTGGTGCTCTTTGGGCTTTCAGTCCTTCTGAGCATGTCCCACCCCAGCTCATGGTGCAGCTGCACTTTCTATATGGAGAGGTATAGGATGATGGGCTGCAGGGAAAAAGCTTTGGAAAGATGGGATCTCTTCATCTTGCTGGTAGAAGAGGTAAATAACTTCACAGTTTTCTGCTCTTTGTCACTCCACAGTGTTTGTCCAGTGCAAAATAATTTAATCTGGTGCTACTGTCAAAGAACAAAAAATAGCAACAGGAATTTTTGGGGCTGGGCTTCAATTTAGAGGCTCAAAATGTTTGTGCAGAGTTGGAAATCCTTCCTTGCCCTACCCCCTCAGCTGGGTACTTAACATGGTGAAGGAATGCTTGATACCCTGCCTAGTCCTCGGGATTAGTAATTTACTTTGTTGTCTGTGTTAATCTAAAGCCCCTGACGATGCAGCAGAACTTCAGCCAAGTTCCTCCTTGGAGGAGTCTGGGAGGAGGGAATTAATGTGGTGTGTGCAATGAAGCTCTGTGTCAGAAAGGGTCATTGTCTGTGACCCTGCTGTCCTGGAGGGACCAGGCTGTCCTTACCCTGCTCCATCAGGTGGGCAGCTGGGGGAAACCCACGGTCCCACTGCAGCCAGGGAAAGCTCTGAATGCAGCTCCATGTCGAAAAGCAGCTTCCCAGCTGAAGTCTGGCATTCCCTCTGCTCCTGGGGCCTGCAGGGCTGCAGTGACTTTTGGTGACTTGCTCTCCAGAGGCTGAGAAGAGATTCTTTCTGCCTCTGCTTGTGCTGGGCTGGTTCATGGGAGATGTGGGTGCACACTGTGTGCTCCAGGAGCGGCTCACTCCTTGCACCTGAAGCTTGCAGGGTCCCTTACAAAGCACTTTGTGCCTCTGCCCAGGCCCTGATCCCTTGGCAATGAATATCTTGTTCAAGGTTCTGCCAAACGCTTCTCCCACCCCAACCCCCTGCTGGAACAAGCTCACACCCGTTGTTTTCCTTTGCTGCTAATTTGTGGTGGTTTATTTTTCTTCCTGTGCCACACGAGGTACTGCCTGATACAACCTAACTCTGACAGACTCCTGATAGCAGCTTCCTCCCACCCTCCCTCCCTCCTCATTCCCATTCATCTTGTGGCTCATTTTGAAATTGCCATTATTTCATCCCTCTGGGGCACCAGCTAAGGCTACCCCGATGATGGATGCTGCCAGACCAGATGCATAAATATTAAGAAAGCAGAAAGAGCCAGACCTGCAATTCTTTTGTGCAGAACAGTGATGAGGATGCTGTTCTTACAGCTGACCAACACGACTGCACTCTGAGCTCCAGGTTTAAAAGGCTGTAGATGCTGGTTAAACTGAAGCTTTAACTGGGGTTAACCAGCTTGTGGTCAGGCAGAGAAGCAAGCATGCTGGTTATACTGGAAATTTTTACTAGACTGCTGCTGGGTTTGTTCAGCACACTGGGCTGGTCTCTGAATGTATATTGTACCTTGTCTAAATTCTGGGGCTGGTAGTGCAAGACACTTTTGTGACTAGATATTTGCATAGCTTTCTGAATCTTGGCATGCAAGTATTGGACCCTAGAAATGATTATGCTCTTGGTCTGGGGTGTAATGCTTGTAGTGCAGTGTCACAACTCACTTGGCTATGCACCCACCTTAATAAATCTGTATGGGATTGCCTGGAATTGCCAGAGGTTAGGTGCTATCAGAAATATTCAGATAGTGGAAGAACAAAAAATCCTGATTAATGCTGAGTTAGCTGTCTCTCCTCTAATGCTGCTTCCAGTTCAATGGACTTCTTGATAATGGTGTTTGATCTGAAGGCCACAGACTTATTGATGGTCACAGATCAAAATACCATCCCTCCTAATACATTATGCTTCTCTCTTTCTGCTAAGAAGTGCAGCAAGGAACAACATCTATAAAAGCGAGGGGAAAACCTGAGCAGTCCCAAAAAAGACTCATAGCACCACTCCCCAGGGTAAGAGCCAACAGCATTGAAGCGCATTTCCAGAAGGGAAATTTGGGAAATGCAAATTGGACGCTGATGCTGGATCTTCATTTTGGACCCCACAGCACAGCAAGGCTCATGGTGTTTTTTTTCCTTCCTATCTGCATCCTTCTGCCCATCTATCCCACCTTAGATCAGATAGATCTTGGGGCATTTGAGGATATGTAGCTCAGAAACAGTATTGAAAAGGCACAGGATATTCTTCTTTATGGCTCAGCATTGCAGCTAATAGTGCCAAAAGTTTTTGATTGACTAAAATCAGCTTAATGTTCACAGTCTCCAAAACATCACCTCTTTGTTATTATGTATGAGCACTGAGAGCAATTGGTGTGGTCACACAAAGTTCTCAACAATCCTGCACCCAATGCCAGCCGAGAAAACGGACATTTTGTAAAATCAGGGACTCTAAATGTAAAATAATCCTCACCTTGCTAGAGGTGATCTCTCAAGATTTGCATGGAGTATCCTGGTGATATTGCTACGCTTCCAAGGATCTCACTTTGTCGCTTCTCATGCTCATCAGGAAAAGAAAAAGTTCATCAGTTTAACATTTTCCAAGACTATTAACTTTCAACAAAAAAAGTGCAGATTACCTCCCTCTATTTAAAACTAACAATCAGGGCCCATTATATTCCCTGTAGCAGGAAGATTGAAAGACATCACATTCCAGACCATACAAAAAACTGCCTGAAATTCCATAATTCCTCACTTCCCTCTACACACTCCAGCAAATCCAGCTATTTGTGGAGTTCACGTGTTTCCCGAAGACAAAAACTTTTGCTTTGTGGCAACCTGTGAGCCTCCATTAAAGCTCAAATGGTGGATCAGAGCAGATTGTGTGGTGCTGCCCATCTGCCCATCGGATGCCCGGGCTTGCTTTTTAATAAGAGCAAGGAGCTGGATGTAATGTCATGCAGTCATAATTCTTGGCAGTTGCTATAGTTCATGTGTTTATTGGAAGCTGAAGCTTTGGAGCATTTTTCAGATGTCTTTATGCTTCCTGCTTTAGTGCTTGGGGTTTTTTTCTCAGCTGAGCTCTCAGGGTCCCAAAGCCCTGTTTATCAGGGAAGGAACCATGTGTCCCCATGGAGGGAATGACTATACCAAAAAAAGGTGAACAAGTCCAGGAGCACCTGCCTGGGCAATGCATATTTGTAAACTTAGAGGGTTTTTAGATGTTCTGAGAAGGAGAGGGAGATAACTTTTCCTTTAAAAGAACCGGGTATGGAATTTTGGGTCTAATCTGAGAGATGGCGGACTCTCCCTTGGAGAGAAGGCGAGTTGTGTCAGACTGACCTGGGAGAAGGCAGCACTTTCTGCTGTCTAAAGTGGACTGCAATGAACTCATCTGTCAGCCATTTAAGGGTTGGACTCAGGCTTGGAGGCACAGCTTGAAACAGAGGAGATTATAGGGCAGCTGGAGTCAGGAGAGAGTTTCTAGCTGGTTCATCCACAAAGCTTCCTTGTACCACATGCTGTCTCAGCCACATGGACACCTTAGGAGAAGGTTCCAGGAGTGCTGAAGGAAGTGTGTCCCTCCCCAGTCCTGTTGTCCCCTCCCTGTGCCTCGGCACTGAGTGTTCAGCATCCCCGTTCACCTAAGTCAGGCTGGCGCGTGCTCCCAGCCATGAAATGAGGGCAGAGCTCCTTGCTGTGCAGTGATGAGGGAGAGGAGGTGCTCCTGGGGCTTCACAGATCTTGATGTGGGCTTTGGAAGCTGCAGGGAGGATGATTTCCGGGCTTTTCTGGGGCAGCCCTGAAATGCAAAAGACAAGACTCACAAGTCTCCCTCGTTTCTTCTTTTCCCATTGCTTCCATCTCAATTTAGGATGTAGGAGAGCAGTAACAGAGGAACTCCCCCTCTCTTACAACCCCCGCCTCCTGAATAAGCAGAGTAACGCCTGAGTTTCCCTTCAGGAAGGTGACATGGTATAAAATTTCTGCTAGGACAAAATTCCTTCTTTTAATAAAAGCCCCATTTAAATAATCAGAGTCCCAGAGCCGAGATGCAACTGGCCCATGTGCCCAGGAGAGTGTTTCAGAATACTTTTACCCAACAGTTGGTCTGAGATCAAACAGACTTGGCATTGCACTGTTTCCTGGATAACACGCCGTCATTATTTATTCATCTGAATAAAAGTGCTTGATGTTTTCATGCTATCAGTTAGACAGAGCCATATCGTCTGCCTTCCCTTTTTTTTATTCATTTGTTGTGTTTCAAGAAAGTTTTGAAGCTGTTGCAGTGGGAAATCCATAGCTTAAGTGGCAGCTTGCTCATCTTTTATTTATTTTTGTAATAATCCCGTTGTTACTCATTCAAAGCTCCAAAAGATTCTTGTCCTCAGTCAAAAGTTTCGTGTTTGGATGAGGCTGTAATGATGACTTCTAGAAGAAAAGCATGTTTTCCTGGCTTTGACTAAGTGTTTTGTGACTAGTAAAGTAAAAGTGTAAAAATTTGTGACTAGTAAGTAAAAGTGACTAAGTCACTTTTTTTGCTTTGTGATTTAAAGAGATAAAATGTCAAAACCAAGTAATTCCCAAATTCATTTTAATATTTGGATTAAGATGACTATGTCAAATTCCCAATCTTTTTTCATATATTTTAGAAACACAGACATGGGAATGTCAAGGCAGTGGGAGAACCAGCAATGGGATGTGATTAGGGTGATTTCTTGCCTCTTTCCCATCATTCTTGGAGAGAAAGTTTTTTTTTCCCCCTATGAAAAATGGTGAATTTTTCTGATAAATCTGTTCCCTTGGAGGCTTCTTTGTTGCAGAAAGAAATTTGTAACTCAAAGTAGATGCTCTTTACTTAAACGCTTCTCTATTGGAAAAGCATTTTTCCATAGAAATAGAGTTTCAATAGGAAATTTGCAGTCAGCTGTTCCCCACGCCAGGCAATGCTGCTCCCCCTTCCCCTCCAAAGGGTGGTTTCATACAGAACCTGCACTTCTGCATATCCATACCAGTGCTGTGGTTTTATAAGCACATTTCCCGATTTTGAAATGTTTTCCTGTCTCCTGTTTTTGTGTAAAACATTTTCACAAAGAGGGAGGATGATTAATTGGAAACTACAGAGGAAACTACAAAATCAATTGCACTCAAAGAACTGTCTAATGTAGAAACTAAACAAATAAAAAACCCCAGAGAATTATATGGTTTTTCCTCTCTCCTTGTTTAGTCATCAGGCTCTTAACTGTTACTTGGAAGATTTTTCTGACACTGAACTATAACCTTTTATATTTCACCTTATTGGTGCTCAGCTGCACATTATCTGTGAACACAACAAACAATATTACAAAAATAGCTGAAAACTGTCTTGATGGACAGCAGAATTATTGGGACCATTTACACCAAAAGGAGTTCTGATCCCCAAACTCATTGTGCTTCATAAAATTAATCCATAAGCTTTTCTGCTCATAAATAACTGTGAAATGACTGAACTTTAAAATATAAGACATCTTATGTGCTAAACCTCACAGAAGAATAATCTCTTGATAAATTTAGTTTTGAAGTAACGGAAGCATAGATGATTGCAATTCTATTTTTAGACATGCGTGGTAAAACTTTTCTATTTTGCTTGTAACAAAGCCAGTTTAAGTCAGAACCTCCAAATGAAGATGGGGGTCTGAGAACAAGTCGGGTCAGTGTGGTGAACAGCCCTGGCACAGGGTTTGGAGGCAGTTTTGTGAAAATGAACCCAGATGGTGTTTGCCAGAGCAGGGAGGAGAAAGTGATGAGTGAGATGTGAGCTGGTTGGTGCTGATGGCATCACCAGTCACGTCAGAAAGACTGCAAGAGCAGGGCCTGTATCTCTGCTATCTGTCTGTGCCAGAAAAGAGAGCACACTGAAACCATCAGTTCCTGGGATAGCTCTGTGTGCACTGGGTCCAACAGAGGCAGTGATGTCTGTGCTATCCAGGCCATACCTAAATAACAGATACAAGTAGACCCAGCACTGAGATGTGCTTTGGGTATGTAAGGAGAAAGGAAGTAAGATAAATCAGCAGAACTCTCCTTTTTTTTAGCCACTGTGAGGCTAAATGTGAAGCATGTGAACTGAGATTTCCCATTACTTTGTTAATGTGAGTATTCAATTTAATTTCGATTCATCTGGGAGAATCATAAATTGTAAGAATTGAGAGGATCAGTAATGCTTTTAATGGTCTGATCTCTCAAGCTTGGTGTTCTTCTTGCTTGGGCCTCAGGGCTGGCTTGCAGGCTCTCCTGTGAGTTTTGTGATGGCATTTTACACAGCTCTCTCTTTGCCAGCAACATCCCTTTGGGGGACAGAAAGGTGAGGCAGAAGTCAGACTCGATGACCTTAGAGGTCTTTTCCAGCCTGAATGATTCCGTGATTCTCAGTCATGCTGAAGCCCAAGGCTGCAGTGCAAAGCTTCAATCTGGCCTGCTGTGACCGTGTCTTCCAGGACATCCTTCAACTTCTTTGCAGCTCAGTGACTTGGAGAAAAGTGAGAGGCACAATTTCCATAAAGGATGGTGTGGATTAACCTTGTCTGGCTGCCAGGTGCCTACCAAGCTGCCCTCTAACTCCATCCTCCTCAGACTGGATTAACCCACCATAAATGGTTATTAACGAATGTAATATACAACAATCCTACATAAAAGATGGTTAATAGACCTTTGGAGGGTGTGAAATATATCCTGGAGACATGGAAAAGGGGAATCTGTGAAATGCCATCCAAATTTGCTTTTTTCTTTCCTCCATTTCATTTCTCTCTTCTTTGTCTGACAGTAGAGATGAGCTGGGGTCTAAGACATTTTCTGGAGTTAGCAGTTTTGGGAATAATTTTGAAAGGAATGTAGAGACAGGAAAGAAAATTTTGGAGCCAGGCTAAACATTTATGTGGGAAGAGAGGAACAGTGCCATCCCACTTGTTCTCCTTTTAAAATCACTATATGGTTTGTTACAATCTGCAAGACAAGCCCAAGACTGGAGTAGGAGAGTGGCTGTGAAATAGGACAGATGTGCACTTTCAGCTCTGTTTTGGATTGTTTCATCATGATCCCCTAGGAGTCATGGGTGCCACCAGCCCGCATTTCACTCTACTTTTAAAAACATTACCTCAAAACCACTTCTGCCCCTGTAACTGTCCAATCCAGATCTCAAGCCCCCCTTGAGTTTGTAGAAAGAAAAATGTAAGGCAGAAAACATTTTCTAGATTTGTGAGTCTGTGGTGAGCCTGAGAGTATCAGGATAACCTGCGTGACCCTGTTTCTGGGAACAATGGAGTTGTCATTGACTAATTAAATGTACCCTGTTTGTTAAAACTGAAGATCTATATTATGTTCTAAAGTAATTGCGTGCACTGGAAAGCTGTTGTAGAGGTGTTAGGGTTTGCCACATGCTGGAGTGGAACAGCCCCATGGTCCATTCCTTTATCATCATGTGCTTGGAGGTGTCTGGTCGCTGTTTTTGGGAAGAGTCAAGGCAGAAGAAAAGCTAACACACATCATACTCCTTGCACCATATTCCACAATGTTCTGAATTTTGGGGAGGCATCTCTCAGTCCAGGCGCCCCTGCTCTGTCAGGGAAAAGCAAACATGCAAATGTAGACACACAGTTCACAGGCACCTACAGGCACATATCAACACCAAAATTTTGGCATCCCAATAAACAAATTGAATCATCAGGAGCTTTGCTAGGGTCTAAAGCATAGTTTATCTCTCTGAAGTAGACATTGAAAACAGGAGAGATGACTCATGCCCTAGCAGTGCCTATTTGTCCGAATGTGTAACATCCTGCGCTTCTTTGGTTTGGCTAATCTATTCCAATCCATCAGAGAAGCTAAATTTTGGTTGATTCATTCTATTCTGAGAATATGAGGCTATTTCACAAGAGTTGCATGTTCAATACATATATTGTTTTTAGTCAAAAATATCTAGAATGCATTATTTGCCCTGTCTAAGCTTAGGAAATACACTTTAGGATGGATAAAGATGCAGATGGATGTAGAGAGGTGCAGGCAGTACTTGAGTCATTAGACTTGTACATGGCAGATTAAAAATTAACAGATCTGATCAAAATCTTCCATTGCCTGGTCAAATTTGTATTTTTAGTTGAAATTGTCTTGAAAAAGCAAAAAGAAAATCTGAATGTTCAAGCAGTACATTCTGCACCATTTTAGGACCCTGTCAGGGTAGGTGCTGTTACACCTCGTAGACATAATGTCAACTGGGGACTCCCAACCCCAGTATTTATGTATATCTAGGGAGAGATTAGGTCAAGATATTGGATGATCTCTTAGTGGAATTGCTGTTTATCACTGCTATAAGTAGTCACAGAATGGCTTGAGTTGGAAGAGACCTTAAGGATCATTTCATTCCAACCCCCCCGCCATGGGCAGGGACATCTTCCACTAGATCAGGTTGTTCAAAATCCCATCCAACCTGGCCTTGAACACTTCGAGGGATGGGGTGTCCACAGCTTCTCTGAGCAACCTGTGCCAGGGCCTCCCCATCCTCACAGGGAAGAATTTCTTCCTAATATCAAATCTAAACCTGCTCATTTTCAGTTTAAAGCCAATCCCCCTTGCTCTACCTCTACATGTGCTTGTCTAAAGCCCCTCACCAGCTCTCTTGGAGATGCTTTAGGCACTGGGAAATTCTATAAGTTCTCTCTGGAGCCCTCTCTTCTCTTAGCCAACTCTTTCAACCTGTCTTCATAAGAGATGTGCTTCAGTTCTCTGACGATTTTTGTGGCCCTCCTTTGGACCTTCCCCAAGAGGTCCAAGTTCTTCCTGTGCTGGGGGGTCCCAGATGTGGATGCAGCACTCCAGGTGGGGTCTCACCAGAGCTAAGCACCTTCTTCAACCTGCTGGTCACGCTTCTCATGATGCAACCCAGGACATGGTTGGCTTTCTGGCCAACAAAGTAATGAAAAAGTTGGTTTTAGGAATGGTGTTGTTTGGGTTGGTTGTTTTTTTTTTTCTTACAGGAAGTGCAAGCATGTTACCAAATTATGGAGCTAGTGCATTTTCCATTTAGAAAACACCCTGCATTGATACCATCATCAGATATTTCCTTTCCACAGGCCACTTGAAGTATTATTTTCTGGTTTACTCATTGACTGTTTGGTCCCACAAGCTAAATTAAACAAGGAGCCACAGCAGGGTTTGCAATACTGGGCCTCTATTGTTTCCTTCCAGTGCATTGTGCCTCAGGCCCATTTGAGTATTACCAACCACTCGAGCATGCACCATTGACACATAAATGCATGTTTGGATGTTAGTAAATGCAACGTCCCCAGCAGTTTTTTTTGGATGATTATATTATTGCTAATTAACAGAAAATGTCATGACTTTTGGAATAGAATTGTTTGTGCAATGAGTTATTTACTCTGAAAAATCCTACCATGTAAAAAGATGAGGAAATTATACAGGGGAGAATGGGAGGAATGCTTGGGAATGCCACAGGGTTCTCGGAAGCGTGAGTCTCACTGATATCAGTGGGTCCTAGCCAAAACCACTCCTGGTAATGTGACTCACTCGTTTACCTCTAAAATCATCCACATTCACCACTCTTTAAATGCTCCTCATCATTTGCTCAGATGCACTTTAGGTTTTAGTTAGTGTCAGGAGAAATAAAGTTTAATTCAGCCAACCTACCAGCAAAATGTAGTAGCTGGAAGGCGGCAATCTTGGTGATAACATTAAAAGGCTACTAGATATCTTTTAAAAAAACGATGAAAAATCCCTGGCTGCTCTGCCTCCATGTTTCTGTCAGACTCATTTACATAATGGTTTAGAGCATTATGTAATTCAAATCAAATCACTGTCAGTCAGCACCAGCATCCATTGCATCTTTCCATGGAGCTATGCCGAGTGGCTGAAGTAAACTTTGAAAGGAATGGCAGAATTCAAATAACTCTGTCGCTCCGACGCCAGGGGTCTGACCCACTGCCTATTGCAGTTGCTCAAAATATTCCCCTTGACTGACATGAGCTGAGGATTGCACCCCCAGAACCCATGTAAGCTCTTAACTCTGATTCCTAAACTTGGCAAACAAACCCAGGCGTTTTTCAATCGCAAACAGGCAGAATATCCCTCCTCTCTGGACAGCAATAATCTCTCTCTGTCTCTCGGGGGGGCAGGAGGGGTGAAATCTCTTCCATCAGAATAGAAGAACCACCAGCTTTATCCAACTAGTATTGTCAAATTTACAGTGCACTAAATAATTAATCAAATCTTCAATATATCCCAGCAAGCATCAACTTCCTGATAGATTCCCTGTTATCTTTCCTGAGTCTATTGCCATTACCAGGAAAGATAATTTTGCCAGTGCACTTCTAAACCTGTGCCTTTTTAATTTTTTCCTCCATTGAATTTTGTTGCAAAAGCAGTGAAAATACTTGCTGGTATCTGGGGCTCCATTAACACCAAACACTATCCAAAAACCACAGACAGAGACCTTGTCCCGGGGCACCCACCATCATAGACAGACATGCTTTGCATGGAACAAAGAGGAGAATAAAGTAGTAGTGACAAAATCTCACAGAATTGGTGTGAATGTCAGTTGAGAGTTATGGCTGTGAGCAAGGACAGGTTTGTGGAAAGGTTATGTTTGCTTGGAATAAGGTAGGTGGGAGGATGAGAGAATTTTCTTGGCTAAGGCATAGGAAAGGGGTAGAGGTAGAGAAGGATGGGAAGCTGAGTGTGTTGTAGTGTATGGATAGGGTGGAGTTTAGTGAAGGAAGTGGTTGTGGAGCAAAGTGCTGTTGCAGACTGGCAGGACCTGCTGTTTCACCTCCTATCAGACAGATGCAGGAGAGGGACCTGCCACCTCCCACAGCTTCACTTTGCGTGATTTGGGTCTGTCTCCCCCAGCCTTTCACATCCAATTTTTTCCTGACCCTTCACCTCAGCCTCTTTTGTTTCTGTCACTTGAAAGAAGGAAAACCTAAATCGCTCTATTCACTATTAAAAATGAGGTTTAGCTGTTATGTCATGTTCTTCTCTTAATTCAGTGCTACAATTGTGAAAGAGGCCCTGGCTTTGCTTACAGAGTTTCATCCATCTCTCTTAATGTAAACATGTCAGTTCTGATGATTGGCTTTTATGGGTCTGTTTGTTTTCTGCTGATGAAATGTGTCTCCAAAACTTAGATGGGAGGGGATCAGGAAAGCCTTACCTATAACTGTGGTAATACATCAGACAGCCTTCCAGACGGGCTCCGTCTTCCCTAGGAGCATGCAGCCAAGATTTTGCTGTCTAGCCTAAAGCTGCCTTCTTTCTGTGGCATAACCATCCCATCACGGCACCAGAATATATTTTAATAGCTGTTTTACAGCTTCCTATATCCGTCTTTATGTCTTTACAAAACACTCTGTGAATAAAATGGACCAGATTTGATATATTTTATTCATGTGAGCATTCAAAGCACGTAACGGTGTTAGCACTGCTTATTATGTTTGGCACAACATGGAGTTCTCCTGAAGGTTTCTTCTTTCTTGTTCAAAAGCTAGTGACTACATCCTGAGCTGAAAACATTCCTCTTTCTTGGGAGCTCTTTCCAACCTCTGTTGGTTCAGAGTAGCAAAGGAGAAATCTTTCCCTGGATCTGAAGGCAGTGTAGTTTATAGTAAAATAACTCTGAGGCAAATTTCTAGTTAACTAAAATAGACATGAAAACCGGTTGGGTGCAAAGAATTATAATTCTCAGCAAAATAAAGAGCTGTGCACTGATAACTATGATGTGCTGCTTCCCTCTTGCTTATTTATGTCATTTGGTTGCAGCATAATTTGAAATAAAAACACCTGCAAAGAAAGCAGAATATTTTTAGCGCACTAAAAATATATATTTTATCATAAGAGAAGACTTAGTGCCAGCATTTAATTCTTGGCATAACATTTGTCATCCCCAAATACCCTTTCAATATCAGGATGAAATCTTCTGAATTCATTTCCTTTTAGCACATGTTGGCTTTCTGAAGACTTTATTTTTTCAATAAGTCATTGGCAATGTCAGAATGCCATGATTCTGATGAGTGAGGAGCCAGCAAAACTCATTAAACTGGATTTAAAAGAAGATACTGCATAGGCAGAGCTGGTTGTGATGAAAGGCTTGTGGGTCTGTGACTCTGAAGTTTTGGTTTGGACGTTTTGTGCTGTTTTGGTTTTGTTTTTTCCCAACTATGTGAATGCAATGAGTTCTCTTACATATTTATTTCTGCCCCTGGTCAGCATCCATGGTGAGCAACAGGACTTGTTTTGGGAACTGTGTTACACAATGTCATATCAACCTGCAGGTTTGCCTTGTGACATGGGCAGCAAGAGGAACTCTGGCTCACATCTCCTCCTGTGTCAGCTTGGGCAGGTTTCAACGCTGTTCTTTGCCTGGGAGAACTTCAAGAGCTAAACACTTCAGCCATTTCCATCAGGTTTTTGTGGAATACAAAAGTTTTCCCCGGCAGACCAGCCATGGGAGCCTGCCTGGTCCCCACCAGGCACTGGATTCTCCAGCACCCCTTTTTGCACCTTCACCTCGGAGCTCACCCAGCAAGATGTTTCTGAATGAACAAGAATTTGCAGATTGCCTTCACAGGGTGCAAAAAGCTCGGAGTTTTCCAGCTCCCTGCAAGCTTGGTTACCTTCTGGGCCATTAGTTTAATACCTCAGTTACACACTGGTGTCTACACTCTGGTGTGAAGGTGCTCTTTTTAAACAAAGCATTTCTAGCTGAATATTCCTGGTCCTAAAAGATCAATTCCCCAGGTGTGACTTCCCTGGGCAGAGCTGTACTGATTTATGGCAGCTGGAGACGTGGCTGATTATACGTGTTAAGAAAGTGTGCTACAAAAACAACCATTGTTTGTAGTCTTGAAAAAAATGATGCCTGTTGGAGAAAAAAGAAACAAACCAGATATCAGCTTGAGCAGAAGTAATGAGTGCGCTGTGTAAAATTTCAAGGACTGTCGTGATGTGAGTACACAGGCCCTCAAAATGTGTGCTAACAGCAACTGAAATTTATCAGTTGAAAGAGAATTTCCCATGACACCTCCTCACGGTGGAATGTGAACTGTGGTATAAATATAAGTGGATTAAGTCTCAAAAGGTTGCTTGTTTGTTTGTTTGTTTGTTGTCAGTAAAATTATGAAGTGTGTCTCAGTCACCTAGATTCCTTTAACTCCTTGATCTTTTTGCAGAAAGACTTTATTTGACCTGAATTAAAAACAGGAACTCTCCATGAAGACATTGCTTCATGGTTGGAATAAAAACTTCCATGAGATCCCATATCAACTTGTAGTCTTTTTAAATATGGTTAAATGTTTGTGTTTATGTGTAAATTTATGCATATGAATTTATTAATCTAGACCAGTGACATTAAATTAGATGTGTCATTGTTCTGTTCTTTATTTCCCTAGCCTATTATTCTCATGTTTTGCTGTGGTCTGCAGGTCAAAGGAAAATGCCAAAGAGATTATATGGAAAAGGAGTGTGTGTGGGGGGGAAGGATGACTGTGCTCCATGTAGTGTCAAACATCGAAAAGAAACCCATCCACGTGACTGTTCTTGTTACCACAGCGGTTAGGAGTGCAAAATCTTTATTTAGTCACAAACATTTCTTAAAGAAAAGGAGAATTTAGGGCTCTAGATTCATATTTTTTAAGATTTTGGACTAGTAGAACTGCAGTGGAAGCACCCTTGTCCCCAGCCCATGTTTGGTAGTAGCTTTCTGAGCAGCATCATGGAAATCAGTAGAGGTAAATCAGTACAGTTTTACTCAAGATGAGCATGTCTAGTGCCTTTAGCCTGTAAAAGACACTTCCACAACATTGATCTTCCAGTTTGGTTCTTTTATTACCATTGCCAAGTGTCTGAAATGCAAACAAGTGAGTTCTTGATACAACAGGGAGACTTGCAGGGCATGCAGGTGATGTTCTGAGAACCTGACAGACTTTTTGAGCTGGAGTAGCTGAAGCCCATTGACAGTAAGGTTAAAACTGCAATGGAAAACAACATTGATCTTTCTGAATAAATAGAGGTGCTAGTAATACCTAATTTATTTGTACTGCTCTCACTTCTTGCCACACCGAAGAAAGAATTCATCTTGGGGCTTTATTTTCATATGCACATTTTGTTTACCTAACCAGGATGTTTTATCAGCAACAACCGATGCTAACTGACAAAGCAAGAGGGAAATTTTCATTCTGTGCATGGTGATATCACAGAAACAATGTGTTTGAAGCCTTGTACTTCAAAAATATGCCTGTGAGGAATGGAAAAATCCAGGCTCATATTGTAAAAACGTGAGTCACAACAGCTATTATCTCTTAAGAAATGGCATTCCAGCTCTTTGATTCAGTCATTGATGACTTCCCTTTTTAACTTGTGGTGCTTTCTTACCCTTTTAAGAAACATCTGGGCTAACCCTGGCTATTTGTAGAAATGTTTGCAATTCCCAGATTAAAAGAAATTAGACATAGAAAGGACCCATGAAATTATCTTGTCCATTTCCTGAAAGCATATGAAATTGAAAAAGAATTGTGGTAAATATATATATATATATTAAAATGTCGAACTTTAGCTTATATACAATATGAAGACAAAGCATGTCATGAATTATCAATTGTAAGGGTGCTGAAACATACTTTTTTAAAGAAGAAAAATTAAATAGATGACTAGCAAAAGCACTAATGAAGTTTGTGTAGGATTTTCTGGTTCTTTCTAGGCAGCTACCTTTCTGGAATTTGTAGATAAAATTGAAAAGATCTTATTTTGACCAGTTTGAATTTGATTCAATTTTCTAATAAGAGAAAGCTTTTAAGCAAAAATAATTCCCTTTAGAAAATAATTAAAACTTCTGATGCTGATTAGGCTTTTGGGGCTATTTTATCTCCCTCACCATCCCCTATCCTGCTTTTGTTTCTCTTTAAAAAAAAAAAAAAATTGAGTAGTTCTGTTGCCAGAATGGCTGCTCTTGGAAGTCTTTAAGGAAGACTGAGACTATAAGGACAAAGCACACAACAGCAGGGGATGGGTTTCTTTAGACTGATAGCCTGGGAAGAATGTTAAAATAGGACAAGCATAAGTAGCTTTTCTTGCTTGCACCCAGGTTCCTGAGTCAGAGGCAGCAATTTTGTGTTTAAAACCATTTATGAACCTTTTGCTGCTGCTCTGTGATTTCATTCAAAGTTTCTGCACTCATATGATTAGGAAAAGGAAACAGTCATTCCCCATTCACTGCCTTCACAGAGGTCATGATCATCTGGACCTCAACCAGCAGTCCACAATGTTCTCCTCTCCGGTTTACAGACCTCGTCTGTGCCCTTCCAGCAGTACTGATCAGCCACTGGCTTTTGTTATCCCCTTCAGCACCGAGACATGTTTCCTTCTGGAGAAACAAAAATGGAAAGGACAAAAAACTCGGAGAATTCTCTGGCCACCTGTATTGATGTCATTTATAGAAAGTGAAATTCTATTTGCTCACACTGGTGCTGAGTCACAAAGTGTTGAGCGTAAGAAACTCGATTTGTGGGAAAGCTTCTAATTTCCTGTTTTTCAAGAGGAAGGGGATAAAACAAATGACATGGAGGGGAGAGGGGAAAGGAATAAGGAGAATAAATCTAACAAAAGAAGAATGTCAGAATACCCCAAACTCCAGGAAGGATAATTCATTTTAGCCCTGCTTGTCCAAACCAGCAGTAGTGCAGAGCATAATGTACAAGCTTCAGTAAATCATTCCTGTGTGATAGACTGTGATCAATGACAATTTAATGAATTCATTTTAAAATGAAGTCAGAATAGGAGAAACAGTAGTTATTTGAAAGCGTCCTTGACTCAGAGAAATTGAGTCAATAAATATGCTATTTGTCATGCAGAGTCCAGTTAGAGTCTTGTTTGCTAACAAAAATGCTGTCATCAGAGAGCCTAATAGAGGCAAACTATCTGGAACTATCCATTGTAAATAGAGAAATGCCATCTGAAAGCAGAAAACAACAGTTGAGGCTGAACAAAGAATGGGATCCTGCACACGTTGCTGAATGAAAGAGGGTAGCCCACCTCAAAACCTACTATTTTGTTTGTCACCAGTGTGTATTCTGATTGAGTATGAATGGCCTGGTGGTGGCAAAAATACAAGGTCTGTGTTTCTTCTGTGAAATGAGTTTTAATTGTTGTGGAGTGAGGGCTTCTCTCACTGGAAAAACATGCCCCTAAAGTCACTTTAAATTGCAAAATACAGCTTCAGTGAACTTGGATGGATTTGTGCAGGCTACTAGAACAGGGATAAGCTTCATCCTTTTTCAAACAGTAGTTTTACATTAATTTTCACAGCTATCCATGTTGTTTAGTGCAGATACAAGAAGGCTTTTTGTTCAGCTGTGCTTTTCACGCTTGGTTTTATTCATGTGAGTTGAAGAGATGTGGCAATTCTTACTTGTTTTCATTCAGGCAGAGACTGGAAGTGTTAACACTGAAATACCATCAGGACAAGATGATCAAGCTTCACAGGTTTTGGTTAGAATTGGAGGATAAAAGAATATCCTGAGCTGGAAGGCACAAGGATAATCGAGTGCAACTCCTGGATGTTCAAATTGGTGTTGGATGAAAGGAGCCTGGTTTTCAGATGATGAACTGGCAGCAGTGGCTATTCAGCATCTTAGAGGCTTGGCATGCTCTCATGAAGGTCCCAGGGCTTTTCCAGGCACATTTGGGCTTCCGACATCCTTCAGATTGCAGGGTGTGGAGGAAAAGAAAATGCTCAAAAGTCCTGAGAGATATCTTGAAGATGGTATTTCCTATCCCAAAGGAAAATGAAAATTATATTGCAGCAGCCTAAGACAGAGATTATGAAGAATTTTTAAGGGATTTAAGAATCTAAACTTGACCCTTCACTCTTTAAATTTGGAATAGAACAGCTGGGGCATTTTTAGATTTTGCATCATGTGGCCAGACATTGGCTGATTTAAATCTGCCTTGCAGTCATCTTAGGAACACTGTTCATCCACTCCCAGAGCTGCATTTTCAAAAATGAAATAGGAATCCAAATCTCTGTGGCTTTCAATGAAACTTAAGCTTGTGTGAATCTAAGTTACTTCTTAGTTTGGATTTAGGATCCCAGATGACTGAAGAGCTGAAGAATATTCCACATTCTATCCATAAAGTCTGTTTAGCTTTGATCATGTGTGATTCCTTATTGAAATTACAGTTTCAGTCATTTTTGTTTTCCTTGATGTTCTATTCACCACATAAGAACAGATGAGGAGTTTCCTGATAATATATAACAAATTATTTGGGGGTTGAGTTTGGGTTTTTTTTTATTCTGATGGCTTCGTTCTTCTTGCGTTTCTTGTGCCGCTAACTTTTGGTAACCTTTTTGTTTCAGCTGTTTCCACTACTAGGAGTAAAGACCAGTAAAGACAAAGCAGGATGAAAAGATGGCTGACTTCTTGTTACCACCGGGTACTAACAGCTTCCACCGGTTCACGCCCGAGTCCTTGGCTGCGATCGAGAAGCGAATTGCGGAGAAGCTTGCGAGGAATGCCAAGCAGGAATACAGGGAGCAGCTGGGCGAGGAAGAGAAACCCCAGCCTCAGTTTGATTTGCAAGCTTGCAAGAAGCTGCCCGACATCTATGGGACTGTTTCTCCAGAGCTCATTGGGGAGCCCTTGGAGGACATCGACCCTTTCTACAATGACCGTAAGGTGAGCACTAGCCGTCTGTCCTGCTCCTCTGCCTTTGCTAAAGCATGGCCACTGTTTTGAGCACTCTGGTTTTTATCTTTCTACAGCCAGTAAAAATATTTCTTCCCCAGATTAAGGGTCAGAATGTTGGCATGAGCAGGGCTCCCAGAAAACATCTAAGCAGGAGGGCAAAGAGGGATAAAAAGCATAATTTAGACTCGTGTGTTTTCAGATAACCCTGAGTATGAATATACAATATCTGAAACGAGCAGAGCAGTAGCTGAGTTAATTTAAGCCAGAGGTTTTTATCTGCCCTATCTTGCCTTTTGCATGAGCTGTGACTCTTCACAGGTCTGTTGTTTATCACTTAAGCCCCTTAATGTTAAGGGCTTCTGGGTGACTTGAGCCTTGTGCGAGCACTCTGCACAAGAGCAGGAGGCACCTTCACAACCATTCCTGGAGAGCAGCGGTTCTGTTCCTGCTGAGGAAGAGTAAAACTCCATTTAAGATGACCAAAATAGAGCTGGAGGGAAGTGTGAGTAGCATGTGCAGTGCTGGCACTTTGCAGAAGGGTGAACTTGTCCCAAAGCAAGCATCACGTGCAGGCTGGACCAAAGCCACAACAGCGCAAACAGCTTCTGTCAAAAGGCTGTTGACAGCAGAGCTGGTTGCTTACTACAGTTCATTCCCCTTTCCAAACATTTCACAAAACAGGGGACAAAATAAAGCTTGGAAGCCCCGTGTATTTTTAGGCAGCTTCCAGGTTTTTCAGGTACTGCTGTTCCTGATTTTGGGTGATGCTATTTCCTGTAAACAATGAATTAATATGACCATAATGGTACTTCTATTAAAACGGTGTAGAGGCAGGTGCTAGAGCTACAGAATAAAAGTTAAATGGATAAAGACAAATAGATTACTTACCTGGAAGGGCCAGAATTAATTTACCTTTTAATTTGCCTGCTATCCCCGGGCCTAAGCAACAGGATATAGATTTGCAATTTTAGTGCCATGAAGTTTTTAGACTTGAGGTGGGTGAATTGCTTAGATTTTATATATTGGGTGTCTCGATTCTGTCCCTGAGTGAATATTAGTTCCTCTATGCACGGTGGGGCATCTTCAGAGCTCTGCAAATTGGGTCAGCATCCAATTCACTTTTGCTTTGGGTTTAAGACAGCTCAGAGAATTGTTTTTCTCTGTCCATATTAATCTGAGAGTGCTTCAGTGCCAGGGTCAGATCCTGATGTGGAACTGTGCCTCCTACAACTTTTAACTTGGTGAGACAAAATTGAGAGCAATAAAGTGTTCAAAGTAGAGAAGGTTGATTAACAACACAGTGAGATCCCCAGAAGCTGGGAAGAGGAGCATCACACAAGTGCTTCCACCACATTTTAGTCTCCAGGTAATTTTTATTTTTAAAGGTGATTCTGCTCTCTTCCCAGCCCCATGGTGGAGGTGATGGCACAGGACACTGTAAGGGTTGAAGAAAGGAAAATACTTGGGGTATTACAACAGGAGAGTCAACAGCTCTGTGGGGAAGGCCTTGGAAAAAATTTTTCAGCAAGTGAGAAGGATTTTGCCGGTCTTAGGAGGGGGGGAATCTATGGGATGCTGGCAGGAATTTCCCAGTGGGAGGTGGGCTGGAAAAACTGAGAGTAAGAGCAAATGCTGAATGTTCTCATTTTCTATTTTGTTTTCCAGACATTTATAGTACTGAACAAAGGGAAGACAATCTTTCGATTTAGTGCCACTCCTGCCTTGTATATACTTAGTCCTTTCCATCCAATCAGAAGAGCAGCAATTAAGATTTTGGTACATTCATATCCTTTCTGTTGATTTTCCTCCTCATGTATTTTATATGGGTTTTAAACACAGATGGATGGAAGTCAGAAACCATTTTATTTCATTAAGCTGTTTTAAATCTTTTGGCTGAATTTGCCTGCACAAGCAGAACTGCACTTGGATTTTCGGTTTGTTTCATTTTATATTGTTATGTGAGCTATAAAAATGACTGTATCATACTGCTGGCATCACATAACGTGATCTAAACTGGAGAGTCTGGTGAGTTTACTCAGGACTGAAAAATGGGAAGGGACTCATCATCTTTACTGAAGGGAAAGTGGGTGTAGCACCTCAGAAAGGAAGGGAACCAGGGGAGATCTGCACTGATGGAGAGCTTTTCTACCAAGCACTTCAACAATCCCTCCCAGAGGTAAAACTCTGTGGCACTGTCTGCAGACACAGTTTAGTTTTGAACTTCTTCAGATGTGAGTTGATTTTTTTCTTTCTTGAAACAGAATATTTCAAGTATTATTTTGTTGATTCTTTTCTAATTTGTTTACTGGGATCTGTTGTTCAACTAGGAAAAATAGCATAGGCTCTCCTGCTGGACCTTCCAATGAAAGGGCAATGCCTGATTTCCTGTAGCTCTGGCTCTGAAGTCATGCGAGACATGCTGCAGTGGTTTGTTTTGGCTTGTTTTTCTCACACAACCCCAGAAACATTATATTCTGACATAGTCACATCTCTCTGGAAGGCCGAACTGACCCAAATGTTCAGCTTTGTGTGAACACGACTAAAAACACACCTTTTTTTCATGACTTGGCTGCTTTCTCCAGGGTGCACATGGGAGACCTGGCAGTGATAATTCAAAGAGTCCACATGCTGCTCTGATCATTCTGTGATGTTTTAGTGATGGAAATCCCTCATCTGCAACGCTCAAGCCCACCACAGAGAATTAATAAATACTAAGTAGATAGCATCTTAGAATCATTGGTTAATTATCAAATTTCAGGAAAAAAAATAGGGAAGTAAATCAGATTCTCTCTCCATTCAGTGAGGAGAAAAAAAAGGTGATAATATAGATATTCTATCAAAAGGAAAAACAGGTGAAGCTTCTGATTGCAATCATTCTATGCAGAAATGAATATGTGTTATCAGCCAAGATATTATTATGGTTACTAAGAATACACTGTAGAATTCTGCAGAGAGGTTTGCTGGTGGGTCAGATTGTATGTGCACACAATGCAGCACATGGTGCTGCATACCTAGAGCCCAACCAAGTTTTTTAGGCACAGTTACCTCAGCACAGACTTGCTGAAGTTAATCGAGGCCAATGCATTCGCCCAGGTATGGCGAAGGGAAGAATCTCAAAAACTGAGCTTCTTAGAAAGAAATTGAGAATATTGCCTCCAGCTTTGAAAGCTTGTTCTGTCTTCTCCTCACTTCTTTCCACATTGGCTGGTGAAGCCAAGAGGTCACAGGAATGTGTAGCACAGAAGCTACATGCTCTTGGTAGCAGTCAACGAGAAGATAAATAAGCAAGAAATCCTTATCATGTTCCTTCCAAGGATAAAAACCAGAGAGGAGAGCATTTAAAATATTTGTCAGGAAAGAAATATGGTCTGATGAGAAGTGTGAAATTTTGGGAGTGGCAGGTCTCAATGCAAATATAAGTTCAGCTCCAGAAAGACACAAGTTATCACAAAAATGTCCCGAGATCCAACAGCTCAGTGTTTGGCAGGCACAGGCAGGAGACAACATCTCCAGTCCCAGCGAAACAGCGAAGTTCCTGCATTAGGCACTGATTTGTTTTCAGTCAATAAAGATGTTTTGCATCAACCTGAAACACAAAGGCCAACTGGCTGAGCAGGCAGTCAATATCCCAGGGAGAAAGGAGCCCCAGCCCGCAAGTACTCAAGCAGATAATATCACAGACATGGACCTGGGAACCAGATCTATCATCTTGCGTGACTGTAATCAAGCAATCTTTATTTTCCCCAGGGCAGGAGCCTAAAAGGAGCATTAGCAAATGGTGCCCTGTCACGTAAATATCTGAAGCCGCTTCTTTAGTGGATGCCATATTTCGATTTCCAGCCATTGAGTGCACTGTGAAGGCCAACAGTGGAACAGAATAGAGAGGACAGAGTAAAATCATCCTATAAAGAAGCTGTGGGGGTCACATTTCCTGGTTAAGTAGCTGTATGTGGAGTTCTTCCTCTGAGATGTCAGGCAGGATAGATTCTGTGTGTTCACTGCTCATCCAGCCAAGCCTGAGAAGTCTGGTCTTTCAAAAATACACCCTTCCAAGGGAAAAAACTTCCACAGCCTCCAAGTAATGTGTACTACAACTAATAATGTATCCTTAAAGCCTTTCTGGGTATTACTCCTCTTATTCAGAGTCTATGAGGCCTCATGGAAGGACCAGGGCCCACATGGCTGCCCAGAAGGTGGCCCTGCTCCATTTCTGTCCCAGAGGACATGGGGAGTGTAGGATTTTATCCCATTGGATGAACACTTTTTGTCTTCTGCATCATAGTTAGCCATCATTAACATCTTTATTAACTATCTCCACCTATTGATGAGAGTAAATCACTGTTAACATTTACTCGATGCCTTATGTTTAAAAGACTCTTCTTAGTTCTTCTTGCCTGCAAGCCAAGGACCACTCTGTGGTACCCTTAGTTTCTCCAAGCAATATGCTGGCCTGTATAAAATCTGTAGCAATTTTTATTTCTAGTTTTTCTAGGTATTTTAGCTATTTTCTCTCACTTTACCACTGATCCAGGCTGGAGGTTTGGCCAAAACTACCTTCCTTGATGCTAGAATTACAGATTCTGGTGCGTCAGAAAAAGAAAAATAATTGTCCTACAGAATTTCCAATCTTTGTTCATATTTTCTGCCTGCAGCTTTCCTCCCATCTGATTTTGCACACTTTCCATAAGGCAAAATGAGACCTTGTGAAGCACCAATTATGCATTCTATTCATTGGGACTAACCTTTGCTTGCACATATTATATGTAATTTGGCAATGATCACCTAAAGAGCCTCTAGTATTCAGTCTGCTAATGAACAATTATCCATCATAATGAAGTCTAGAATAGAAGTATGCTGCATTTGACTCGATATCTTTGTGCTAGGAGATAAAATTTATAACTTTTAGAATCGGTTTGTGCAAATCCTATTCTGTAACCTCAAATTGGAAATAATAGGTTTAATTTATTGTAGAAAGGATCCTGATGAGTAGCTTAGTATACTTAGTTTGTAGGCTTTCAAAAATATGATTTAATAGCAGTTCTAAGATAGGGAATGGACGATGCTGCTAATACAGCTTATCTCGGTTTTATCTTCTTTGCTTTGTCCTTTCTGAGTAGATCATCATCACGAACTTCTTCTAGTGCAAACACTTGCATTCGATTTCAGGTGGGAATGTTAATTTTCATTCTGTGGGGATTTCTGTTTTCTCTTTCTTATTTAACATAGACCACTAATTTTGGTGGACAACCAGCTGAAACCTTTCATTCTTTTATGTTCTTTGTAGTTTTCAGCTTGGTCATGAAACCCAGATTGAATTCATAGTGTATTTGTTGTCCCAGAGCTGATCCCTTACATTTTCAACCTGTGTTCTCTGGTTTGTTCTCTTTGGTGCTTGAATAAGGAGGTGATGACACCTGCCTGTAAGTGAGCATCTGGGAAAGCTGTTAGATTCAGTTTATATCATGAGGAAACAGGGATATAGAAATCAAAACAGTGACCCTAAATTCCAACAGAGGAATTTATTTGCTTGGAATTGAAATATGCTATTTGTTTGACATGGTCTTAAGATACCACTCTGGTTTCCTGTGCTTCATCCATAGCTTTTCACTGTAGGTGAAAAAGTAATCCGGTGTTTTCCAGGCTAGGTGCAACTTAACAATTGTGTTAACAAAAACGACAGAACTTATAGAAATGCACCTGAAGATGATGTGAGCAAATGTGACTGGATATGAGACATCCTTCCCAGTCCTTCAGTAGGAGGTGTTGGCCCAGAAGTGGAAAATGTTTGTGAGATGAGCAGTCCCTGTGAGTTCAATTACTGCTTTCTGTGGTGGCCCTGGGGAATCCAGAGGTTGGTTACTACCAATTTAACCTTGTAGTTGCTTTTGTGGCCCATTGGAAAATGTTCCACTCTGTATTCAGCAGAGATTTTGGCTCTGCAAAAGGATAAATTTCATGCAAATATTTCAGGACATTGGTTTGAAAATAAATTCTTCAATCACTATTCTCAAACAAAAAATAGCACAAATGGAATCAACTACAGAAGTGAAAAGAACCCAGACCAAACCAAACTTTTTTTTTTGTTCCAAGAAAAGGCAAAAGAAATTTACATTTGGATGTTACTTATATTCCCTGGGAAGGGTCCCTGCCTGTTGACTGAGTTGCAGGCTGTTTTCCTTTGCCTTTTCTTCTGTACACACTTAAACTCTTTAGTTAGACTTCCCCAGTTGCATGGTACCAGTTATTGATGCAGGAGAATCCCATCATATTTTGTAATTTTTTTTGCAGAGAGTGGCATATGCTTTTAGGAGAGCCATCCAGTGAATTATGTTTTCAATTTCGGGAATTTGGTTTAGGGTGCTTTTTATATTTATGGTTTCAGCTTAGCAGCAAAGTGCGTGGACTATGCACTTGGGAGGTTTGTTTTAGCCTCCAAATAGGGAATCTGGTCCCTCAGCTGAGGCAGAGAGCTCTGCAGACCAAGGCTGCCTATTTGCCAAGCAGGTTTGCAGACCAAGCCTTAAAATTAGTGTTCTGAAACTCATACTTGCTTCTGGTGAAACTTTATACTGAAAGCGAGACCTCAAGCCCGTTAAAGAGATTAGAAAGACCAGATTTGTAACTTTCCCCTACTGCCTGAGAAACGCTCCAGGATAAAAAATGAAATGGGAATTTGCAGACACAGGTTTTTCTGTGGATACTTAAATGAGACTAATCCCTCTTTTCATGCAAAGTTGTGCACCTATGCACATTGTCATCTGACCAACACAGCTGTAAATTTGGGGTATTGTGTTTTCAAAAGACTGCAGAGTCAGTACATTTGTTTACTGTATAAAGTATATATAAAAGATATAGGAAAAGAAAAAAAAAAGCAGGGAAGGTTCCCTGATTTTTCTGTGTTTATATAATTATTTGTCTCCTTATGCACTTGCAAACAACTGCTTATAGTTCTTGAAGCAGCTTGTAAATCGTGATTGAGCTGTCACATCTTGTGTGAAATGACAAAAAATTTATGAAGTCTTGTATCAAATGCATTGTTTTCCTTAATTCACTTATTTACATTGTTCAGTATGTTTATTATGTGCACTATTTTAACTAATTGTGTGTTCATGGCACAATCAGAGACTCCGTCATGGAATAAATACGTTGAGTAAGTATCCTTGCTGGTTTACAGCTGTCTCATCCTTCCTCTTCCTTTTGTTGTGTTCTTATTTTCATCTTGTTTGCTGTTCTCTAATTTCTCTCTGGTAGTACTGACCACAGAATCTGCCCTCACTAAATGTTTTTCCAGATAGCTGTTTCTGCCTGTGAAAACTCCCTTAGTAAGCAAACTAAAAACTTTTACTCCATGGATCTCATGCTTATTGCTAAAAGCACCTTTTATGCTACATCTGGATGAAATCACATGTGAGGACAACCCCGTTTGAAGCTGGTCAGACTTCCAGAGTTCCCAGGCAAGAGATTTGATAGTTGGACACATCAGGATAGGCTGATAGAGCTTAAGTTGAATTATTTCAGAGAATACTTCCTGAACAGACTTACTTCTATCCTCGAACTGAAACTTATTGGAAGCAAAATTTCATTTGGACTGAGCACAGCTTGAGAAGCATTCCCCTGTAGTCATTGGTAGGAATATTCTATGAGCATCAAATTATCTCGGAACACCTCAATGAGAATTTCTCTCTCTTTAGCTTGACAAGCCTTCAGGAAAAACAGCAAAGATATTGCTTGAAGGGGGTTATTTGTTGGTGGTGGGTTTTTTTAATTAATCTTAAAAGAGGTTAAGGGGCTTCAATGAAATGAAAACCCATTTAATTTCTTTAAGTTGCTTTAAAATATTCCTTTTAGAAACAGATACCAGATGCACAAGCTAATCAACCTACAGTGCATTAAACAATTATTTTGGCTCATTGAACCAATCAGAACACACTTTTTATTTTTGACTGACACACGATAAACACAGCCATCTGCTGCTTCACAGCCTGGTGGTTGGTCTACTCAGGGCTGTAAGAAAAGACAGTAAAATGCCCTTATTTAGGTTCCATAAAATCATGCAGGACACATCTTCTAGGCCATAAATTACTAATTATAGGCAGCACTGAACCAAATATTTCATCCCATCACAATAACATCCTAATCCCAGGATGTTTCACATATTTCTGTATAGTGTGGTACCCTCAAGTATGTCTGTGGCTGTCCTTTCTCCTGATGTGTTCCTTTTCCTGTTCATAACCATAACCATGATGTTTTCTGCTGAATCTCGGGCATCTCATCCATGTGATGATTTCATCAAAATTTGGTGTACACCTGGGAATTCAAACATTCTGGAGGGAAATATCAAAAAATATATTACTGTGTCTTCTGCAAGCAGGAGAATGTGGATGATTTTATCAGTGCATCAAGCAGAGCATGCAGGAAACATAGAGCAGAAATGCAGATGGACTCATGCAGCATGGAGTAAATCCTTCCATGTTTCCTCTTCTCCCGTGTCCCCTCATATCTCTCAGCTTTTCCTCCTCAAGTGCATAGAATGAAATCAAAGTCAAGTACTTTGGAGAAGCAAAATAACCCAATGAACTGTAATTCAAATTGATTAATATTGGATTTGGAGAAGATACATTTAATCCATTTTGTTCTGCTGTTTCAGAGACTCACAGGGGATAGAAGAATAACCTTGTGCAAATATTTGTCCTAGATCTTCCTTTAAAACATTTTCCTTACTATTTAGAAAAAAAAGAAAACAATTCAACTTTCCCCCACTAAAAATTGTTTTAAGAACCCTGGCTTTTGTTGTTAAAGAAGCTGTTCAGTTGCTGGAGGACTTTGCCCGATCCATTTAGAATTAGATGATGATTATACAATCAATTAAACCCATCTGACATGCTGAATAAATACAAGTGCTTTATCATTTTAATGAGCTTATGTGCTGTTAAGTATTTTTTTTAGTTCTTTGCATGTGTTTTCTGCATGTATTACTGAATTCACATGCTTAAAGAGACTGTCACATGGGTGACCTATATTCGAAATACCAGAGCAAAGCTAAATAGGAGCTGTGAAAAAGTTGGATACAAGATAAGGCTCAGGTATATGGTCAGACAGGAGCTGTGAGATACATTTAATGCCCACTGCTGCACCAAAACTGTCCTGCTAATCCCCATTTTAAGACGAAGATTTTATAACATGTGTGAGTAGCCCTACTGTGTGACAGGATGGCAGGAGGGCAGAGCATTTGCCACTCTGTGTGTGTGTGCCCAGTTGCAGATCAGTGGAATACAGCTAAATATATTTTATGCATAATGTTCTTCCTTGTATTGCCACCTTTAATGGCTTACACCATTTTTTACCAAATAGGAATCTTTACTGTTATAATTTTTTTTATGTATGATGGCGCCAATTGATATTTAGGGACTGAACAGAAAACTCAATCCAGTGTTTCCAGTGAAAGCCCTAAACATCATAACTTTTAAGATTTGTGTTTTAGTGGATTTTAGGTGTCTGAGGTTTTTTAATAGGCTGTGGTGTCATCTGCATCTTCATTCAGAGAAAAGGGGCAGGGAATGCCAGTGGAAGACACTGAACATTTATTTCTTTTGTTAAGATATGGCCTAGAATGCCCAGTCCCATTGGGCTAGGTGTCTTGAGCAGCAATATTAAAAAAGAGCTGTTGTATGCCCTGAACTCTTTCTCTGATGGCAGGTAGAGCCCTGGGTGAGTACAGATCTGAGAGCTATAAATCAGAGGCATTACTGTCCTCCTCAGAGATTTTGCTAAATTTTATTACAAGCATCATCTTTATTACGAAAGGTAAGATCTGTGTTCTAGCCCAGATCATCACAGTCAAGAGGATGTTGGTGAAAACCTAATTTACCAGGGGGAAAAAAACAGCCTTGTGTCTCCTTTACTGTCAGACAGGTCAAAATTACTACATACAGTAGTCAGGTGGGAGTTTTTCTATTCTTTTTCGGTGAGGGCATTTTGTTGTTTAATTCTCAAGGCTGGTGCGGTTTGCCACGGATAGTGAAACACGAGGGAAGTTGCAGCACAATTACCCTTTTTAGCTGATAAAACCAAGTGGTGGCATTTTTTTAACCTCCAAAATGTCTTGGGCAGGAAGAGATGAGAGGTATGAATGGAACAACCACCCTCCTTCCAGCTAGAGACACAAGGAGTGTGGCACAACGTTGCCTAGAGAGGTTGTGGATTTGGCATGCCTGGGAGTGTTCAAGGCAGGTTGGATGAGTCTCTGACCAGCCTGGACTAGTGGAAGGTTTCCTAGTTGTGGCACAATGAGCTTTAAGGTCCTTTCACACCCAAACTATTCCATGATTCCCTAATCCACTCCTCGTCCACTGGAAATGGCAGGGGTGCAAGAGTCCAACAGCGGAGCTTAGCAGCGTAGTGTCCATGCTTGACTCAATGAGTGAGGATTCACCAAAGGACACCCTGTGCTGAAAATTATCTTCATGCTGAGACTGTCCTGAGTGTTTTGCTGTTTCTTACCTGTTCCTTGGTCCACACACGAGGCTGCTCATGCACAGCCCAGTGCTGCAGCCTGACTCACACAAGCCACCCCAGAGCTGTGCCCCTGCAATTCCAGCTGTCTGCCGCTTGCTAATTCTCTTGTTTCTTTGGCCACTCTGTTCTCCAGGTACACTTTCACTGGCATTTACACTTTTGAGTCATTGATAAAAATACTGGCAAGAGGATTTTGCATGACAGAATTCACCTTCCTTCGGGATCCATGGAACTGGCTGGATTTCAGTGTTATTGTTATGGCGTAAGTAGCACTCCTTTACATTTTTCAAGAGAATTATATGCAACAGAACTTTTAAAAAGATTGTCTGGATGTTCTTTTTTTTTTCTTCACTCAAATTTTACTGAAAATGAGAAAAGGCTGAAGTGTATTAGGAAGGAGGTATTTTTTTCTTTAGTGGTTTAAAAGGAAGAAGTCAGAGGAATTCTCTGAATTCACTGCACTATTTTGGAGAAATTATTTACTCTCTCTGTGCTCCACAGAGAGAACTGTTTGTAAAATATCTGTAATAATATCTGCCTATCTAATGTAGTTTTGGGAAGCTTCAGCCCCCTGAATAGAAAGTGTTCTAAGTGTGACTGAACACCCACGTATTTAAATCCCTATTTATACTCTATCTATCCATCACATCATCAAAGCTGTTTTCACATTTCTCTCTTCACAAACTTTTTTCACCTGGAAAGTAATTACTGTTTTACTGTAGAGAATTAATTTATAGTCCTCTGAAACTTGTTAAATATGTTGGGAATAGAAATTTGGCCCCCACCACGATATTCCCCTTCAGCTGTATGCTTCTGCCTGGATTGTTAGAGTTCATTGAGGACATGTGGGGTTCTGGTGCTTTGAAGGAGGTGATGGATTTGCAACATCCAGACAGCTAAAAATACACAGGGGTAGAGGAGCAGTCAGCCAGCACTCACAGGGGACTCGGGGTCAGCCCAAGCTCTGGCCAAAGGCAGAGGTCTGACACTGTTGGCACCTCCAGCTAAGGTAGAAATCCAGATTTCTTCATAGTCACAGAAGAGAGAAAATCAAGCAAAGAATGCATATTGTCTTGAAGTGAAACCTGGTAGAGATGCCTGAAAGGCTCTGCTTCCTGAACGTGGAAAGATCTGATCTGATCTCCCTGTTTTTTCTGCTTAATGATACCTGTATTCAGTTCTGGGTTTGGGTTAGTTCTCGCTGCTGTCTTTAAACCCCATAATTCACATCTGAGCTGAACTCCTGGGGCCGTGAAATTTGAATGGAACCAAAATCAGGAAAGAATATTAAACCAAAGTTAGCTCAAACAGCAGTGAGGGCCACTGAAGTTAAAAGGACAATTCTGTTAGGGTGCAGGGATCAAGACCAGTATTTAAGGAGACTCTGGATGATGCTCTTGGTCATCTGGTTTAGTTTTAGGTAGTCCTGTGAGGAGCAGGGAGTTGGACTCCGTGATCCTTATGGGTCCCTTCCCGTAACTTGAGATATTTCATAATTCTGTGGTTCTTAGCAGCATTTAGCAGAACAGCATGGAGGTGTGTAAAACCTGTGTGAACTTCCTCAGGAGCACTCCTGTTTCAGTAGGCTTTGGAGCAACGCCAACCCTAGTCCAGCTCCTGGTATCTGTTACTGCATTCCTATGGATTTGGGTGAACTGACATCTGGCCGCTATGATAAGCTTTTTAAAAAAAAAAAAAAATCAGTGCAGATAGGGAGAATCTTTTGGAGGTCAGCACATATTAGTTATTTTACTCAGCTAAACTTTTCCTCGAGTGTTGCTAAGTGCAATTCTCCTGCAATATTTAGGGGCAGGACAACAACACAGAGTCTCCAGCCTGCTCTCCTGTCTCCTGTCCAACAGGCAGGTGGCAAAAGCAGGTCAAAAATGATTGTTCACCTGTTTGTGAGTTGGGACGTGAGTTTATTTGTTGGTCTCAGAATTCAGCACAACATAGAGAATTTCTGTGCATGGGTTCTCACTTTTCTAGAAGGAAGGAGGTTTCTGACAGCAAGGTAGAAAGGAGCAGAGGAAAGGGCAGAGGGAGCCACAGCTTCCAGCTTTGACCATGAATCTGCTCCACCTCATCTTCTCAGCTCAGGCAGAGGTTGGGGCATCACCCCTGACTCTGGGAGCGTCTCAGACTGAAATTCAGGTCTGAACAGTCAGTGCGGGTCTGAATATCCCTTAAATTCTCTCCACATCATCTCTGGGTGTTTGGGATGTACAGAGCAGGAAAGACATGAACGTTTGCACAGACCTTGAGGTGGACAGCTACCCACAGGGGAATTATTCACTCCCTGTTGGTAGGAACCAGGATTTGGTGCCCACAGTCTGTGGGTTACCCCTCTTTTTTCTTTTCTAGTTCTAGACTTGAATGGCCACTTGGAGCTGCAGCCCAAGGATCATGAAAAATCATTAAAGCTTTTCTAATGAGAGGCTTGGGAGTCTGTGCTTTCTTTCCTAACTACATTTCGATTTTCTTTCCAAATGATATTTCACATCTTAGTTAGAACATCCTTAAAACAGGGGACCTGAAACTTCTTATCAAGCTTCTTAACATCAAACTGTTTTCTTAATATCAAACTATCTCTTCAAAACCAGCATCCATTCCTGTTGTTTCTTCCTTTAGGGCATATTATACTAAGCCTTTTAGAATGGGGGAGGAAAAAAAAAAAAAGGAATTCTGGAGTAAAAAAAGAAATAGGAAAGTGTTTCCTTGAGCCCACAGGCAGCAGTGAGAGAGTTAAAAGTGGCTGCAATATGATCTTCATATGTACAATGAAACCTCCTTCCCAAGTATGCAAGCAGCAGATAGTACAGAGCATTGGATAATGGAATCTATTCTGATACGATTTAGCCTTCATACAAATCCAATTTGCAACTAATTTAAAGTAAGATGGATCACACAGGTAACTCTGGTGTTGTCTTTGCGTGTAGCCTGTGTGCTGCCAGAGGTATTTCTGTATCTGCAAACAAAGATGGCCTGAGGATTCAAAATGGAGGAGCCTGATAAGGGTCCATGAGATTCAGATGGACCAAGGGTTTTGAGCTATCAGAAAATATGATTATTTCACGGATGGGTGTTACAGTGGGAAGACCATCATTTGCTTTAGAGTTATTGCAAAGCAGTTTCTTGTCTTCTCTTTTGGGCAGAAACAGCATGGATTGGGTCACAGAGAGTAGTTTTAAATAGCACACTGGAGGGTGAGAGGTGCTGCAGGTCTCCAGGGCTTTTCTCCCATCCTGTGCCAGCAGACACAGCCACGGCTTGTGACCCTCTCTGGGGCCATGGATGCGTTCAAGGGAAATTATGAAACTGCTCCTGTTCAGAGCCCTCTCTCCCAGACTAGTGAGTCCCTCTTTCCAGGACAGGTGAGGGAGAGGCGGCTGTAACTCTGGGTTGGAAAGTGCCCAGTCAAAATCTTAAAGAAGATAAGGAATTCCTTGAATAATGGGAAAACTCAGGATGGGAATTCCAGTTGCTTCTCACTCCCTGGAACAGAAGAACTGGTCAGCAGAAGTTTGATTGAAGAAATTACTAAAATTAATCTTAATTAACTATTACAAGCAGCAGCATTATTTGCTTCGTATGCTTGTTCACATATTTATAATATGTTTTTACAAATCTCTGGTCAGCAAAACCATATTCTCATCCTGTTGCTTCTCCCCAAATTATTTTTTTCCTCCACCTTTCATGCTGCAGAAGAGTTTGGGAGAGAAGCAAAGGGTAAAGCTGGGGAGGAAACAGGTAAATCATTGCCAGACTCCCCTGTGAGATTATGAAGAGAAGCAATATTGTTCTTTCAGGCTATAATCTGGATTAGTAGATATGGAGAGGATGCTTTGTCCTCCCCAGGGGCCTTTGGACAAAGCCCACTTAAGCAGGCTTTGTAAAATAACCAGGTGAGTTTTTTCCTTAACATGTAGAAACAAATGCCCCAAAGAAGTAGGGCAGTTGAATGAAATTTGGTAGAATTTTAGAAATTAAATTCAAGGGTCCAAGATCTCTTTTGTTCAGAAGATGCAGTGGTGATTATGCTTTTGCTGTGTACTCACTTGGAGGAAATAATTTTGTACAAAACTGATAAAATGAAAATCATCCCATGGATGGAATGTCCTCTCCTGGGAACATTTAGCTCAGATGTGATGGGTCTCCAGGATGACCAAAAGAGGCACGGCAGGGAACAGCTGGGATTGGTATTTTAATCATAAAGAGTTTTTAGTATGATGGCAGTTATATTCATTTAGACTCCATCTTCCTGCAGCCAAAGGGCATGAAATTGAAATACAAAACAAAATAAAATTTAAAACACCTCTTGAACCCAAAATTTGCTTTACCACAGCATACAGCATCTTGAAGTAAATAACCCAGTCGAAATGTTTGCACTATTTTGCTATGTTGTCCTATTTGTAGTTTTCAGATGCTATTATGTGAAAATTACTTGAGTATTTGAAGGTTTTATTTTTTTTTTTTTTAGAGCAGCAAAATAACTCTCAATATTTCCACTAATGTAAAGAATTTATTTTTTTTTTTGTTCAACTACATGATGGTAAAATCTTTCAAGTATTTATGGCTGAACAGCAAAATAACAGAGTTCACCCAGTAGTTTTAAAGAATTGATGCCGATTAGAAAAGTTTAATAGTTCAAGTAGCATTTGAAATGATGTGCACTAATAAAAACCCGGGGCAAATGGCATCAAAGAACAGCCTGAAAAGTGGATGCACCTCTCATTCGGCTGCGTTCGCTCCCACTGTGTATGAATGTTTTCTTCATTCAGACAAGTCTCGTACTCTATTGTGTAATTCCAAATAACTGTGACTTAATTCTACAGGTATGTAGGAGAATTTGTGAATGTAGGCAGTGTTTCACCTCTTCGGACTTTCAGGGTACTGAGAGCTTTAAAAACTATTTCAGTAATCCCAGGTAAGACGCCCTGATCCTTACGTTTTGGCTCTCAGCTACAAGTGATTCTTTCTCTGTCTCTCTTTGTCCCTTTGATTGTTGTTTTTTTTTGGCTGGTGTTTTGTCATTGTCTGTGTGTGACTTTCCCTTGTTACAGATACATAACTGAATTTGTGGACCTGGGCAATGTCTCAGCCTTACGAACGTTCAGAGTACTGCGGGCGCTGAAAACAATCTCAGTCATTTCAGGTGAAAATCAGGTTAAACACTCGGGCTGCAGTTAAAGCCTACATGCCATTTCCAGTAGTAAACACTGCAATTACAAAAGACTTAACCATAGATACTGATCAGGAAATGGAGGAATGTAGGGAATGTGACCTGTCAATAGAATACAATTTTTTAATTTGTTTTTCCAGTATGGTTTTTGTGGGCAGAAGGAATGAGAGTGCCTCCAAAATTACAGACCTCGCAAGTGCTGCAGGAAGAATGGTGGCTCATGAGCCACGGACATAAAGTGCTTGTTTGTGAACCGTATGAAAAGGGCAACGAAAATCTTTTAAAGCCTTTGGATATTGATTTTTAAAAATGGAAGGTTAATGACCTCAAAATGCATATTCATGTTCAAGAGCACATGGATAGAGGAATCTAAATCTGTGCTATGAGCTGAGGTTTCAAGACTGCAGGCACAGATAGCCTAATTTGTCATGGTGTTTATCCATTTGCATGTGATAGAAACACTGTTGAAATTTTGGGCGTTGAAGAGATCAGAAAACATTTCATTATTTATTTTTGTAGGTTCAGTGTTTCATCGACTCCCATTTTCTTACACTTTCAAGGATATGATTTCTCCAACCCCCCTAAAAAAAAACAAATCAGTGTTTTACTACACATCTAGTAGTGAAAGAAGCTCTTTATATAATATCTTACTATTAAAAAAAAATAAATTATTAAGTAATTTATTCAGACATGAGTCCACTGAGGACTAACCACATGACAAAACTTTCTTGCTGAGCATTATCTATGGACAGGTCTCATTCAGCCTCAGTGTTTAACATCTCCAACCTGCATGACAAGGTAGAGAAGGTAGCAAAAACCATGCATGGTAGATCCTATCTGTGATAATCCTGAACAGATGTTGGCAATTACATGTCAAAAATATTCAAAACATTGAGAGAACTGCTCAGATTCTCACTCACAGCTCTTTAAGGTTAGAAAGGCTTTTCCACCCACTCTATTATACACTATAATATCAATCTAAACAAATTCTGTGAAGTAAACTGATAGGGATATGTATTCAAACTAATCACCACATGGAGTATAAGCTAGAAATGAGAATTCAGGAATGGAGGTGTTAAGAACAAATATATATCTGGGTCTAGAGTTTGATCCCTCATTCCAATACTACAGTAGTGAAAATCAGGGAAATTATTGGGAGAACAAGGTACTTTTCATTGCAAGTGTGTGTCCAAATACAGATTTTAAGGAATACTCTATGATCATCCATTAGGTCCTTGAAATCAGTACCTGTCTTAATTTTTAAGTTTTAAAGAATAATCTATTAGCAGAGAGTTGTGAGATTTTAAAGTTTTTTCTAATTGTATTTCCATTGAGAAAGGATTTTTATTTTCCTTGGGAAACAAAGCTGAGCACAGATTTACAGATCATGTGAGATGGCAGTGGCTAATCAGAGAGAAAGCCAGAGTTTGTTTCCTAGATTCCCTTGCTAGCAATTTGAAGACTTCACTTGGAGAGACATCCATCTCCAGGGGACACCTTTCACCTCACATCTTGTCTCAAGCTTGAGCCTCTTCAGAGCCGAGCCTGTCAATTTTTCTGAGTTATATATATAACAATTTTCTGCTGTCCTATATCAGAGGAGGAGCTGAAGCTTGGTTTACATCAAATGATAAAATTTGACTTAGTGGGGAAAAAAATGAGTACTGAGATACAAAAAACCAGATTCAAATACACCAAAACTCTTCAGTGATATTAAACACTGAGTTGTTCCATTTGTTGCTTAATAGGAAAAAAAAAAAAAAAAGAGGAGCATTATTTATTAAAGTAATACATAATAACTCACATTCTCTTTTTTCATTCTGACTGAATATTTGATTAGGTTTTTTTGATAACTGCATTTTTATGTACAAGTCCCTAAATTATTTGGTGACATAACTGCATGAAGATATGCTAATCAAATATCTGGCCTTTGATTTTGCCATCAAGATTACCTGTTCATTGAGTACGTTTAAATTACAAATGTGGAGAGCTACAAATTGCCATAGCTGCCAGTGAAACACAGACAAGGTGGGATTTTTTTTAATGTTAGCAGATAATTTCAGAGGAGTCAGTTCATCTTTTAGATAGACACACATATTTTAAAAGAAATATTGGACATGATGCTGTGATTTATCTGGAGATCAGTCTGAGTTTTAATGATAACATAGGGTTATGCTGAGGTGAAATATTTTCCCCCCATAGGCTTACAAATGAAAAGATGATGAACATTAGTATCTTTCATGAGATTTTTGGGGTTAATTGCAATAGAGAGGAGAAGGTGGTTGCTATTTTTGATTCCTCTTTCACGTCTCAGGTGAAAAACACCAAGTTGTATCCTCCTTTGGAAATATATAAGCTTTCCCTCAATAAAATTGATCACTTTTCCATCAGGTGCTTCTATTTGCACAAACAGACTTGGACTCACCGTGCTCAGTGAAATTGCTTACGGAAAGCCACGGGCCAAGTCCTCCGTGGTGCGAGGCTCCTGTCCAGCAAAGCACTTAGAGGCTGGTTTTCAAAGGCATTCTGCTTCACTTGGAATCAATGAGTTTCTCTATTGACTCCAGAGGGAGTCAGTAAAGCTGACAATTAGTGCTTTTAAAAATCTCACCTACCTTTAATGTCTGGCTCTAAGTGCTCAAGCAGGCACAAGGATATTTAGGGGGACACGGGCTCACAGGGCTGAAAAAGATCTCCTAAACTCAGCGTCCATTCCCCTTGCCTAAGGCTGCATTTAGTGCAGCTCAAGTATGGCATGATAGCTGCTGCCTGGCTTCTTTGAGCCCTCCTTCAAAGGTGGAGGTCCCAGGGTCTTCCTGAGAAGTCCAGGAACTGTTCCAGCAACTCATTGCTTTTGTCAGGAGAAGAATTGTCCTGGGACCGTGGTTCCAATACAGATCCAACAACACAATTGTGTTGCATCTACCAGCAAGCTTCCCTCTCACTGGAGAGCTGGGGCTCAGTTTGGGTGCCATGATGCCAATATCTCCTGCTCTAAATGTCCATGGACCTGCAGGTTCTGTCTCTGAATCCAGCCTCCCTCTCTCTTGCTGCATTATCAGCTCTCTCTTTTTTACCCTGGATCTGTGTAAGACATCAGGTCAGTGCCTTACCTCCTGTGGCAGCCCTTAACATGTCAGAAGACCTTCATGGAACCCCTCCATTTTCCCTTTTCTGCACTAAACACACCCATTTCTTCCTGTTTTCCAGTTGCCCATGATATTGAGAGGAAAACAAGCTTTGTACGAGTTCAGGTGCTTAGAAATAGGTAACATTTTCTCTATGGGACCATTTAAAAACCTTTAACTCTCGGTGATTTGATTTACTAATTGGCGTCTTGCACGTTGCCACGGCAACTGGATTCATTTTTTTTTCCCATGTAGATGGGAACCGTGGTCAGCAGCAGAACAACCCACTGAAGCCATTCATTTATCTCCCATTACCATCCCATTACCAGAGTATCCAAATCCCAGTGGGCTCAATAGGAGCAACAACAGAGGGTCTTGAATTGTATTTTATCCTCATGGAAATCACCCATGTTTTTTGATAAGTACTAATTGAGATAACATAAACCCTGAGGTAGACCCTCTCCATCAAAAGACCACAAAATGCAGGCCATCACCATCATCATCATCACCATCACCCCCAGGATTTTGTAAACTGCCTGTATCCAGAGGAGCTCCCCTGCTCTTTCTGGAGCAGGCGTGTACACCACGGACACCTCACACGAAACGACAGGCTACCGGGGAAAGGTGACCTCATAGAAAATTGGGCCAAGGCACTTTGGGGCCTGATCCAGCTCCCATTTAAGTTAGTGTGAGACTAAAGGCTATAAATAGTGCTGTGAATGTTATCCAGTGCCTCAGTGATAGCCAGAACAGAGCTCAGGGAACAAGAATTAAGACTGTGTGGAGGAGACTGACCCTCGTTCACTGCTTCAGTCTCGCTGAAGTCCTGCTGCAGAGAGATAAATGTCACCCTTTTGGTGGGTAAATCACTTAACTCAAGAAGTAACTATCCCAGAGGTGAGAAAAATATGACATATTTGTGTTTTCCTTGGAGACTGGCCTGTCTGTCACTTTTCCATGCAAAGCCAGCCTGCAGGAATGCTGACACCAAGTTTGCCAGCATGTTGTAAAACTCTTTGCTGCCCCATGTCTCAGTAACCAATGAAAAAATCCACTCATCAGGGGTGACCCCTTCTCTCCCCACACACATGTGACTCGTGCAGACATTTACAGGACCCAGGTGTATCCTCAGGGAAAGGAATGGGCTTGGTGAGGACAATCCTGCTGCAAGTCACTCTCTCTATTTTTTTTTTTTTTTGTGGTTTTTTATTTTTCTTTCTCTCCCCGCTTGTTTCCAGACTGTGCATGAACGTGTCTGATGTTCTGTAGGTGATTGCCAACATCTGGTATGGATGTCATACTGAATTATGCTAATACTTCCTCACATCTCGCATCAGGAATGAGTGGTGTTTTGGGATCTTGCCATTTCTCATTGTTTGGTGTTGCTTGCATTTTCTATGGTTTCTGGTTTGCATTTGAAAAATGATTATTTGATTAACCTCTGAATGTGATAATTTCTACCTGCCTTAACAGGAATGTTTGGGCCAAATTCTTCTTGCTCTCTGCAGATGTCAGGCTGCCTATATAGCTCTCATTCCACTGATTTTGGATCTCGTGGTGTTTTTCATGTCATGCAAGCAGGATTTGGCCCAGAGGTGTGGAAAGAAGTCAGTGATTCAGAAAAAGCCTGTTATTGATTTACTCCACAGGGAGTAATCTATAGACCCATTGTCATTAACAGGTGTAGATGTTAATGATCTGTTAATGTAGACGTTAAGGTGTAGATCAGCTTTGGACCAGATCCTCAGGTTTTTTCCTGCATGCTGCCTGGTTTGATGTTTGACTTGCAAGAATTAAATAGATGCCTTTAATGCCCCATAAATAGTATCTTCTATTAAGCTACATTGCAGTGCTCTCATTGGCACTATTTCAAAGAAGGATTATTTATCCAGAAGATTTAACCATGCTCTAAATTTGAATACATCTAGCATTGCTTTTACAAAACATGGGATTGATTCAGAGAGATGCAGAGCACCTGCAAGAGGTCCTGGGTGTCCTTAATTCCCCCCAGATCTTCCATTTTAGAAGCACAGAATGTTTAAATGAACAGTGTTTTAAATATTTTCGTTAGCCTTGGCACCTACCTGTGTCAACCACCTTGATGGATGCTACTTAATTTTCTGAGAAAATTTTGTTTTTAAAGGGTGAGAAAAAACAGTTCAACTGTAAGTATGACACTCTCCAAATGGTTTTCCTGGAAAGTTTTAACAAAGGTCCAGGAGGCAGAGTACAAGTTATTTTTAAATGGTCTTTAATTACAGAAATTGTATTACTAAAGCATCATCTTCTTAAATTGTTCAGAAGCTTGTAAGCTATGAAAACAAAAGAAAAAAGAATTAAAAAGGAACTAAAGCAGAAAAACCTCTCATAAAGAAATTATTTGATACCTGCAAGGAATGAACTTGTAAAACTAATAGTATAGGATTGCTATTCTATTTAAAACTCCAGCAAGTAATCTGGGGAAAACATGTTTCAAGAAATGACCTTGAAATTGACAACACTGAGGCCTGATTTTGGAAACAGATAGTCTTTATTGGTGACTAGAATTTTGTAGGGTTTTTTCCCCTAATATTATCCCTATTCACATTAGGACTCCCGTTGCCCTTGCCCATATGAGTAAGATTAATTAGTGAGCTTAGATGATACAAGTACAGACTCCAAGTTTGTATCTGTATTACAAACAAATAAATGTTCTGCAGGGATTTCACAGGGAGTATGGCAGTAAAAGAACTTGTGGTATTTTTTCCTTTTCTGAAGACTCGGTTTGCATTTGGATTCCCCAAGTTTACCCAACTTCAGTGAAGCAACATCTGTGTATGCAAAGGACAACCAATGATCAGAACCACTGAAAATATTTCAGAATATTAGATTTAAAAAATTTTAAAATTCTAGTGCATTTGCAAATCTTTTTCCTCACCTCACCACTTGTTTAAGACCTGTCTGTCTTAAAGGTCTTATGATGCTGGGCAAGGGTGACACCCCAGAAGTCCTTTCAGAATTGGACTACATCTAAAATTACTTCCCATTCAGGTAAAAAAATTATTCAAGACTAGATTAGCAGAAGAGGTTTCATTTTATTTAGGCATCAAAACAGGTAGCCAAGCCTACAGATGGGTTCAAAAATTCAAAGTCAGCCTTTTTCCAAGTACCTGAGTAGAACTGACCTCATTTGTAAAATCTCTTTCTGGTGAGTAGGAGAGGTAGCATGAAAATCCAGCTTTTTGCCTAATGTTTGTCCTGCAATAATTTATGCTTTATTTTCGAGCAGAACAGGGAGCTGTCCAACCTCGCCCTCTTAACCATGCCACAAACTAATTTTAGAGAGGCAAACAAAGAATTTAATAGGGAAAGCTCCCCACACCTGCTGGGTCAGTGCCTTTCCATTAAATGGCCATTTTACAGATGTTAATATGATTCACAGATGAGCAAAATCCTATGCAGGAGTGGAGTATTTCAGGCTGCTGTTGGCCATTCCAGCAACTCATCCTCATTTGAGAAATTCTAATGTCCCCTCACTCTAACCGCAGATTTTTAAGCAAAGCCAAAAGCTAATTTTTCTTTCCTATGAGTCCTGAAGTACATTTTCATATTATTTCCAATTACACAGCACTAGCTCAGCCTTTGTGGCTGCCAGACTCTTGGGGTGGAATTCCAAGGAGCTGAGATTTAATGTGTATGATCATATTCAGTGAGCAAATCAATGTGCTTCTGAATATTTCCCAGGAGAATTCCTCCTGTTTCCTCTTTGCATTTTCTTTTTTTCCATTTAAATCAATTTCTCTTATTTCTGCCATACTGGTGACACGGATTATCAGAAGCCCTTATTACTACTTACCAGCATTAATGAAATATAAATAGGAAAGAAATGACAAAATTGCCGCCAATGTGCAGCTGATATTAATGTCCAGCTGCAGCACACCAGTTTAGAAGAGAAAAGGAACTCCTTTTAAAAAGGAATGGGGTTTTCTGTTGTAATCATGTAATATTCAATCAGCTCAAACACTGCTGATCTCCAGGAACACTTCAAAAAGCAAGAAATATCACTTGAGAAAACTGTATAATTTGTATCTGAATATTTATGGAAGAATAAACTCATGCTAGTGTTACAGGGTGAAATAATAAAGGAGAAGCTAATTTGTGTGACCCAAGCCTTTGGTGTTATGCAATGGGATGATTTATCTACTTTGGCAGCATATTATAAAATGACTAACTTTGCCCAGGTATTGTTGGAGCCTCAGGTTGTTTGACTCGAATAATTTCCACTGCATTTATTTGATTACCAGTATTTGGCTTTTTTTTCTAATCCCAAATTCTTGTTGTCTTAAGCAAATGAATTGAAGGCAGAGGAATTATTCATGTGAGGACAGCATGTTGAATCTGGCACCAAAATATTTAAAATAATCAGGGAATCAACAGCATTTCCATACCTCTTCATCTGTTTATGTCAGGGATAAAGTTATCAGAGTCACCTGAGAGATTTAAAAGTAATTCACGTTCTCAAAATTCAATGGGATTTAGGCTTTACTGCCTTTACTGCAGCTCCATGAAAATATAAAACACATTCCATGTTTTATTTATCCATGGATACTTTGGTATCTTGCTGTCCCTCCATCCAGTGCTTCCCCTCCATTTTTAAATCAGTGTTTGTGCAATTCCAGGACTTTTGTCCAAAAAGCAGACCAACCTATACATTCATAGTGATCGCTCGTCTCTCGTTTCTGACATCCAGTTTCAAACACATACTCAAAGCCCTTCAGATTTCCCTTTCCATGGAGATTTTCATCATGAAAAGCAGCTGTCTGCAGACATATTTCAGTCTCTCAGTCTATAAACTCTCGGCTTTTATCTCCCTAGGACTGAAGACCATTGTAGGGGCACTTATCCAGTCTGTTAAGAAACTTGCAGATGTGATGATCCTGACCGTTTTCTGCTTGAGTGTCTTTGCCCTCATAGGCCTCCAGCTCTTCATGGGCAACTTGAGACACAAATGTGTCAGGGATTACACCATGTTTAACTTCACCAACGGCTCCTTGTACTTGGATGGTAGGACGTGGAACAACTCAGAAGAATTTCTTAGTGATCCGGGTAAGCTCTTTGTCCTGTACTTTGGTTTCTGGTCACTTGAGGTTTTATTTTTTTTTGTTTGTTTGTTCTGCATTGGGGTGCTTTTTTAAATTATATTTACTAAGATCTGTATGCGAATCAGCAAAATGTGACTACTGGCTCTTCATGATATCAAGGTGGTTTTGAAAGACCTTGGAAGTTTTTTCTGAATTACTATGGTGCCGTCACAGTTCCTGCTGAAAGTACTTCTGGTGCTTTCCTATGAAGTCCTAGTTGCGTCACTAGTGACTTTCACAGTTTCAGGGTGTCTTATATATTTTTAAAACACTATTTCCTGGAATTGAGCAATCACATGAAAATTTCAACTCTGTGTGTGTGGGTCTGGTTTGCACGTTGTTCCTCTGAAGACAATTTATATCTCTTGCATTTTCTAACAAAACTTCAAAATTTGAGTTAATGGTCTTAAGATCAAAAGGTAACGCGGAGCAATTCAGTCTTTATTAATCTGAAAAACCCCAAGAGAATTTTTTTTAGGAAATCTTATGCTGTTTGGGCCTAACTCATTACTGGGTTGGACCATCGTGTACATGACCGGTGACCTTTCATATTTTATTTATTTTGAGGAGAAAAATGAACCACATAACTCATTTACTGGAATTTTGGTTGAGAGGCAGTGACATAATGTCATGGGGTACCTCTGCTCTGACTGTGTGGACCCCACAGTCCTACATCTCCAGCCATCTGCACCATCAAAACCCCAAATCTGACTCGTGGGAGTTGCCTGGCTTGACCCAGGGCCCTGTTGAACCAGGGATTAGGCCAAGGGCAGTCCCACCATTCCCCACTGGTGACTTCTGGACTTTCTGCTCAATTCCTCTCCCTGTGGTCTGAGCAGCCCTGGAAACAGTGGTGTTAGGGAGGTTTTGTTCAAGGAATAAAAAGCTCAACATGGGTGTCTTTAAGGCATGATGTGGGTGATGTAGCATTAAGGATGGACAGGTCACAAAGCTCTGGCTGAATGAGGGTTGTCTTTGGAACTGGCCCTGGCCGTCAAGTTTTGTGTCCTCTCAATGTCCCTATATCAGAGCCCCTTATCAGCTGAAAGGGGAAAGAGCTCTTGGACTTTTGCTGGATGGTGTGGAGCCTGCTGATTACCCTATCCATGTTCCCTCCAGTTCCAGCTCAGAGATGGGTGAGGAAGTAGTAAAGGTATTTTTGCACCTGTGGTGGATTAAGGCACTTCAGGGCTGCTCTACCCACAGATAACTGAGAGCTGTGTGAGGTGCTGCTTTCCCCTTCTCACAGAGGCATTGAGGGATGAAATAGTGATGGCTGGAAGCATAAAGCCCTGCAATAAAGGTGAAAGGAAGAAATGGAGCTGTGGAGATAGTCTGGATCTCTGGAAATGTAAATAGGGTAAATGTGACACAAGACAGTCTGTTAAAATACAGATAATGTCAGGGCCAGCTGCAGCACTGCTTTAAATGCAAGGAATTTTACAGCTGCTCCAGCATACCATGAGCGAGTTTATTTATGTGGTCCTGATATGGGGAGCAGGGCAGACACTCCCAGAAATCCATATAGGAAATCCAGCAATGGTTAGTAGGGTCATGAAAATATACTTGTTAGAAAAACATGAAAATCACTAGAGGAGATCTACCTATTACAAAGATAATCAACTTGGTGAGATAATGGATTAAAGTCAATTAAATTTTTACCATGTGGCATTACAAGGAAGTAATAATAATAATAATAATATCAATTGATATTTACATAATATCTGAGAATAAAGATATGGTGCATTATGGCAAGCAGCTGTCACTTTGGATAGACAGAAATTATTTAAATAGTTAAACGTCTGAGGCAGTGCAGCAGGCCCCTGAAGACCTAGAAGAAGAGTAGATTTAAAAGAAAAAAGTAGTGACCTCTGAATAAGAACAATGAAGCCTTGCTCAAAATACTGAAGAAGGAGGCTTAGCTGTTAGGCAAGAAAGAGCAATATTAAGTAGGATTTTCATTTAATGTTTACTATTGCACTAAAGCAGTTCAGAAATGGAAGGACTGGCTCATTTTGTGACTAGATGGGATAGTGCTTTCTATTTCATTTTGCAGAAGTATTATGGTGAAATGAAGTGATCGTTTAACGGAGAGGCACTGACCACAATTTAATAACAGTCCGAATTTCAAGTACTGCAGGGAATTAAGCAATACATACAGTTAGATTAAAGTGTAGGCAGACCAAATTAGATAAAAAGAGGAATATATTAAGAAGCAGAATCGTGTCAGTGTTTACTCTGAAGAAGAACTAGAGAATAAAATTGGCCAACATGTTGAGATAGTAGAGTTCACTCAAAGGGAGCACAGACAATTACCAGAGCTCTTTGGAGATTTCAAAACCAGTGTGGCTGAGTCACTTAGTTTGGAGCAGGGATGCTAATCTAAAGAACCAGAAAACAGAAACCTGAAGTACTGTCAGAGATCCATAATAATACTTTATAGAAAAAGGGGGATGTAAAGAAATAAAGGAATGAAAACCACTGAAAACTAAAATTGGAGACATTCTTAATTCTGTTCATCAGGACACCAAAATAGATAATTAAAATGGGGTGATGTGACAGTTTTTCTCAGAGAGCAAAAATTTGCTTTGGATTCTTTAAGAGTGTTTTTAATGTTTTAAAGGGCAGCAGGGAGCCTCTGAAATGGCAGCAGCCTCCTCCTGTGCCTTTGAACCTTTTTTTGCATGAATGAAAAAACAAAAATCAGTAAAACCCTTTAAAAGGGTAATACAGGGGAGAATTGCTTTGTACTGCAGAGGAAGTAGTCATGAGTTAGTCATGAGTTCTGAAGAAAGATAAGAACTCAGTTTTGAGTCTTTTAAAGCCCTTTTTAGTTTGAGATAACTGTGTGCTGTGGGCACCGCTAAAGGAGACATTTTGGTTGTGTCTCTGGGACAGCCATCTGGGATGGCCTGGGATAGCTTCAGGTCTGCTTTTTTATTCAAAACTTACTTGGTATCTGGACACAGTTCTGTAATCTTTCCTTAGCTGCTTTCAGCCTCCAGGCTGGAAATTTTTTTCTCGTCTCTCTTCTCGATCCCCTCATTTTGGTTTTATATACGAGGAAAAAAGTCAGTTTATAAACTTTGCATCATCACTGGCTTAACCACAATTATGTGGTAACCCTTGATTTTTGGTTGATCCCTGAGCAAATAACCACCACGATCCCAGATTTCAGGAACTCCTTCCCTTAACTCCATACTCAAGACCCATGGGTACTTTCCTGTCCTACCAGTGTTCCCCACAAGTAACTTGGTTGAGGTGCAGGTGCTGCTTGGCCCCTCTGCCGTCCCTATTCCTGCCTCCATCTCCAGTAAAGGCAGAGTACCAGCACCGGTAGTGGTGGTGCAGGAATTGTAGTGGCAGAAGAAAAAAACCCATCTTTTTCCTAAATCTTGTCGATCCTGCATTGCAGGGTTGCTAACGTTGTTGAGGATTTTTGGATTTTCCCCTCCTGTCTGCTGCGAGATGGTTGTACACTAAATCCCATAAGGAATTCCTGCCTGTCCACCTGACACTCTGCTTGCTCTTGCCATCATTTCAGTGGCTTCTGCAGCTGGAGGAAGTGCCAGGAAACTTGGGAAGAAAGAGACAAAACTTATAATCATGGAGATCCAGTGGGAAAATTCAAACTGGCTCCTATTCAGGTTCACTAAACACTAGAATACAAAGTCATAGAATACAAAAGTGTCAGCAAATATTCCTGATTAGACTGTCAAGAAGGGAAGTTTCTTGGTATTGTGATTAAAAGCTTAATTCTGTGAACAAAACTTCTGCTAAGTTATTGTGGGTGCCTCTGTTGTCTCAGCTTAATTACTGGGCACAGCAGTCATGGTAAGATGAGACAAATTTTTAGTCTTTCCTCAACTCACGGTGGAGATGCAGGTCTAAAATCTGCCTTTTGGTGAGCACCTCTCTTCATGATGAACAAGAGAATTTTTATATTCTTTCCACCCATTTAAATGGCTCAAAATTTAAACAGCAACTTCCAAGAATAAAAATTATTCCATTCTGACTTTGTCCCCAATGAGTAATGCTTACCATTGCAAATGCAGAAGGGGAGAAAAATGGAGATTAAGGCAGAAGTAGCTCGTCTCTCAGTTTCCTCTGTACAACTACTCTTCGAATGAAAGATTTGTGGGATGAGGGACAGCTGAGCATCAGATTAAATCAGGCTAAAAAAATTCTTCATGTCAAGTGCCAATGGTAAAATTAGAATTATTCATCTGGGAAAACAGTGACTACTGATAGGTAATTATTTTCCTACCTCCTAGTTCTAGATTTGGTAAGAGATTGCGATCAATAAGCCCAAGGAGGATTATTTTTAGACATTAATAATAACAAAACTGTAAGACTGGAGTTTTAGATGCAGCAATGATTGTAATATAAAAATGAAATAAAAGGGGAAAAAAAGGTTGAAAATAATGATAGTTTGCATCCACAACATTATGAAAATTATGCAATCAGTAGATCAATATCAGAGTCATTGAGCTCTTGGTTATCATTAGGAGAGTTAATAGTTTAGAAATACCAGCTGACTGAAAAACCGCAAGCTTAACTTCAATACTTGTAAAGACTTCTAGGAAAGCAGCTCCAAATAACAGTCTTGAGAGCCTGTCTTGGGTTGTGGTGTTTAAATTAAAGACGTATTTGATGAAGTGAAGCTTTATGAATGTGTGAGTTAGAAGGGATTAAAAGCTGTAGGATGTCAGATATGTCACTGGCTTAGAGATGTACCAATGGACTGAGCATAGTTGATTCATGTAGCTGATGATTTTAGGATCTTTAATATCATTTATGTATTCCATTATGAAAATGGATTATTGACTAGTCAGTAAGTAGAAATCTGAGTCCTTTTGTGAGCAGGGCTTAATGTAAGGGCTGAACACATACGAAAAAACGCTTTAGAAAAGAACGTTAAAAATATAATTAAATTATAAAGTCACTTATGGAATGATAGTCTTAAACCCCAGCATTTTCTTTTTCTTTAGACTAAATACCTTGTTTAAGACACTCTGAAAGAGTCTTGTTTTCAAAGTGTTCTATATATGTTTTCTCTCAAAATCAGAATCTTTTAAGGTAAAGAGCAACCCTGTAATTTCCTTTAGAAAGTCCTGTCCAAGCAATTGACATTAAAAAAATTAACAAGTAAAATAAGTGAATGTTCAAGCATTATGAACCTTTTACTGGGAGGAATCAGCTACTATTTTTATAGCTTAAAAGAAGTATTTCAGGGTTGTTATTTTTTTTCTTCTAGACTAGTTTCTGGCTTTCATTTCATGGCAGTGATTTTTCTCTTCTTCTGGACTCAAATTGTGTAGTCAACAAAGGTCTGGGGAAAAAACCAAAACTTTAGCTAAAAAGAAAAAAGTCCAAATCAATATCAACATAATATCTTTTTTGTCACCTCCAGTTAGACCTGGAAGACTTACGGTTGCTTCAGGTTCTAGATTTAGAAAGATGAACAGAGTCTGTGAAGTTTTGGGGATACCCATCCAAATCGTGGTCTTCTTGGGCACTTGAGGAGGGATCAAAGGCTTGTGTGGAACAGATGCTGAGGCATAGATCTGTGAATATATAGAAATGTATGTCTGCTTGTAGATGAGGCTGTGTGTGTCTTCTCCAAGCTCTGTGCCTTGTGATTGTTATCTCTGACTGATGAAATCAGTTTTGTTTCCAGAATCACTGAAGTGGAGCTGTATGAACTGATACTCTGAATCTGGACAAGAACTGTAGAGAACAGAATTTTGTCCAAGTCAGATAATAAATGTAGCCAGTTTGGGGAGAGCTGAAGAATTTGAGGCGTTATCTGAGGTGGTAATAGAAGACAGCGAGTGTTTGATGAATAATTATGGAGGTGGAGGAAAGAGAGAAGCAATAAATCAAGTTGGGACTGGAATAGGTGTTTTATTATGTATGATTGTATATGAACCAGTGATTAAAACAAGGAACCTCTCTGGGCTTTCAGACTGTGCTTGTCAGCATGGAATCTATTGACGTTACTCTACTTTAACTGTAAATATTGTGTCTTTGTTCGAGTGCTGTGGGTCTTTTGATAAATAGCTTCATCAATGCTCAAAACTTAATGCTCTGATGTGTTATTAACATGGGTATTGTACCTGTGCACTTTACTGTTTTAAGCTAAATAGAGAAACAAAGTCCCATCAGAAGTGCAAGGATCAGAAAAACACAGGAGTTGGTAATGTTGAATCCAATACAGTCTCTTTCTGACCATCCAGTAAGATTTTTTGGGCCTTGTGGTGAAAGATGAAGTTCTTATATTGGAAATATTTGAAATATTCTTGTAAAACAGGTAGATTTTTACCTCAGTTACACCTCCTTTGCTCTCATCACTGCTCACAGAAAGGAGAGGTCTACTTGAGGAAAGATCTGCCATGGAAAATTCAGACTAAACGTTTTCAGTTTTCCTGCACCTCCAAATTGTTCATAAACTACAGAATTAAAACACCACTTGGCTTGCACAGTGATGTGCTTTTAAAAGGACTTTCTACGTGCCTATTAAGGCCTATCCATGGACTGCTCTGTGCTCCAAGTTCATCAATAAAAGTGCATTGAAAAGGCAAGAGGCATCTTCTGCTTTTACCTCTGAGCACTCAGCCCAGGTGCACCATGAGCAGAGAATAACTTGCACTGCTTCTTGCTCTTATTGCACTGGTTTATGGAATAAGTAAAGATATATTTTCTCCTGATAATTTTCATCAGAGCTGAATTCCCCCAAGTGTGGGGGAGATGGGAATTCCCAGGCTCAATCTGGCCTTGGCATACCTACAGCAGCATCTGTCTGTGGCACTGAACAGCCCCATTTGCTCCAGAAAACAATTATTAGAGCTCAAAGTATAGATATTTTTCTAATTTTCTATTAACATTAACTATTATAACTCAGGATATTCTTATCTACACAGGCAACAAATCTTTCTTTGAATGTTTTGTCCACAGGGGCAGCCTGCAGCAGCAACTTCAGCAGTTCAAATGGGAAATATAGTGAAAAATATTTCTTTTATCTTTAGTTTTGAAAATTTGTCTTTTCTTTCCCCCCCTCAATTTTCTTAAGGCAAAAACCACTGTTATCACATTCTTGTCACTAGGAGCACACAAAGCTCCCTGTTCTCCTTTTCCAGAATACATGCTATTTTTTACTGTGATAGTCACCTTTTTTCCCTAGGATAAAAGATGCCCATTTTTTCAATTGCTGCTCTTCTTAAATTTTCCCAGTCATTCTCATTACATCCTCAATACTTTCCAGTCTGGCAGGTACCCTATTGAAAGCACTGAAAGTGGTCTTTCTTCTGGATCACAGAGTCATTTAGGTTGGAAAAGGCTTTTAAGACCATCAAGTCCAACCCTTACCCCAGCATTGCCAAGTCCACCACTGAAACCCTGTCCCCAAGTGTCACATACACACATCTTTTATGACCCACCAGGGATGGTGACTGCACCACCTCCCCAGGCAGCCTATTCCAATGCCTGACCCTTCCTATGAGGAAATATTTCCTAATATCCAAACTAAACCCTCCCTGTTACAGCTTGAGGTCATTTCTTCTGGTCTTATCATTTGTTTCCTGGGAGAAGAGACTGACCCTGACCTGGCTGCACCCTCCTGGCAGGGAGTTGGGGAGAGTGAGAAGCCTTTCCTGCCCTCCAGGAGATCAGCATTCCCACCCAGCTTGGTGTCATCTGCAAATTGACTGAGGATGCACTTGATCCCCTTGTCTATATCATGGGAAAATTATTAAACAGAACTGATAGAAACAAACCACTGTTCATCAGTTCTTTCCTGTATATTACTCCATCCTGGCCCTCCTATACATCAATACTACACTTTTCTCTGATCATAGCTTCATATTACATAAAAGTGTTGACTAAGAAACCCTACCAAAAAAAAATCTATCTCTCTTGTCTGAACCTATATAGGGAATTTAAGGACTCACAAGGTTATGGATAGGTGAGATTTTCTCCTTCTCTGCTTTACTTCACTTTCTGACAAGTGAATATCCCACTCTGCATTTCTCCGCTCTTTTTTTTAGTGGAGTAGGTCTCTAGTGCTCCTCATTCAGTCCATGCCTCAGACTTTATTTACCGGGAAAATACTGTGTGCAGGAGATGTTGTTACCTCTCTGCTCACCCTCTCTTTCCCTTGTACTTATAAATGTAACAAAGAAGTGCAGGAGCAGCCCTCTTAGCCTGCAGAGATCCTGCACACTGACTTTCCATCTTAACCTATGTTTTCTGTCTCTCAGCCACTTTTTGATCCAATTTATTTGTTTTCTTTATCACAGTAAGTGCAGAAGTTGGGGGTTTATTTCTATTTTTCCATCATCTGTCTGTAATCACAAATGCATTCGACCTTCGTAGCAGCTTTTGATTTTAATTCTTTTGTGTGAAACATATGAAAAAATTCCACAAAACACAAAACCTCTATAAAAACTTCCAGAGAGCACGGTTCAGCACTTTGCTGCCTATTCATGTGGAGCATATGTTTAAACAAGTGGTACTAAATGTGCTTTTAGTTACATGCTATGCACCCTGCAGCCCTAAGTGTGTAGGTCTGAGGGACTGGTGAGGCACAGAGGCATAGAAGGAGGTTATCTGAAGATGTTTAAAAGCCAGCATATGTGTTTATTGCTAGTCATTGTCTCCTGTCTTGTTTCCTGGGGATGCTCCTGGACTTGGCAATGTCCCCAAGCCAATTTGACAGCATCTAAATTCTCTGCTCTCCTCTAGTGCACATCTCCAAAAGCTCCTGATGTGCTTTTCCTCCGCTCCTGATGTGCTTTTTTGTTCTCCAGACCATGTGAGCATCACAAACCAGGTACTGTGGATCTCTGAGGCTTTCAGAGCCTCTTCCTAGTGCACGGGAGCCATCTAGCTCAAGAGGGCTTGATTGATATTTTTAGTGGCTTTTTCTCAAAGGGGGAAAAAGCTGTACTGTCAAAATTGGAGACATTTTCTGTGCTGTGGTGACTGCTGAGCCTGGCAGGGAAATTGCTCCTCTGACTTGTCTGGAGCCTGGGGAGAAGCACTAATAGAAGCCTACCAGAGAGACTCAAACTGAAGGAGACCACTTTCCTTCCACCACCTGGTTGTGTGATTTTCTACAACCTCCTCCCAGCCCCTCCATATCTCCCACGGGACAACTCATGCCCAGAATTCCAGGCTGTGTTTACCACAAAGTCATGCAGTTGCCAATGCTGTACATTAAGTTGTCCCCTTGATCTCTGCTCCTTCTACCCACCCAACCACCTTGGCCACAATTCCTCCTGTTCCTTTTTGAACTGAAGTTTTGGAAATGTCCTTCCACATGGTTACAGGGTAGGGAGTCAGTAGAGAGCTGGGCCAGAAGTGGTTTCCCAGGGAGAGAGGGAGGATGAGAAGCAAGGAGAGGCGAGCACCCAAGTGCCTCTGAAACCCAGCAGAAGGGTCAGCAGCAGCAGATGCCAGGGCACAGCAAAGGAGAGCCAGATCCCCTGTCATGTGCTGAGTAACTGATTATTGCAATTATTTACAACCCCTTTTAGCCAGGAAGAACTAACCGGCAGCGCCGTTTTTTCCCCAAGCATTCTCCCCTAATAACACCCTTAATACAGCCTGTTCCATGGCTTTTGTGAGGCATGTTTTTCATCTTCAAACTCAATTTCATTTATTAGAGGCTTTGCCGTGTGTGACACAGTGTGCACACAGCGAGTGCAGCAAGGATTCGTTTTAATTATTGTGTATTACCAGGAGGCAAAGTGTGTTTGCGCCGGTGGGCGAAAGGGCGAGGAGGGGGTGGTGTCTATTTCCTTCCCACGTATCACCACCGTAAGGAGATGGAGCTTTCTGAACTGCATTTTAAATTTGGAATCGGGACGTTGGGTGGCTGTCAGTGCTCTGTGCCAGCCCCAGCGCGGGGAGAAAGTCTCCAAGCAGCGAGCGACCGTGTGGCTGCAATAAATAGTCTGAGATAACAAACACCTCTCTGAAGTTTTTGTTAGAAAGTCAGCCAGAGGACTCTTCTCTGGGCAGTGACTAATGATATTTGAATGTTGCTCTTTATGCAAGTGTGATAATATACGGGGTTGTTGTTGGGCTTTTTTTTTTTAAATTGGAATTAATTTGTTGTAAGATGAGTCAAAGTAACACTTCAGTAGGGCCTTCAAAGGAGGAGCAGAAGCTGGAGGCAGAAACTGTGTTTTCTAAGCTGACTCCAGCATTTTTTGTTTTTCTGAATGAGGAAATTTTGCTTTCCTTCACACAGAAATGAGGAAGGTTTCTACCCTGGAGTTTATGTACCTTCCTGGCTTTCTTCTCAGTGTGTGATAGAGGTGTGGAAAGCATAAGGTTGAGCATATTTTTAATTGGAATAAATTTTTTTTTAGGAAGTTTTCTTTTTTTTTCTGTTAATGTGACAAGTAGAAGCACTGTGATTGTTTGCTCTGTTAGAACCACCTGGTGTGGGAGGGAGCAATACAGAAACCTGAAAGATGCTGAAAAATCAGAAAAAGTGTAGAATGAAACAGTCAAAATGATGGGGAACTGACTTTGGAAGGAAGATATTGCAAGAATAGACCAGGAGAATCTGTGTTTTTACTCACTTGCATATTGTGGCTTTAAAATTATGGCCAGTGTTATTTGCTTTGAGAAGTGTAGGAGGCAGAGCATGGACTTCCAGGAGACCTTGTTATTCAGACCATTTTTAATTCTTTTAATACGACCAGGTAGTTACCTTCCTCTGCAAATTCCTGTAGAAAAATTCCTAAAAGGCAACGTATGCCCTATAACAGTGACATCAACATTTTAGTAAAGCTGGCAGAGAAAAAAAAATTAGCATTTCCTTTGGAAAGAATGGCACGTTGCACAAAGTTTATGTACACACGCAGGTGCTACAAATATCATGGGTTTGACTTAATTTTACTTCAAAAATTAAAATAAAAAACAAAAGCAAACACCCAAAATGGAGTGTTTCAGTTTCATTTTCCATATTTGTTTTCCTATTTTTTTTCCCACTCACAAGCTGAAATTTTTCAGTGAAAACCAAAACAAAACAAAAATTAATTGCAATCTTCCAAGGCAATGAAAAATCATTGTGTTTTCAGGTGGTGTTGCTCAGTTTGAGCAGTTTTCAGAGAGAAAATCCTACTCTACATGAAACAGGAGTTTCTAGTTCTTTGCCAACGTTAGAGTGAACTGATGGGAAGCTGAGGCCACGGGTTAATATGGTACCAAGGTGGTTCGTTCTTTAAAGCAGGAGTGATGCCTGTTTGCTTCTTGCAGCCCTCTGATTGCCCAGCAGGCTTGATTGAAACCCAAACCAACGGGCTTTGAAGGAAAGATTGATTGTTGTGGACATTTTTGATAATACAGCAATTTGTCTCCTTGGGTATAAATCTCTAATCCCCCTTTCATTTATCAGTGGGGAATCAGGAGCTCGGCTCTTCCTCAGCCCGAGGTTTGTCACCGTGGCTGTGTCTCTCCCTTGCACAGACCCCATGGTGGAGATGTCCCCTCCCAGCAGCACCTGCACACCAGTTCCTCAGCCTGCATTTCATGGGGCTCTTCAGCACCTGCCTTACTGCTTGTTTTAGGAATGTAAATGTCTAAGTCAACAGCAGACAACAGAATTTTGCCTGTTCTTGGGATTTCGAATTTCTTGTTTGCACAAAGGAGAATCTTTGTCCTCCTTAATCCTGTGCTCAGACTCTGTTCTTATCTTCTAGTTTGGCTGACCAGGTGGTGTTGTTTCAGTTTTCAACCAATAGTGTGCTCCAGAATTTCAATCAGACCTCAGATCACAGAATCATGGAATGGTTTGTGTTGGAAAGGACCATAAAGACCATCTAGCTTGGGGAGAAAGTGGTCTGGTGTGTCACTAACTCTGTGTATCCCAGATAAGATGCCACCCATCCTGAGAAAAGCACAAGCCTTTGCCCAGCAGAACTGGAGGGTGAAAGGTGATGCAGACACAGCATCCTCCCCCGTTCTGTGGTGATTGATCACCAACCCTTAACCACATTCAGTCCTGAGCGTTGCTGTCACACAAGGTGTTTCTGTGAGAAGACCACATGTCAGACAAAGTGGAAAAGCATCCAATCTGAGCAGGATCTGTGCTCTGATAGCTTGTGAACACCATCACGTGCCCCTGTAACCACAAGCTCCTGGGCAGTAATTCCCTCTTGGCATGGGGCAGAGCAGGGCTTTTCCACTGCTCGCAGCTTGCAGAGAAAGCCACAGCACATCTGTTCGGTGGTTGAGCCATTGAGCATTCTCTGCATAGCCCGCCTGGATAAGCTGTCACTCTTGATTTTTAAAACATTTCACAACAGAGGGTTAGCCTGGAATGGAGAACCTCTTGTGAGCAGCATTTGCAGAGGCCCCTCTTCTCACAAAGCCTTACCATGCAAGGCTGCCACTGTCATGTCTCAGTCAAGAGGGGATCACGTCCTCTCTGCTGCAGCAAAGCACACCAGATTATTTACCCCTCCTCAGTGAGCTGCACGCCTCTGTTTTGCATTTATTATGTTTCTAGACCAATGCTTAGACCAATCTGTTCTTCCCTGCCACCACCCAGGTTTTAGAGATGTTCTTTAGAACATCTCCTTTTCTTCACACTCCCTCTGGAACACTGATTTTGCTTATCCTTTTGAGAAGAAATTGGCCACCTGTTCTGTTACTCTGAGTGTTAGACTTGGTTGGCTGGGGATAGAAGAAGAAATGTGTATGCAAAGTCTCTCATTAGCCTGGAGATGATAATTTCCTTAAGCCTTATTGATAGTCAACCTGGGAATGATCCACAGCACTTAAACTTAGCTTGCTCCTCTGAGTCTCTCTTGAGAAGTGTCTGTTTCTCTCCGTTGCCATTACAGATGACTACAGTGGTAAATATTTGTCTTTGTGAACACTTCCTTGTTTGTTTGATCTTTAACAGGGTGCATTTTTGTTTCTTTTGCTTTATACTGTGTGTTTTCTACGCTGAGCTGAATCTACCAGACTGAGGGAGTGGGCTGCTTTGTTAACATTATTACATTCTGAGTTATAGCTGGTTACGTTTTTAACCTATGAGTCAGTAATTTCTACCACAAACTTCAATTAATATGTGTCTCATCAGAGTAGAGACTAAAAGTTACAGGCTAGCATATGGTTTGGTTTCATTACATTTACAGAATTTAGTAACAACGCTCTTAGTTTGAACAGAGAGGGACATGACTGGATAGCATTTCCTAAAAAACATTGCCCACAGCCCATTGCCACCTTATTCAACTGGTCAGATTCAGGATACAAAGAGCAAATGCTTACAGGGATTTGAAAAAATATATTTATTTTTCCAATATATAGAAGCTAAAATTAGCAAAACAAAGGAAAAGCACGCCATTCATCTCTCAGTTGCTGTCCCAGTTGAATATGCTGGTTGGTGGGTGATATTTTTGAATGTTATCATTCCCAGAATGTATTTATTAAAAAGCTATTTCTCTATTTCTGTTGCAGTGAACTATTTCATAAAGAATGGTACAGAAGATGTGTTACTGTGTGGCAATAGCACGGATGCTGGGTAAGTACTTTAAAAATATCTTCACTTCTGTTCTGGTTTTGTTGCCATTATTGTTGTTATTATTATTATTATTATTATTATTATTGCTATATTTTCCTCTAGTTCTGTCCACTTTTCACCAGCATGAAGTAGATATTTCAACTTCCTTGTGTCTAGGCGTAATAGGAGAGAGGATAATGACAATACTGTGCATAGTAATACGATTTTCTCTACTGCAGGGAAGAGAAGTTTCTGTGTGTCACTTATTCAGGTTTAAAATCTTTAGGGGCCTTATTACAGTTCTTTTTCAATACATTTAAACTTCTCAGTAAAAAAAAAATAGTGAAAACTAAGTAACATTTTGGCTGAGTGGAGAGTATTTTAATGGAAATGAAACAGGAATGGAAACAGAAAACCTGGAGGGATTTAAACTGTTGATGAACTCCTGGCTTTTGGCAAAGGAAGATAAACAAATCAACAAATGTCCCAAAAATAGCATGTTTTGGAGGTGGGAAGGTATTCAGATTTGAGTTGTGATCTACATTTGCACTTGATTTGTTTGTAGACTACGTGTATTTCATTTCCTCATTGTATAGACAGTGGAGAGATCCAGGGGTATACTAACATCCTCTGCGTAAAGAACTTTTTTCATATCCCTGCCATCTATAGATGCCAATGGTTCTTCCTGCATCCCATCCTCAGGGTCCAAGTGCACTGTCAGAGTGTGTGATTTCATTTGACAGCTTCTCATGATCTTGATGGAAGCAGAAGAGTTCGGATAGGATGGAAAGAGATGGGATCTTGTGTGGTCAGAGGAAATTAAAAGCCATGCAAAGATCGCAGGCTGTTAGGAGTTGCAGGAAAAGGTGGAAAATACCTTGGAGTGGTGGGATAGAGGAGCTTTTGAGCCAGATGTGTGAGAGCATTTGAACCAGGGACATGGGTGTCTTTGGCCAAGAGATGGGAGGAGATGAGATGATCTGCTTCTGGAGGGAGATGTTCTGAGCTGGTAGAACCAAATGTGGAAGACTGCAAAAAAATAGGGTTTAACTTGGGAAGAATTTAATGAGGAAAAAAGGCACGTGTGTGCAGGGAGGCAGCAGGGAGATGAAGGGAAGATAAAATCTGAACTTGTTTGTGGACAAGAAGGCAAGAAAAGCCCTGAGGTCCTGGGGAGAGATGTTTTGCTTTCTGCTGCCACTGCCTGTATCTGTATTGACATAAGACAAAGGGAAAGCTCAGTGCCAGCCTTCTCTCTGCAGGCCTGGTGTGTCTGATCCATACTGCCAGCCTGGTAGACTCTAAGGTCCTCGGGCAGAGGGCCATGCTTTCCCCTTTGTTTGTTCCTTGGGAGGTACAATGTCAGCATCCATTAATTAAGCCCTTTGTTGATTGTAATACATTGCGTTTATCCAGGCTCAGGCAGAACTCCAAGACTATTGGGATGTTTCCCGGGAATCCCTGGATTTGGCAATCTCAATTGTGCTGGTGAACCTCAGCCTTTGCAAAAAAATAATATTGGGAAAAACGAGTGTTGTGCACAGCAGCAATATTTTGTGTGCCATGGAATATCCATTGTTCTCACTGGTGACCTGAGCTGTGGTGGTCATGGGCAACGCTGAAAGAGTTGATTATGACTGCTTTGGAATTGTTCAGCTGGTGGGAAGCTAAACACCAACCCAATATCCATGGAGTATTTATGTATTGGCAGCCTGTATGGATTTAAGGGTTAATTTCTAGCAAGGCATATGAGCAAACCCACCCTCTTCCCTTCCCAGGAAAGTTAATAAATTGCAGCGTGTCAGAAAAAAGCTGTAATTGGAGAAAACCTGTGGGGGAGACATTGTGCCCACGAGAGAATTACAGCCTGGAACGGCCAGGGGAGAACTTGCAGCTCTCGAGTAAAAGAGGAAGAAAATGACACCCTCAAATCAAGTGTTCTTGTACTTGTTTTGATAAATACATCAAACTGTCCGTGTTTGTGACATCAAGGGAAACTTTCCCTTTATGCCTCAGTTCTTTCTTCTTCAGCCTTTTGCTGTTTTAGTTAAGTATTTAATACTACCGGGTAAAGTTTGAGTTTAAATGCCTAAAAATGGGTAATAAATACCCCTACTGACACTGGGTTTTTTAGCTCAGGATTAGCAAGTGTTGTCTCACCTGCTATACCTCGCACAGAGTTGCTGCCAGTCATCCACTCCCGTTGTTTAAAGGCATGAAGATAACTGGAAAGATGATCCTAAGGCCCCAGGGGATGTGCAAAGCCGTGTATTCCCACCTGTTGGGACAGGGAAAGCATCATTTACAGGCTGACGTATCTAATGAGTGGATTTGTTTTCTCTCACCCTTCAGCAGTCAAAGCCAAGAGCAAGAGTGTTTGATGGTAAACCAAAATCTGCATGCTTGGGACCTTCTGGGGCAGGTTGCACCACAGGATCAGGGGAGGGGAGTCAAGAGGAAGTAGATGCATGGGGTTGTGGTTCCCTCATTTATTAGTAATGAAATTCATGACAAGTGAGGATGCTTAAATCGGGAACCCATCAAGCCATCAGGAAGGTGTGGTAAGGAAAGAGAGCTGGCAAGGCCATGTCTGAGTGTTCATAGCATTTGTGGAACATGCTTTTTCTCCCAGTTTGAATTCATCAACCTCTGGGATACACTGAGGACCCAAAGGAAATTCAGGGAAGGGCGGTGTCATGTGTTCTCTCCTGGAAGGATTTGTTGTTAGAGTGAGGGATATCTGTGTTGTGGCCGGAGTATTAAATCTTGAGGTAATTGAAAAAGCCATTTCAGTGCATTTTTAAAAGCATGTTAATGACATTCTGAGGTTTGTCTGGTTGCTGTTATTATGGAAGAGTTAAAAAAAAATCCGAATAAATCTGCTATGGCAATTGTTAGGTGATGAGACTCGAGCGGTCTAATGTAAGAGCATGTAGTGATGGAGGCTGCAACCTGAGCTGGAGTAGCAAGCCAAAATCAGCAGGGAAATGATCATCAGTGGATTCTATATCACAGGCAATCTAATTATCTCCAAGGTGGGGGCTTTATTGCATTACTAGGAGGGACTGTTTTCTGAACAAGCACCCAAGCTGCTAATAAAACAGGAGGTAATGGATCTAGCTAATATTGATTCCAGTTCAGAAGGGATTTGAATAGATGTATGTCACTCAGCTGCAGCAAACATGTCTCTAGTACTTGACCTGGCAGAGGCAAGGAAAAAACATTTATTTGCATTTTTAGATATGTTCAAGCAACCTCAAGAATCTGTTTTAAAAACCATGCTGCAGAGACATGGTAGGGATGTCAGGGAGATGGCATATTCCTTAGCTGCACAAAGGCTAATCTGTCTGTGGGATTTCGCATGTGATGCCTCAGAAACCTTCTTCTTGATACCTGAAATTTTACTTTTCTTCATTTAATCAAACAGAACTTTTGTGTTGTTTTCATTTTGTTTATCTGACTGCATTTTCCCCCCTTGATGTACTGCAAGAATTTGTTTTGTGCTTACAAGGAACAGAGCACAATGGAAATAAGAAATAACTTTTGGAGACGAGAGAAAATCAAATGATTGTGATCAAATATATTCTTTGGCTCAAAGTGACACGTGCTTGGTGTTTCACAACAACCACATTCAGAAAACTACACTGACAGAAAAATTCGTCTCTGTGTGTCACAGATTGGTCAGACTGGGAGCAGTGCTAACAGTAAGGCTCTCTTAACAAAAAAAAGGAGTGTATTTGCAGTTGTTGGTGTTTTTAGATGAGTTTTGAGGTTAAATTTAATAGCTCTTTTGGATGTGGCTGCACTGGGATATATATATACAATTTGTTTCTCTTTGCAATTTCAGTTTCGTCTATTTGATTTGTTTAAAATAAATGGAGAAAGCTCAAATAGTGCGATTTTAAAAAGGGATTACAAATTCTGTAAATTTGCTTTTCAGTTCAGTCCCCAGTATACAGCTTATCCAATTTTGAACACCTTGTTTCGGCCTCAAGGAAGGTCCAGTAAAGATCCAGTACAATGATCAAATATTTGGCAGATCTTAGGTAGGAGCAGAAGGTGGAAACTGCTCTGTCCTTAGTGAAATCAAGTCCTAGCATCAAGTGGAGCATGATTTGTGAAGGGTGCAGAGCAGCAGGTGATAGCAGGCACCACCACACACTTCCTATAAATATATATATATACACATACACATCCTATATGTCTGCCCTACTGTGTGAAAGTGGCACTGGGGTGCAAAATTGCCATGAATCCTCAGATGAGTATTTGTGGTGGTAGTGCCAAAGGGAAGGCTTGGGAAAGGAAGGGTAGCTGGAAGTGGTGCTTTAGGGTGTGCTCAGGGACCTACAGCAAGAGCAAAGCAGCGCTCGGTGCCTGGCCCCAGGCGATGGGACAAGGGCAACACCAGGCAAGAAGTGAGAGAGCCCCAAGGGCCCTGCTCTCAGGAGGAGCTGCAGTTCTGGTCCCACCTTCAGACCCAACGAGGCATCCAGCTGGAGCACACCAGCAATGCCCTGTTGCTACCACCAGAACAGATTCCTGGTGTGGAGCAGATTCCTGTCAGGCCACACCAACCCTCCCATGCAATTCCAGCTTGTCCCTTGTTGGTGACATTTAGCCATTCACTTTGGGGAGTGACCAGCACTGCAGAGTCCTCTCCTTCCCCAAGGAGTAAAGACTTGGAGGGGGGCTGCAGCAGCGTGGAATTATCCATCTGTGAGAAAGGAAGACACATTTCAGCTCTAAAGCATTTCCACTTTCATCCTGCTGTAATTTCACAGGGATGTTGTTCTGCTGTGCTTAGGCTGCTGTTTTTATTTCCCCTCCTGCCTGAAGGTTTGGTTGAGCAATAGGAACAGCAAGGAAATTTGTCCATTAGGAGAAAGAGACAAGATGCTGTCAATGTACAAAGTAAACAAATGGATACAAAAGAGAAACTTAAATTCTTTCTTTTCACTTTTTAACTTGAAATTACAATGAGGAGCTGGCTTTTCAGAAAAGTGTACATGTTTTAAGTCAGTTGTGTCCCCTTTGGATCTCAAGGTCAGACTGCCTAATTTTTTTTTTTTTCCCTTTACACATGATGTGTCCTGTGTGTTCAGCTCATGGGCAGGAATAGTCTACAAGATCATACAGACAATGAAAGCACATTTGCATCATGTCTGTACTGATATTACCAAAAAAGACTAGCAAACAGGAAGGAAAAGCAGCCAGTAAATCTACTTCAGGAACAACAAGAAAGCACCTTTGGCAACTGCATCCTAGTAACTGTTGCCATAGAAACTTTAGCTACATTTATTCTCACTATGACCTTGATTTTTCCAAACAGGATACATTAAAATAATGTACACTGTGGGGCAAGATTCTCTATGGTTTGGTAAATTCTGTCACTAAGCTCACTGTGTATAAGGGATGAAGGTATGACCATGTGTTGCAGTGCTTCTCAAAGTTTTTGTGTCAGTCTTAACGCTTTCTAAGGTTTTACCAGAAGAAACCGCCTTTGTTTTCTTATGTGTTGTGGCATTTTACTAAGGTAATTAATACCCTCACATAAAATTGGATCAGATGCCTGTTTTCATAGTCTCCATGAGCACCAAAAGCAGTGTTTTTGTGGCAGTTTCTCCACATCCCCATCCTGTCAGCACGCTCGTTACATGTACAGCTTACAGCAAGGCAGCACTTTGATCTCTCTGAGCTGTAGTAACATTCCTTTGCCTTTATGCATCCTCCACGCAGTGATTTAAAGCCCCTTGTAAAGGCTTATCACACCCCTCAAGGGTAGAGGAGAAACATGCTCCGTGCTGAGGGGGAGAGCTGCTATCGGGTGCTTCCACCAGTGCTACCACAGCTCTCACCCAGACCTTGGCAGGGGAGAGCCTGGAAAAATGTAAGTCTGCCAGAATATGTCAAACAACACCCAGCAACACAACCCCAGCTGCACTGGAAACTGGGGAGCTGCACCAGGGAAAAGTGCACCCAGTTGATTCTGTTATTCTGCTGCTGGCAATTAGGACCATTGCAGCTCTGAGTTGCCTGAATGTAAATCTGTGTTGTAATTATTATTACTGTTGTTATTATTATTATTAATTGTTTTCCATAAGAAGGCCCTAGATTCAGGCCATATTGTGTTGGATGCTGGATAAATAGAGTGGGAAGAGCTCTCTTGGCTTGGAGATTTGGCACTTCAGAGCTGCAGTCCATGGATGAGTGGGGTGGAGGTGTTGCACATAGGCACTCCTGGGGAGCAACAGCAATGGGTAAAGTCAGGAGAAAGCCCTGGCTGCAAGTGATGTCAGGAGCACCCAGCTTTGTCAGGCAGGTCATGGTCTGTCAGTGTTTAACTTGCTGCAGGAATGGGTCCATTCCAGGGAATGGGATACTGGGAGCTTTGGCACGTGCCCAATGGGATTGGTGTGTGCATTACCCTCACCAAAGGCAGCCTGATGTGGTACAGCTGGACTGACAAGTGGGAGAGGCTGGAAAGGTGACTTGAGTGGGGAGAGGGATGCAGTTTCCAAATGTGTCCTCTTCAAATGTCACCAGAGCAAGGGTATTTTGGAAAGAATTGTGTTGTTTAAACTACTAAATGTAATTACACCCCAGATTATCAAGCAATATTAGTGAATTTATTTCAAACCTTCAGGCTATGCAGCACAACTTAAATGAATTTACCTAGATTCTGATGTAAATCACATAAGCTTTTGCATTAACTCTGAGCTGGTTACAGTGACAGGAGAGTGAGGATGGTTTGCTCTTGGTGAGAAAGCCTCTTGCTTGAGAGTGTTAAACAAACAGAAAGCAAGTATGACACCTCAAAGGTGCCACAGGGGTCATGGGCATGGCTTGAGGTATTATACAGGTTTAGGAACAATAATAAGAGTCCCCATTCCTAGGGATCAGTGGTGTATTTAGAAGATCATGTCTCTGGTCAAACAGTAGCAGTAGGGATTAAATCCAAATCCACTCAATTCTTAAGGAGGGGTAATATTACCTCTTAGTCAAAGCTGTAATAAGCTCATCAGCCACATGAGAGAAGCAGACTTACTAGAGGCTACAGCCTTCATTAGGCAGTAATCTACTATTATGTTTATGATGATAAATTATTGCCCTAGATTTTGTTTGGTGGGTTAGACAGAAGATCCGGTGTCTGGCCACTGGACTGAGCCAACTGGACTGAGAGCTTGCTTGCCTGGCTGCAGCATGGAGCCTGAACAAGGCACTCTGCAGGAGGGAGTTGTTCCCCTCTCTGCTGGCGTGCGTGCGCGGAGGGCTCTGATGTCGCAGGCTGAATCCGCGGCTTTTCCGTCCGCCTGAGCAAGCAGCCAGTGGGGGAGGCTGAAACTTTTCCTGGATACAAGTCAGCAGCATGCACAGGTCAGTGGGTGCTCTGAGCCTGTGAGCAAGCCTGCTCATGGGCACCTCCTTCTCTTTTCTCCTCCAGTTTCAGCTCTTGGTTGATGTTGCTCTTTATTCTGAGCATTTCTTCTCCTCTTTGTCGTCATCACTTTTTTTTTTCCCTCTTCCCTGCAGCATATGGTTCAATTTGCTTACACTTCCATCATTTCAGACAATTGGCACCCCTTCCCTTGCTTTTAAAAATGTCCTTCAAATTCTCTCTGTCCATTTGGATGCTTGGAGTGAGAGCTGCTGGGGGCTCCTGGGCAGACTTATCCAAGATGAAGCATGCCACTGCAAGTCAGATTTTGGCTTTTAGATTGTAATTAATGGGGAGTTGTAAGTCAAACTCTCTAACCATGATTAATTATTAATAATTAGTTATTAGTAATATTACAAAACAAGAAAGAGAAGGAAGGAGAGAAACCCGTGACTCTCAGGCACATCAAGCACCCACTGACATCAATGGCTTTGGCTGGAATGCTGTTGGCTTTTGGCCCCTTTCTCCTACATGCCCAGTTACCCTTACAACATTCCTTTTTAAAAATATTTTCCTGTTTTAGAATGGGTAGTTTAATTTCTTTCAGGTAAGAGCAAATGTTAGTCTAAGGATCTTTGTTCCCCCCAGTATGCACTCCTGATTTGGCTGCTGGTCTCCTCCCTCAAAGTCAAGGGAAAAGAGAAAATATGAAAAGTGCAGGGAAAAATACTCAAGTCTGCAGTCTAAAGGAAATCTAAGCCTCTCTTTTGTGGTCTGTGGACTTTAGCAGGACAAGGCAGGTTGAGGAAGACTCTACTCTGCAAACCAAGCAGCCATGGAGGCCATGGGCACTGCCTGTCCTTCAAAGTCTGCCAGGCTTTGAAACTCCACCTTGTGTATCCATTTCCAACCACCAGGGTGATTTCCATTCCCCAGGCATTAGCCTCGTGTCAAAGACATCAGGTGTAAACTTTTCAGCTTGATTCCTGCTTTCTTAGGCTTAAACTGTGACCTAAGCAGGACCAGTAAGGGACCCCTACCAAAATAGGGGTTTGTTCTTTCAATTTCTGCTCATTACTCCTGTAGTGAGCAAGCCCTTTGTAAATTAACTCAAGGAAAGTGCAGCCTTCACCTTGCAGGTGTCATTGATGCTGGCTCCTGGTAGCACATGGACAATCCTTCCTGTGTTTTCAGGATCTGGATGTTACAATCCAGTGCATGGTTGTTTTAAAAATCTTCTTTTATTGCCCAACCCTACTGGCCACTGTAGCCTGGATCAGCAGGTTCCTTGGCTTGCCTAGATTAAACTCTTGAGACAGAGCATTTTGTAATTATGCCCCTCAGCTACAACTCTCTGGCATTCCCAGCCTGTGTTACTTAAACCAAAGCTGTTTCTTATGTCCTTTAATTTCCTGTACCAATGCCAGCTTACAGTGCTGATTACAGCCTGATGGATAGGTAGGTAGGCTGCTGCTTTTAACTTTTCTGAATCAATGACACTAATTTTATTGTGATCAATTGAACAGCATCCTGTGACGCTCCTGTGGAGGATGGTATATTTATGTAGCTTGTTGTTGTTGCCCGACCCTGTGCATCAGAGGAGAGTACAATCCTCTCAAATGCTTCCCTGAAGTAAAAGAGGCTGAAGAGTTTGCTAAAAAATCCAGAGGGGTAGGCTTAATGTCATACATGGAGGAGGGTTCAGTAAAATCTTGAGGCTCCTTAAAAAAATCCTCGCAGGAAATGGTGTCAGTTGCAGAATAATATTCTCATGTGAGAGCCTTACATCTAAATTTCTTTAGCGTTTTTCTGGGAAGCAGCATTTTGTTTTCCTCTCAGTATTTTTAACACATTCCCATACCCTGTGGGTTATCTCTCTGTTGGCCACGAAGGAGGGTGAGCAGGAATAAGGAGCTGACAAGTAGGAAATTCTCTCTCAAGTGCCTGGTTGCCGTAAGAAGGATGTAAGCTAACATTAACAGCATTTTTGGGCTGGGGTTCATGCTTTTTGTGCTGCAGCACCTCGTTTGAATGCTCTTAAAGCTGCAAATAGTATTAGAGAAGTATGTTATCCTGGTTTCAGCTGGGATGGAGTTAATTTTCTTCCTTGTGGCTGCTACTATGCTGTGTTTTGGATTTAGGATCAGAATGATGTTGGTGACACGCTGATGTTGCTAAGAAATGCTTCTACTAAGTGAAAGACTTCTCAGCTTCTCATGCTCTGCCAGTGAGGAGGTTGGAGGGGGCACGAGGAGCTGGGAGGGGACACAGCCAGGACAGCTGACCCCAGCTGGCCAGAGGGATATTCCAGACCATATGAAGTCATGCTCAGTATGTAAACTGGGAGGAAAGCTGGCTGGGGGCCACTGCTTGGGAACTGGCTGGGCATGGGTCAGCAAGGGGTGAGCAACTGCATTGAGCATCACTTGTATACTCTAATCCTTTTATCATTATTATCCTTGTATTATTATTGTAATTATTAATATTATTGTTATTTAAATTATTATTATTTTCTTCCTTTTCTGTCCTATTAAACTGTCTCTATCTCAACATACAAGATTTCTCACTGTTACTCTTCCAATTCTCTCCCCCATCCCACTGGGGCAGAGGTGAGCGAGCAGCTCTGTGGGGTTTAGCTGCCACCTGGGGTTAAACCACTCACTGTGGAGTCAGACAGGGGAATATGACCCATAAGGACAGAATGAAACATGAAAAAATTGTATTAGATGTGGATTTATAATTGTATTGTAAACAGAAAATATTCCTCTGAGGTACCACTGCTCACTTTCACAGTCAGAGGGCTTGCATCTCCNACTGCTTGGGAACTGGCTGGGCATGGGTCAGCAAGGGGTGAGCAACTGCACTGAGCATCACTTGTATACTCTAATCCTTTTATCATTATTATCCTTGTATTATTATTGTAATTATTAATATTATTGTTATTTAAATTATTATTATTTTCTTCCTTTTCTGTCCTATTAAACTGTCTCTATCTCAACATACAAGATTTCTCACTGTTACTCTTCCAATTCTCTCCCCCATCCCACTGGGGCAGAGGTGAGCGAGCAGCTCTGTGGGGTTTAGCTGCCACCTGGGGTTAAACCACTCACTGTGGAGTCAGACAGGGGAATATGACCCATAAGGACAGAATGAAACATGAAAAAATTGTATTAGATGTGGATTTATAATTGTATTGTAAACAGAAAATATTCCTCTGAGGTACCACTGCTCACTTTCACAGTCAGAGGGCTTGCATCTCCATGTCCTGTGGCTTTCCAAGTAAGGTAAAGTGCTTTGAGCACTTGCTCGAATATTCTTCATCAAAAGTTTCCCTAGAGAGCAACATTGGCAGTGAACCTGCGTGACTTTGTACCCTCTAATCTGTGCCCACAGATTCGTATGAAAATACAACCCAGCGCTCCTAACTCTCCTCTGTCTTTCAGGCTCTTGTTTTAGGGTGAAAAGATTAGGAGGAAATTCTCTCTACTACTTGAGATTCAGAGGAAAATCTCCCCCTTTTCATTAATTGATATTAATGGCAAAATTTCCATTTTGCCTAAGATCTTAGGCAACTTATTGTAGATGAAGCCCGATTTCCAAATGACTGCCCTGCCCAGGCTGAAATCCACCACTAAAGTAACCACCAGCGAGTTTCTCTCAGCTGCATGGGATTGTTTTAGCCATTGGTAATAATGTTAAAATACGAACAATGAGACCAGATCAGTGGAGCCACTTGGGATTTCTCTTTTGTGGGAGATTAAGGAAAGGACTCTGCCGCTCTGGACGTGATCATGAAGTTTCCAACCAAGCCCAATGTGCGAGTGCAGACATTTTCTCATGGCAGAAATAATCAGCCGTACAGAAATGTTCGTGTCCTGTGTAGACACGATGTCTTAGAGCCAGCAAGGGGAATTTCCTTCTCAGGAGCCTGGAGAATCCGTTTCTCCAAGCTCCTGAACAGTTGAGTAGCACGTCACGGGTGGTGAAGGCTCTTTGCAGCAGCAGATCAGAGGCAGAAATCTCATGTCTCTACAGCAGAGTGACAGCAGATGCTGCCTTTGGGAGAGAGGAGATTTAGTGAAAAAGGCTGCCTCAAAAAAGGACATGGGTGTACAATAGAGATTCAATGTGCATCTGCATATTTGAGGGGGAAAAAGTACAAGATCTCTGCATTTTATTATCTTCTAACTCAGTAATGTTACTGTATTTTTTATTCAAATGTGGCTCTCATTAGGAAAAAGTAGGTAGTCAAAGTAGGAAAGATCTAGAAGGAGGTGTTTCTAGACTGGCAGGGAAAAAAATAGAAGTGACTCTTTCTTTCTTTGTGAGATAAAATTGTTATTATCTAAATTATCAGCTGGTATAAGCTAACTTGGCTCTACCTAAGGTGACAGAACCACTTATTATACCCTCGCTTGTGTGTTACATTTAATTCACTAAACATCAGCTGTTCATTTTTTATTGCTTTTTCTGAAAACTACTGTAAACAAGGATCTGCACACATTTTGCAATGCTTCAGCACTCCTTTTATCAGCGTTCAAAGCAGATTTACTTTAAAATTTGTGATTCACTACTGATATAAAATTAAGATTCTAAAAATGCTGTTGACTGTCTAATGCTGGTGGCAGACACCATAGATTTGTATAGCAACATATTCTCGTTTTGACGTGCAATACAGGTTGCTATCCTGTGTTGTAAAAATTTGTTTTATATGTGTATAAAATTTATATTTTTCAAAGTAAAAGAATACTGATTTTCATAGTGAGGCACACTCTGCTTTCTCAGGGGTCAATTTTTTTTTTTTCTGGCATTTAAAAAATTAGTTTGCATTATTTATACTTTTGCATTGCATCTCAATTTGTGGCAATATTCTGCTTTGGTAAAAAAAAAATAGTAGTTGTTGAGAAACTGTAGGATATTTTTGCAGGAGAAAATAAAGTTAAAAGCTGTACACACTGGACACACTCTACATGACTGGTGACATGTCTAAAATCCCTCATGTTCCAGCCATCCCTATTCGTGGCAGCTGGAATTTGCAGGGAATTATACCAGATTCATCTCTGTCTGAAGGCTAAGGAGAACAGGGAGAGCTGCTGTAACTGCACATTCTGCTGAGATCTGCTTCTTCAGGTATTAGATAGTTTTCACCCCAAAAATTCCCAAACACCATAGGGCTCCAGGGCACTTGATCTCATACTCTCTTCCTAGGATACATACAGAAGGAAGCCTTTGCATATTTCTATGTCTTCAGTTTCTGATGGGTCATATCTTATTTTTGGAGAGTGGCTTCTGGTGTGCAAGAGCCGTGGGGGTTTTGGACTAATCTATTCTGAGAGAGAGAATGGCACCTCGACCCAGGATCTCTTCTACCTTGTGTTTCACTTGATGATGCAGTTCAGTGCTTACACAGTACCACTGAGAGCATTTTTTATCTCTTCTGGCATATGGGGCTAGAAAATTACTTGTAAAGAGCCTCAAAGGTTAAAGAGAGCCAGTGAAATTCATGCTATCTGCATGCCATTTAATACAGTAATCTACAAGACACACAAGGAAAGCTTTTTCCTGGCAGAAATAGAAAAAATGTCATGACCCCAGACTGTGGCAGTGAGTGGAACAAAGGCCTGGGTTTCTTAGATTAAAGATTTAATCCTTGTGGGGGGTGAGGGAGGTCAGGCAAAGGAAGCAATCAGGAAGGTGCTCCGATAGCACAGGCTGGTGTTGTCCAGCCAGTGTCAGACTCTGTAACCAAAAGAGCAGGTTCACCGTCGCAGTGTTACCTGCAACTGTAACAGGAGACACCAGGTTTTTGATCCTTAATTAGGAATAAGTGCCAAGAGGAATCATGTTTAAGCACTAAAGTCTTGTCTAGGCACCTAATTCCAGTCTATTCCAAATATATGAAGTGCCAGGTGATATTGTTTCCTATTGCAGCTCATGCTATGGTTATTATTTCCCTGTTTATCCTTTCAAAGAAAAAATAAGATTGCAAAGACCTTTGGTATTGGTATTGTGGAGCACCTGTTTCCTGTGGTTTTACACAGCGGAAGAATTTACCATTGATGACCTGTGCTCTTAGCCAAGAGCATTCAATGTGTGTCCCTGGAAATCAGTTTCTCCATCTTGGAGCCATCTAGGATGCATCTCATAGATTGTGTTTGATGTTTTGCAGCACATGTCCTGAGGGGTACATATGTCTGAAGGCTGGGGAAAACCCTGACCACGGTTACACAAGCTTTGATACTTTTGGCTGGGCCTTTCTCTCCTTGTTCCGTCTTATGACTCAAGATTACTGGGAACGTCTTTACCAACAGGTATGAGGTTATTTTATTACCATTTAAAAATATAAATAAACATATCATCTTGTTACAGTGGCATGTATAATAGTTAAAGACAAGAAAGAATTGCTGGTTATTAGGTAAACTGTGCTCTGTGTGTGTTCTAGAGAAGGACAATCAGATCTTCTGGGGGAAGACAATCAGTTCTTACAATTAATTTATTAAGAGTGATGATATCCAAAGACAATAGGCTGGGTGCTTGGGGAAATTGAGAAAAAGTGGTACTGAGAGAAAGACACTGATTCACCTGAGTCTAAATGAAGTTCACCGCTTAAGGAAGATCACCACATCACCACTTGATGATTTTTTTGTTGGATGGTGTAACACAAACAAATCTTTTGAGTCCATCTCAAGAAAGGGCTAGAGAAGCACCTGTGTACTTGGCACATCTGGTTTTGCCAGGCATGGTGATGAACACAAATTCAGAAAATGGAAAGACTGCATGACACATTTCAGTTCTCCCTGCTGCAAGCTCTTCATCGTGGACACCTGGCAGAGGCATAAACAGATCCAGACTCAACTCACATGCGAGGTGATCTCAGAGTAAATGCTCATTTCAGCATGCCTTTCCTGAAATGTGTGCAAACCCCAAAGAACTACATCTGCCAGTTTGGTACCGAATTACGTTCTCTGTCCATGAGGCCACTGATGATTTGCTGCTGCATCTCAAACCTGCCAAAACTGGAACGTGATCGTAAGGAAATCAAGGGATAATGTTGACAGAACTACTCTGAAGGTACTGAGGTAGACATCACTGAAGATTTGGGGGATTTCAGCTTTACATACAGCCAGTTACACAATTTCACTTCAGGAAAATGTAAAACAATGAAACTGAGGATTCTTTAAACAACTGTATTCGCTTACTTGACACAGAGCTACGTGTACAACTCTGGAAGACAGAAACTGTCATGACAAATAAGGATGAACATCACTCCCTTTTATTATTTGACCTTATACAATCACACAGTGTTTTCTGTCAGTAGTATCAACTCACTGAGCATGGGACATATCTGTTACATATCTGTTGCACGTAAGCTGTCCCCCTAAATTCCAGTTTTGCTGATAGATCTGGTGAAGAACCAGGGGATACATTCAGCAGAGCCCAAGGTTTGGTTCTTCTCATCCTGACACAGATGTTTCAGTGATGGTTGGATGAGTTGCACCCTAAACATGTATTTTTCTCCCTGGAAAAGGACCTGGATTGTAGACATCTGAAGGGATCCAACATGAATCCCACTTGGATGGTTTCTACGCGCTGGAAAAAAACAGATTGAGCTGTGGGGGAATTTTACACTGTGCCTGACTACCATATTTGTTCTAAAAGAAAAATAGCAGAGATATTTGGTAAAGGAGGAAAGCATTGAAGCATTCTTCTTTTAGAAATTAATTCACTGGAAGGCACACAATTTTTGATTAAGGTATAAAAACTTATTGGTGAGAAGATTATTTCCTTGTATGTGGTTGTCATTTCTCATCAAAGGCTTTCTGTTTGAACTATTAACAAAGGCTGGATCGAATTATATTATAAATCTAAGTTTAAAAAAAAACCCCTTTTTTTCTATATTTTTTTTTCTTTTAAACAACGTTGTAAAGCAGTGTTAATTTTACTTTTGCGCTTACAGACTCTCAGATCTGCTGGGAAGATCTACATGCTTTTTTTTATGCTGGTCATCTTTCTGGGCTCGTTTTACCTGGTCAACCTGATTCTGGCTGTTGTGGCCATGGCGTACGAGGAGCAGAACCAAGCCACTATTGCTGAAACAGAGGAGAAGGAAAGAAAGTTTCGGGAAGCCATGGAGATGTTAAAGAAAGAGCAGGAGGTCAGTGAACTATGTGACATGGTTAGCGTTGGATGACTTGAACAAATGTTACTTTGAGATTAGAGTCCTCTTTATTTTACACTTACGTGATAACCAAAGTAAGAGTTGCTTGAAAGCAGTTTAATGTTTATTGTACTGAACAAAGTTATTGCGATTTCTTTTTTTTTTCCTGAAAGAATAATTTGAGTTCTCCCTGTGAGGGTTGGGGCCATTTGGAGTATACATATCCAGAGATGTAGTGGTTTAACCATACCACATATGCCAGCAGAGAAATTTATATTGTTTGGCATGTGAGATGCTTTAATGATGGCAAAACCACATCTACATTTGAGCACAAACCAGCTGTTTTGGTAGCTCAGCCATAGCTGAACCTCCTTCCACCACCCCTTTAGCACACATTAGTTTCCTCACTGTCTTGCTCAACCTGCCATAAATATCCAATTGTTTGATAATGAAGATAAAGATGTAGGATGACCTCTTTGAAGCACATACAATTTCATTCCTGGAAAAGTAAACAGGCAGACCTTGAGGTTAAGGTCTGAAAATTATGCAAATGGTATGGATTTAATGCTATGTCATAAATTTAAACAAACCAGGGAGGCCAAATGGTGGATGTAGCCTCATAGCCTTAATAACAGTATTTAATTTGCATGTGGTTTGTGCAGGGTAGAACGCTTTTATTAAACAGCAGAAAAGAACATTTTAGATGCTGTGAACAAGAAGACAATAAGAAAATTAGTCTGAAATAACATGTAGCACTGTAGTTTAGAGAAATAAATCCTTGAAACACAATATAAACTAATATACATAATTTTCTTTTGGGTACATATGGCTTCAGGGCCTAATCCAAAGCCCATTTAAATCCTTGGAAAGAAAACAGAAAATGCAATTCACTCTTGACAAAGTGCTAGTAGTGGCTTATGAATCATTTAAGTCCTTTTAAAGATCCTCTTTGATAGTTTAAGTAATAGGTAAATGCAATTTAGTCCATATACAGGCACTTTGAACAGAGTAACTCTCTGCCATAACCTAAGGGAACAAACTGAACTCCAACTCGTACCTATTTTTTACAAATTTTCATGTATTTCTGACTCCAGCTGAGCTCTTCCTAATAACAGTCAACTTTGGTAGCCCCAACTATAATTAAAGATATTTAAGAATTTCATTTTGAAGGCTTTGATTTCAATTAAGCCTGAATGTACACAAAAAAGGAACAGTAAGCCCAGAAAGCAGAATGTGGTAAAAAAAGAAAGTCGCCTCTGAAAATCTGTTTTTTTCCCATTTGTCTATATGCTTGATAATAGAGTCTTTTCCTCAGCCAACCATTTCTCATCTTCCCCATGCCCTGTTCAGTGCAAAAGGTGGACAGTACATGACTCGAGAGCTGCTCTTTGCTTTCTCATCAATTGTTCTGTTGCCTTAGGCCAGCTCGAGCAGACTTCCTGGCTCAGGCAGCCAAAGCCTGCTTGGCAGAGGAAGTGACTAACATCCTCCGAGGTTTTTCAGTGCCCCTTGTCACTGCTCAGACTCCGTGTGCTTCAAAAATGCTCATTTGTGTTTGCAATACTCCTGGAGTATTGTCCTGGTTTTATGGGAAGGAAATTCAGGAGTGGAGTGACTTGGGTCTGTCATGTTCACTCATGAAGTCCAGTAATTCTGCAAATCAACTCCTGGCATCCCAAAGCAGACATTTGGAAGAAGAGGCTCAGGAAAGGGAACTGGGTGGCTGCACCATGGAGCTTTCAGAGCTCCTTCTCAGATGTCTCACCCCAGTCAGAGCTACTCAGTTTTAATCTGGTCCTCCAAACCTTGATCAAGATCTTGGTTTTGACTTTCTGTACCATTAAGTTCTTGACTCAAAAACTCTCTTTTACATAATCTTCATATCAGGGCTCATGTGAACTTAGCTTTCCTCCCTTCCTTCAGCCATCACGAGGCATGCCTGGTCCCAGACACCATTCCTGCCTCGGAGTAGTTGCAGTGGGTTATGGCCTGCAGTGCCTGAGGACGAGGACATGGTCCAGCCACAGGAACCCAAAGAGAAAGGGTAGATAGGCAGGACATGGGGACATCCTTGAGCCCAGGATGGATGGAGCACTGAGTAAACTGGGAAGGTCTCCCTGCCCACGGTAGGGGGTTGGATGAATTCTAAGGTCCATTCCAACTTAAGCTGTACTATGACTCTATGATCGTCCATGCCCTGAGGAACAATTCAGTCCAAATCCTTTTTCAATATCTGACAGAGGTATTGAGCACAGAAACAATTCAACCCAAGCAATAGGTAAGAAAATGCTAGGAAACTAAAAATTACCTTATTTTGCAGTATGAGTACAGCATGCTTAGTAGCACAGCCTGCAATATTTTCTAGTTCAACAAAATATGACAGCAGTCAGAAAGGAAAACCAAAACTCTTCAGGCCAGCTTTTACACTGTGCAGTATGAAGGGAGCAGAAATATAATTGATAGACCTGCTTGGGGACTATCAGTCAATTTATACAATTGGTCTAACACATTCCTAAATCTGAGCTTAACACCAAAAGACTTGCTGAATCTCTATGAAGAGAAAGCACTTCAGCAGAGCAATTAAGTCAATTGACTCGAAAAAAAAAAACAACAGCTTAGGCCAGTGTCTGAGCCCTCCTCCTCTCTGCTCTAAGCAGCTTGCTTATGAAAGATATTTCCCACAGGAATTAAGTTTTGTTGTGCTCTCAGCTTGATAGAGCTACCACAACTCCTTGAAATACGTGATTGATTCTTTACACGGCTGTTAAGTGCCTTCACTTTCCTTGGACTGATGCCTGTGGGAGGAAGGGAGTATTTTGCAGTGGAGAGATGATTGCCTGTTTGATTCTAGTGCCTTACAGACAATAGCACTGAGGATTCATCTGTTTCTCCTGTTCTGGGGAACCTGGAGAGGTTTTTTTTAACAATTCACTCTCTTCAGGTGTTTCAGCTGGGGGCTCTGTGCCGGGCTGGTCTCCAGGCCACTGATGTGGTTCTCCAGCACCTCCAAACCTGACCCTTGTGCTCAGAGTCCCCTTGCTCCTTCTGCCTCTGCCAGGGACAGGGCCCCAGCACTCCCAGCTCCTATTGATCCTTCCTCCTGGCTGCTCATTTGCTCCCAAGGCTGTGGCTTTGAGCGCTCTGACTTTGGAACTGGGCTTCTGCAGGGCTCCCAGCAGCTGGTGTGTTATCAGCCTGCTCCTGCAGCGATCCCAGCAGATAACCAGCACAGCGTGGAGGCACACGGCACAGCAAAGGCCACCTTATCTCCAGTTAAGCCCATGGTTCTCCCTTTGCATCTCTGATCACAGCTGCCTGTGCTGCTGCTCGGGATAAGTGTTTACAGAAACGTGCCAGCTGAGCTGCCTGCTGTTCCTAGCATCCCTCTGTGACAGGGGAGGGAAAATTCCAGCAGCCAGCTGGGCTGCCCTCCTGTCCAGCCCTCCCACTTCAAGGGGCTGAAGTCCAGGGGGACTTTAATCTGAGGTTCCCCAGCTTGAGATTTTTCTTTGCCTGGCACCAGAAGTGTTACTCCAGAGATGTGTGCACACGCCGTGCACACAGGCTGTTCCTTCATGATATGTCAAAGGGTCTTGTGTGGGAACTCCACATAAAAGCCATTATTTTATGCAGCCATTCCTAAGGTTTATGATTAATTATCTCCTGAGATGTTTAATATCTCTCCTATGCAACCTTAAAATTTAAAATGAAAAATAATTTCTGAGCAGTAAGTAGTAGTTTTCACTGCAATCCTGAAATAAGAATTTTCATACCTTCTATCACCTTCTGATTTAGGCACTAGCTGCTAAAGGAATTGACTCAATGTCACTCAGTTCATTGGAAATGTCACCTAGAAGTGCAAAAGAAAGAAGAAATAAGCGAAAGAAAAAGAAATCTTTGGGGACAGACGACTATGGGGAAGACCAAAGGAATCCCAAGTGTGACTACGATGACGGTCAAAGGAGGATGGTAAGCTGTGGTCTGAAACTTGTTCCACACTGTACTTTCCTGGGCAGGCCAGGCTCTGAACAAGGCAATTAAAGCTGAAACTTTCAGAAGAATCAGGTATTTAATATCATAATTGCTATTAACACAGCAGATACTGAAGACTGTGTTAGAACAGTGGAAGGAAGCGTATTACCACTTTATTTTTAAAATGAATTAAAAATGCCCATTAAACATTTTTACAAACCTGTTTTTTTCAATTTTTTGCCTTTTTTTTTTTTTTTTTTGCTTCAAAATTACCCTCGGTCCAGTTTATTTTGTTTCATTCATCTGATTATATCTATCCTATCCCTACTAGAGATGAAAAAAAAATCTTAGAGGAAACCTACAAAGCTTAAAAATAAAAGAGAGGAAGAGAAAAGGAGGAAACTTGTCTCTGAGGGCTTTTTAAATATTATACAAAGACGTTATTAACATTTTTATATTCCTTTGCTAGTTGCCTCCAAGTCAAAACTTTGTGGCACTTGTTTCTACTTTCTATTGCAGGGAAGAAAAACAGAGTGACATGTTATTAGATAAGGATTTATGTAAATGTTCCTGACATGCATGAATATGAATATGCCCATGCTGTTTGTATCAAGGGATCATAAATAGCTCCAGATAATTTGTCTTTGTTTAACTGAGGGCAAAGTTTAAATCAGTTTGTTTTGTTGTTTTGAATAGCCATGTAATGGGCTAAGTCCTTTTCTATTTTGCTGTCAGTGAATTTAGGGATACTTGGCAGCCATAAAAAGCTCACAGAAAACATGTAAGTGATGTAAGTAAATGTGACCAATTAATGACTCCCCAGCTCACAAAATTCACCCAGAGCTGGATTTCTGTAAATGACATGCATTTTTTAATCCAATAGTTTCTTTTGCTGTCTCATTGGTCGAGTGGGTCGCGTAACAAATTACACCTTTGCTAAAGCCAGAATCGCTCTTTAGCTTCATTCTGGATGGGTCTCAGGACACCACGTGCCAGAACGACCATGGATTGAAGCTGTGCATTTCCAGTTTATTTCTCAGATTAATATTCCTTGCTTTCACTTTTTGCCCCTGGATGTCATATGCATGAGAAGCATGGGGGACGCATTTCAAAGCTTATAGTAAATCGTCTCTGCAAGGCTGTGTCTGGCATGGTTGGAGGGAATAAGGCTGAGTCATCATTCAGATGCTATCTGAGCAGCTGGAAGTGTGTTGCCATCAGAAATCAGTCTCAGTGACTGTGCCATGGAAACCCAGGCATGGATTTTTGACCAGCTGAAATTTGGTAGCAATCCAAATGGGTTGTTTTTAGTCAGAGGGAGCCTGGATTTTGTACTCCTCCTTGTACCAGTGTCACTAAATAGCATCGTTACATAACTCAGTGGTGTAAGCTACAGCACAAAATGAAATCAAGCTTCATTTGATTTGTCTGGTTTGTGGGTGCTGTGGCAATCTGACCTCTCTTCATAGATACTTGGCTCATGGGAAAGTTCTGAAGAAGCTGGAAATTCTGTGCAGGCATAAATTCAAAAATATGTTCTGCCTAAATGCTCTTACTCCAGTAATTTCCTCTTTAGAGAGAAGAGAAGGAGATAGACTTGAATTCCTTACACATTTTCTGAAGATCCTTTTTACTCTGCCAGATTTTAGGTGTGTTTAGTCCTTGGCTACATCTTGCTGATGCTCTGGCAGAGTTGCAGTCTCACTAACTGACGTCAGAGTGGATCGTCAAGGCTGATATTTGAGTGAGGGAGACTGCTGTGTACTGAGGTTACCTAGCCCTTAAGCAGCCATGTGCACTGAGATAATCATTTTACAAACTAATAAACCATATCCCTCTTCTTGCTCTTGGTTTGTTTTGGTTTTTTTTTCTTTTTCTTTTATCACCTTCTTCCGTCGTATTCTGCTTCTTCTTCTTCCCTCTTCTTCTCATTTTCCCTGCAGTTCATTTCCTGCCCTATTTCTTTATCTATTCTTCTCCCACTGCACTGTTCCTTCCCTAGCTGTTATGAAGATGTGTGATAATGCAGTAGATTGGAGCTGGATCCCCTTCCCTGCTCCTGTCTTCCACTCCTTGTGCTGCCTTCCCAGCTCCTCTGGTACTTGTCCTATGGGGGGGAGTAGAAGCAAAGGAAGTACCACACTGTGAGCTGAATGCCACCTTGACCCTTCCTATTTCAGTACATCTTAATTGTCAAAAATTAGACAAATACCTGATGGCTAGGAATGACTGTTCAACCTCTTAACTTTGCGGAGCCTGAATACCTGTAATTAAGTCTTTCTTTCTCTGAAGCACTTGGTTTAAAATGGAACTTACTGCTCTCCCCCAGAACTTCCTCGCTCCTGAAAACGTGTTGCAAAATGTTGTTTCTCTTTCCCCTTTTTCCTTTCTGGGGGTTTCCAGACTCTCCTTGGCATTAGTTATGGTCCCAGTGCAAACTTGGTGAAGCGCAGAACCAGCCACGGAAGCGTTTTCAGTTTCCGACTCCGTGGCAGAGACACTTGCTCCGAGACAGATTTTGCCGATGATGAGATCAGCATCGCTGGGGAAAATGAAAGCCACCGGGGCTCTCTCTTAATTCCAAGATCTGGGAGGCGTCCAAGCGTGCAAAGTCAAGTGAGCCATAGTTCTCACCCTACTACTCCCAACTACACCCAGACGGGCAAAAGGAACAGCTCAGTGGATTGCAATGGTGTGGTTTCCCTGATAGGAGGAGGCACCGGGGCACTCAACCCAGACCCTACTTCTCCTGCAGGGTTACTGCTCCCCCCAGTTATTATGGAAAAGCCTGGGACAGGCGACCTGGTGAGTACTTTATAACTTTTGTATGTGATTCGCGCTCTTGTTTCCTTCTAAATGTTGTGGGAGATTGCTGTAATTTATTTACACAATGTGGAGTCTACAGTGAGAAGCCGAGAGCCACCATTCCAGGCAGGGTGGGAAGACAATGAGTTAATTCAGAGAGAAATGTGTGTGTAGTGTCACGTCAGCAAGGTTCATGCCTTCTGGTAAGACTTTCTCTTCAGAGCTGTCAGGAAGCAAACACCTATATCTTGGGTTTGACACAGACTTTCTTTTCTTGAAGGGACACTTTTAAACTTGATTTTTGACTTGTGAATACCTGAAGTTGTCTGGTGGATAGAAAATTACAGTTTTTAAATGATTCAGTGAAGTCTTGCCAACTTGCCACTGTGTTTTCTCTCTCTGGTTGCTCTTTGTTTGCATCTGACCTCTGGTCTTCTCTTGGGCTACTTGTGGAGGGCTGTTCCTGCAGTCCAAAGGTAGTTCCCAGAAGGGTTTAGCATCCAGTTCAAATTACACCCAGGAAATATGAGCAGATGATCAACAGCCTTTCGCCCTTTTGGAGATTGCCAGCATCTTCGTTGCAGAGCAATACCATGAGATGGTGTTTTTGGAAATAGCTGCTACTCAGGCAGAGCAATTTGGACAGGTTGTGAGTTTGAGATGGTGGGAATTTATCTTTTTTTACATAGATAATCTACACTGAAACTCATTCCTCTCAACAGTCTTTAAAGTGATGGTGGTCACTACTACGGTCACTGTGGGCAGGATTTATTTCATTTTAGGGATCAAAAATGGATCAGAATAATCTCTCTCCTTGGAAGTGCCTCTTTCCGTTCACTTTAACTACAAGTCTTAAGTTAGGTGAGATAAAGCCCACTCAGAGTAACAAGGTGCCAAAACCAGGTTACGTTGGTAGGGGAAAAAAAAGCCAATGTGATTATAACATATATTAGGTAAGGTATGTCCTAAAGAGAAAGGTGAGTGAGATGGTTCCCAGCCATGGTGTCAGATTATCAGTAAATTGAGAAGGAGTTTTTTTCTCTAGAGCCAAGCAGCTTCATTCCTTTCAGGGTTTGGACTGAATTTTTTTCCTCACCTATCTGGGCATTCCCTATAGTTCTGCAAATAGACTCTCACACTACCCAGGAGAGAAGGGGCCATGCTACATGTGGGAAACTGGTTGGTGTGAGAATTATCTGTTTTGTTGACAGTTTTGAGACTGTAGCTGCTTTTTCAGATGTTCACACCTTCCTTTGTTTAGGACTTTGGCAATCCCACTTTTACTCTCTGTGGACAAGGATGACCAGTCCTGAGACAATTCTCTAAACAGCTGAGCAACAGAAACACTATTTGTAGATAGGGAAGTTTTATTGGATTTAGCTTTGTGCAAAAAAAAACAAAAACAACAACAACAACAAAAACCAAACAAAAAAAAACCAAAACAAAACAAAAAAACACCAAACCAAAACAAAAAAAACCACACAAAAAAAAATCTGTGTATTAAAGGAACTAAGGAAGAAAATCTGTGCGTCTGTTAAAAAAAACATTCTGAACCAAAGTCAAAAGACCTCAGCAGACGAGTAGAGGATGTCCCCCTTTTCTCTGTAAGGAAAGCAGCTCTGCAGTCTGCTGAGGCTGTCCCAGCTGTCAGAAAAAGATTAGCAAAGCACAAGAGCACTCAACCTTTCACAGAAAATATCAGTATTTTACAGGATTGGGTCCTGAGGTGACAGGGAGGCTCTGAGCTCTGCTGGCATTTATTTTCATTTTTCGGCTTCCTGCCTTTTGAAAAAATGGATGTTGAAAATTGAATGGCCGGGGTGGGTGAGCTCACTTGGCAGTTCCCTGGTCATCTAGGAAATAACAGCCAGGCACTGTAGTAACAGATGCTCATCCAGTGATGCAATGTGAAGGATGTTGTGTCTTCTGCAAAACAGGTTTGGTATCTAATCTATCCAGAAAATGTGAGCTGGAGTTAAAAGCTAATTGGCAAGGGGCCCATTGCTGTACAGATGTATTCGCTACAGGAGTTGTAAGCGCTGGGCACAAACGTGCAGCCTCAGCTGTGGCTCAGGCAGAAGGAAATAGCAAATCTGACCCCTCGGCGTGCTTGGAGATAAATCAGCATGTTTCTTGGCTTTGCATTTGATGATTTTCACCTTTTTTATGTTAAAATTTGAAGTTGAATTTGTTCTTAGTTAGCAGCTTTGTCCTCTTTTTACAGTCTCTTGATATGTTTGGGGAAGGTAAAAGAAAGATGTTGCAGGGTGAAGTTGCAGTTACCTCATTAACCTCACTGACTCCGTTGCTGTTATTTATTTTGAACAAGGGTGAGACCACGGTGAAAAAGGACCCACCTGGGCTATCTGTTGTATCTTGCATGAGCAAGAAATGAAGGGGGCAGTCCATGAAAATGCATTGCTGTAACATTGGTTAAGCCCTGACTTGCAGCTTCCTGAGGTGTAACTGTGGCTTTGCTCATGCAAATGCTTCATCTGGGTGGATGGAGCTGAAAAAACCACAATTTACAGCATTAGGTTTTGAAGATGCACTTGTTTAGGTCACTCCATGATGCTCAGTAGTATCAGATGAGCATAACACAGACCCATCTGATGGCTACTTAGGGGGGAGATCACTGAATTCTGATTTGGGGAAAGCTTGGAAGAGCACTTCTGATTTAAAAAACAGAGCAAACATCAAACAGGATCTGATCATCTCTGGTTTTGCGTTTTCAACGCGTAGCCCTTCAGCCACAGATAGTGACTTAGCCCATAGTTGTCACAAACTCTTTCAAAGTGGGTCCTCCTCAGATTTCTCAGGGAAAGCACAAACAGTCACTACCCACTTTTGAGCATTTTAGCCTCATCAGCTTTAGCAAAATTCAGCCTGAACAGTTTAATCCAGGCAAAGTGTTTGGGTTGGAACCACAATGAACAACTTCCATGCATTTGTGTCATTGCAACTTCTACCCCCTGTCCCAGCCAGGGGCCATTTGCCCACGGGAATGGCTGCAGGTGACAGCTGAGCTGACATGAAAACATCTGTGCAGTTCAGCTGCCCTCTCCCATGAGAGAGGTGGCTGCAGCAGGTTATCCCACGTTCAGGCTGGTGACTCAGAGGAGTGACATCCTGATGCTTGGCTGCAGAAAAGCATGTAAGAAAAAAAAAGCCAGATTCAAATGTTCTTCAGATGGCCTTGGCTGCTTGGCACAGATGGGTGAGTGGGTTTCCATGAGATACCAGGTGTGTTTGCACTGTCTATCTCCTCTCCCTAGTTCCTAAACACAGTGGAGGAAAAAGGGAGGCCTTTGGTCTACCTTAATGGATGGAGCTAGAGCCCATCAGTCTCATCAGCTGGGGCGGTCTGGATGGTCATTAGGCTTGCTGACCATGGTCAGCATGGTCCATCCAGAGTGGCACCTGCCCATGGACTCTTCTGCATCAAAGTAGTCCTGAAAGTCCCCAGGGGCTTCAGTGCCCAGCCTGAGCAAGAGGAGGACATTGTACCCTCTGCACACTTTGCTGTGGGTGTCCCCATGCCCCGAGAGAGTTCCCACAAGGAGCAGTGGCAGCATTGTGGGGAGCTGCACAGACGGTTCACTGCAGTGAGGGTACGAGCCAGAGAGCCTGCAGAGGTGATAGGAAGAGCAAAGTAGTGCAATATGAAAGTGTGGTCTGCAAATGCCCTTCACAAAGGCAGGTCTGGGTCTGGCAATCATCACCTGGAGGGGAAGAGCAACAAGTGACCAAGTCTGAGCGGTGCAGGGAGCTTGTCCCAGGAAACCCATGACAAGTCCTTGTCACTCTTCTGGAAATCTCCATTTTGTCCTGAAGAGGACTCAGTCAGGGCCGTCCTGTTCTCCTACCAGCTTTCTTCAAGTGGTGCAGCTGCTGATTTTATCAAACTTACCCCAGTGTAAATAAGACATAAGTGGGACCTGGTGACTATGCTAAAAGTCCCAATTGTTATTGTCTTGACCTGAAACTGAGAGATTTGAAAAATGATACGTTTTTTACACTCCTGCTGATTGCTGGGTGGGATATTGGGTTTTGCTTTATTTAGAGAATGTCTATACATTGTGTAAGTAACTTCAGGACATGCTAAAACCTAAAGGTTCTGCACCTTCCTGCAGAATTTATTTGTAGCTTTGCATTGCTCTGTTGTGTTCTGGTGTTCTTAGTGAAGAGGTTAGAATGACACCTCCCTTCACCAGGTATTGATACGCTTGAGCAGAATTGGTTTTAGTTAATGAGCTGTTACCTGGAGCTCAATTCATCCCTGGGTTCTGATGAGGCTGAGTGAGATCTCACCTGTGGTTGTCAGGAACTTCTAGAGGGTTGAGAAACACACAAAACACATCCCTTCTTGCCTCTTAAATCCAGCTGGAGCCGTTCCTGTAACAGTGCAAGGAAATCACAAGATTTTTAGTTTAACCTGACTTTGCAATTATTCCAGAGGTTGGAAGTGGAAGAGAAATGGATGCAGGACTGAAAGGGTGGTGGTTTCCAAGTGGGCACTGGCTGTTAGCTGGTGATCCCCACTGCTTTGCTCTCTCTGGGGCGCCTCCTCACCAGAGCTTCCCATCAGTCCAGGAGCAGGGCAGGGCAGCCTCTGACATGGCTTTGGGATGGGCAATGAGGCTGGAGTAACCCGGGGACATCCCCTTGCACATACAACCTTTCCTGAATTTTCTCTTGGTCACACTTGTGTTTTGTCTTCTATGAGCATTGCTAGATTGGCAGGAGGGAAAACACCTGGGGAGAGAGCCCTTGAGACAAGCCAAGCTGTTTATCAAGGGCCTGAATTAAAGATTTAGAAGTTTATCTTTAGATAACATTATTTTTTGTGATATTCTTTTAAAAAAAAAAGAAAAAAAAAGCCTTGGTTTTTGTTGCAGCTAAGCATAAAAGGCTTTTGCTGACCACATTGGTTTGAGGTTTTCTTGTTGATCCTAAAACCACCCTGAGGTAAAATTTCTCTCTTTCACTTCTTGCTTTGCCACAGGACTGGTGAAAAGGGAAAGTGTTAGCAGTTTCCATGTTCAGAAATAAAGGTCAACAGAATAAGTCATCCAAAAATCCGCCAGTGAGTTATGTGGATGAGAGCTACCCAGCCCTCTGATGCTGTCACACAGAGAGTTGTCACCACAGTTCTGGTTTCTGCTCATTTCAAACTTTGCTTTTGTACATCCTAAGTGTGAATCACCCAGATTTGGTACAAATATTTCGAACTGCTTTAGTTTATGGTGCATCTCTTTAAATAGTCAAGCACCCCCAAAATTAAATGGCTGCTTTTTAATGTTGTGCTCTATTATGTCCTCCAATTTCATTAAATATTTGTGCTGGTGCCTTTCTGGGTCCATTGTTCGTGGTGTGGCCTGCCCACCTCTTTTGCTGCTTGAAAAAATTTGAAGTGTACAAGGAAAGCTAAACCTGTCCCAGTTCTCAGAAATGGTCTTTAAAAATGCTGCTATGTGTAAGCCATCTTCACATAATAGTTTTGACATAGTTCAAAACTGTAGGCAGTGAGAAGAAAATAACTCTGTTATGCACCCTCATTCACATGCAAATTACTGAATAGTATATTTGTCTCTATAGAATTTAGCTAAGCCAAAGGAGGAACATTTCCAGTCAATTGGGGAGCAACAAAAATAATCTTGTCCTGCTGGAGGTGCCCATGTTTAACTCCCTCGTGATTTCTCATCTGGATGCTAGGGAGACTCCTTGCATAACTGTGGGGACTGCTGTTATTTTATGCCTAATTTCTACAGAAATATAAGTACAAGGAGCAACTGTGCCCGTGTGTGTTCTCTCAGAGATGATAATAGTCTTTATGCTGCCTGCTTGTCCAGTTCCTGGAGCTGCTTTCTGTCTCACAGTGCAAAAGCTCCCAGTTCCTTCTGTGACTATCAGCTATCTCTATTCTAAAACAAATAACAATTATATAAACCCAAACCCACACATTTCTATTCTTTACACAGGGCAAAAGCTCATAAACTTCCTTAAGCAGCTCTAATAATTTTAAATTACTCACCTGGATGGAAACTTTCTTTCCTGGAAAAATTCTTCCTAGTAAATGGCCAAGTGACTGCGTGATGGATTTACTGCTCTGTTGGCAAATCTTTGCCCAGTGGCATTGCCTGCCACGCGATGTGTCCTGGCTCTAGTGATGAACCTTTGCTGTGAGCCTGGTGCCAGGGGGCTGGCAGGGACCAGGGGCTTGGGGCTCTGCCCTTCAGGGGCTCACGCACCGCTGGGTGAGTGGGTGGCTGTCACACAGGATACCCTTTGCCAGCAGCAAATTGCACCTCATCACCTCTCCAGAGATGAAGGAAGGAAGGAGCCATTCACTTCTCCTTCTGAAATACCCTTTGCAGGTGAAGGATGGCTGCAAAATAGTCCCCGTGACTCCAGGAGGACCCCCAAAGTCTTGGGGATCACTTCTGGTGAAACAGGTGGTGGGAGTGAGGATGCAGGGGATGGAACAAAAAATAGTGTGACTTAAAAAGCTTGTTGGGTTGGGAATATCGTGTCAAACCTAGGGAAAAGGTCAGTTCCCTGCTGTTTTCTTAATGAAAGACATGCCAAGCCTATTTAACTTGGACTTTTCAGTACCCTGGTTTAGTTAAATTAAAAAAAAAAAAAAGGAAGAATGAACCTCTGAATGTTTTTCCTTTGACTTTCTACCTCTTTGCACTCGTGAGTAAAAGGTGGCTTTCAGATAAAGGACTCCTGGGAATGAGGTTGTCTGATGTCATGTTACTGGTACATCCCATGCTTTAGGTCAGATAGGTTGGGAAGATATTAGATCTTAAAAAGAGTGAAATAATCCAGAGGGATTTGAAATTTGAGGTTTTCTTATGGCTCATTTTACAGAGGCAAACTTTTGGTTTGGGTTTGTTTTTTTTTTTTTCCTTTTTCTTTGCTTTTGTTTTTTTTTTAATTTATTCTACTTAAAAATTTGTCTCCCTCCTGTTTTTCATCTCCCTGCCTAGCTATTTCTTTTTGGTACCATGTATTTGTTATGTATTCCAAACTGCTGTGAATGATTATGCAATTTTGTAGATGCTTTCTTCATTAATAAAACATTCGTTGTTTCTTTGGTTTTTATTGGATGTTTTTGAGGTGAAGGAAATCAAGCAAACTAATGCATCTCAAACACCATTCCTGGTATTCCCTGGCTCTTAAGCCAAGGAGGGAGTGTTTTCTTGTTGTGCACAAGGAGGACTCTGAAGAGTTTCTGATTATAACTTTCCTTTTGAGATGACTTTGTCAGCAACTCAGTGGACAGTGAGCCAATTGAGTGGAGTTTTTTTCTAAAAAAGGACATTTTAGGGGAAAAAAAAAAAAGCCATTTTGAAGCATAACTGCTTTCCTGACCCAGCTAATGTTTTAAGTGCTTGCTTTCAAAGTCCTTACTCTTCTCTGGTCTTGCAGTCATTGGTATTTTTAACTGCAGTTCTTGAAGGGACCTGGGACCAGCATCCTGGTTATAATTTTCAGTGTCAACCAGTGGCCAAAGATCTTTGCCCTTTGCTGGGGATATTCCCTGCCCCGAAGAGGTCACACTCCAGAAAGACAGCTCATAGAGCTTCAGCACCTTTTTTTCTTGCTGTTCTCATGGAATTGCCTTTCTTGAAGAGCATTTTTGGTAGAGAAGTGGTGAAGAGGAGGGATCCTGGGTCCCTGGGCACAAACAGCAGAGCTGTGGAGCTGCTGCCCATGGCACATCTCAGTTGGCATCCTGGGTGCTGATCAGGGAGGTCAGAGCCATTTCAGACCCAAGTGATGAGAAGAGCCAGAAGACGCAGTCTAATTCCTGTAGCTCATTTGTCTGTGGAGAAACTAAAGCAGCTTCTCTGATATCTGCATAAACCAGGGGTTCTCATCGTGGTAGGGATTTCTTCTCATTTCCCATTTCCTTGAGCTATAAAGCAAGAGCCATCAGGATCCATCTATCTACTCTGGTCTTGTTACACAGTGTCTCAGACCTCACAGCCTGGATGCTTGGAGGACCAGGGCAGGGGCTGTTAAACACTTATTTTGGGAAACTGAGGGTCTCAACCAGGAGGTCTGTACACAGAATGATGTTGAACCTGTCTTTCCCAGATTCTTGCACCTCAACCACCACTTTTCTTTCCACCTGGGTGGGATCTGGAGGAGTAAACCAAGTGGGATTTGTTCTCTATATGAAGTGGGAGCTTGTAATAATAAAAGCCTTAACATCTTGCTCCTGTGAGCTGACAATATGAAGTGTTTAATGCAGTGTGTGTCTTCAGCTATACTGTATTTCTGTCTGACTTCAGAAACCCAAACCTACAAAAAGCATAAAACTAATTTAAAATGAGACATTAAACAAAGACAGTTTGGCAGTTCTGTTTTTCTGGTATTTGATTTCTTTGGGATTTTTTTTTAAAGCTTTTCCTTGAGAAACATGAAAACAAGGGTTAGGTTATTTATTTTTTCCTGAGAAAAAGAAGCTAAGTCTCTCCCCTAATTATGGAGCTTCAGAATCCATAACACCAAAGATCACCACAATGACAATATGTTCCGGAGATTTGGCAGTGTTTCAGAAGGAGAAAAAACGTGTTGGGGAGTCGGTTTGCTTGGTATGATATCAGAGGTCTGTAATGGAGCTGTTACCCACGCCCTTTTCCTCTTCTAGCTGTATAATTAAACAGTTAACACATTTCAGAAATAATGGATTAATTAATGTAATTAAGCTGGCCTTCTTTCACAAGCAAAAAGCATGGGAAAGCAGCACTGCTATTCCTCTGGCATCGGAAGCCTGCCTTTATTTTCACCCACAGCTTACACGAAGGTAAAGGGCAGAACAAATTTTACAAAATTGCTCAAAGTGCCATTTTCGAAAGCTGTGCCCCATCAGCATGTCTCTAACTCAGAAGTCAGTGAGCTTTGGACTCTTCAGATGAGAAAATTAATGCTTAGGCAGTTTGGAAATTTCTACCCAGTATCTGCCTTGCTTTTACTGTGCTGATCCAGTGTGTTCCTTTAAACAGACCTCCCCCTCGGACGAGGCAAGCAAGAAACAGCTTTTAATGCCCCACCGGCCCTCAGTGGATCACTCAGACGAGCCCTTTCAGAGGCAGAGGGCAGTGAGTGCTGTCAGCATCATCACCAGTGCCCTGGAAGGTAAGTGATGTCCTCAGTTCCCCATCTCAAAGCCATGTCCATGTTAAAAGGCAGGAAAAAAGTGGCACAAAATGCCCTGATATCGTTTTGAGAGAAGGCACTAAAGACAGTTATTGCAACCCCTATAACAGAGGCAATATAATCCTTATCTTAACCATGGACTTGTAAAAATCCAGAGAAAATGCCATATGATCAGAATTGGAGCTGTAAGATTTAAGATTTTGTGCTGTTGTGGCATTAGATTTACACAGGGCTCGCCAGGGTGCAGGGTAGAGGAGCACCAGCCTTGTTTTGGGTGACTGACTGTACAGATGCTGGTATCTCATCTCTCTGGGGCTGATGGAAAGCCTGGCACGTGCAGTCACCAGCTACATGCAGAACATCCAAATTGTGGGGAAGGAAAGTCTCAAGGTCCCTAAGTCTCTCACAACAGGGACACCGTGGTGTGGTGCGTGTTTGAGTTCCACCGTGAAATTCAAGGATGCCCAAAGGACCCCTTTAACCATGCAAATATTTCTCAACAAATTTTTCCAGTGCTCTTCTCACGAGGTGCAGGAGGATTTTCCTCTTCTGAGTTTCCATAGACAGGAACTTTGCATGTTCCTCTCACAACTTTATCAACAGCAAAACAACTCAGAGCAAGACCCCACATTCCCAAACCTTTGACTTGTAGCATGAAAGGGTTTCCTGCAGTTTCCCCTGTCTCCTACACTGCAAACGGAGATCAGAGAGGAGGCAGCAGCTGAGAACACAGAGAAATGTCAGTCAAGAACACGGGGTGTAACAAGGGAAACTGTGGGTTCTCCTGCAGCCTAATTCTCTGTGTGACTGATGGATAGGAAGGCAAGGCACGGCAGAGGGACTCACCTAAGAAATGCCTTACAGACAGGAGCTGGACATAGCCCAGCGTGAAACCACAAAGCCCTTCTTCTTCCTCAGCTTTTTACCCTCCCCATGGTTATATTCAGCAGTATTGTGGCCAGAAGATATACTTGTGTTTAAATAAATAAAGAATTGTATTCTTAATAGGGAAATAATCACTTTGGAGTATTCCAGTGTTTAATGTACTCTGCAAAGCTTTTATTTGTTTTCCGTGGGGTTTTTAGCAATTAGCTTTGTGATTGATTTGCTTTCTTGTAATGTGTTAAGAATGCCTAAAAGGCCGGGACTTCTGGACTTCTTATTTAATGGTATTTTTCGATTCCTTTATACCACAGAAATAGAGACCATCTAGGCTAGGATAACTCAGGACATGGCACTCAGGGATGTGGTTTAGTGGTGGACTTGGCAGTACTGGGATAAGAGTTGGACTCAATCATCTTAGAGGTCTTTTCCAACCTAAATGATTCTATGATTCTATATAAAAGAAATCCTCATCAAAGCTTTCCTAACTCCCAGACTTTGAATAGTCACTGAAATTGAATACTTGTTAACAAGAAATGTCAAATCAGAATAAAATATAACACAGTATTTAACCATATTCATGGCTGTAGGATTTGTGCCAAACTTTGAAACAGCCAGACCAGAAATCCCTTCCCCTTTATTTATTTGGTTTCTGCTCTTAGCTCATGGGTAGTCAACAACTGCCTGATTTTTCCAGACATTACAAAGCCTTGCTGACAAGCAAGAACCTATTGCTTTTTAAATTTAAAACAAAAGAGGAAAAACATCTCCAACACAATGCTGATTGTATTTTTCTGACCATTTTTTTTAACAGTAGCAGAAAAAACAGAGGCTAATTTTACTTTTTCTTTTGCAGATATTTTTTTTTAAATTAGATATCTTGTGTTTTCCAAAGATCATCTGTAGTGGGAAAGGATGAGGATTCTTAATTGATTTAAACCATTTTCATGCCACATCACTGCCAAAAGAGGACAGTCATACCCTCCTCCTTCTCTTGCTGTGTTCCTGCGCTTTGTATGATTGGTTTTCAGCTGTATCAACAAGCAGAACGAGCTCAACCAGAAGGTCCAGGAGCACAAAACCTGGCAAAAGCCCAGAGAAATAACATGTGGCTGAGGCTGAGTAGGGTGAGACTGACCCTTTTAGCAGCAACCTGGACTTAAAGGGGCTTATGTTGTGAAGAATAAGGATATAGATCTATGTGTTCTAGATTTACCTGGAAAATTAGATCCTTAAGGACTTGACTGCCCTAAACCCTTTATTGCTTTCAGAGGCAAGTTCCAAAAAAAAAAAAAATTAGGATTTTGCATTGAAATCTATGGTTCTCACATAATTTTAGGGTTTACCTGTAAACCCTCTCTTTGGAGGTTGGAAAGAGTAATTTTTTGGGAGCAATTTGATTTCCCAAAGATCTCAGAACAGTGTAGATGTTTGGGCAAAACCTTTGCATGTAGGACACAGTCTGATATTTTGAAAGCTTGCTGGAAGACACCTAATACCACAGTTCTGTCATCTTTTGACGAAAGGTGGATAAAGAATTAGAGAACTGAAGAAAAATCTTCCAAGATCAGCAATCCAACCTTCGACTGAATACCCCCCTGCCCACCAAACCACATTGCAAAGTGCCACGTCCACCTGGTTTTTGAACACTTCCAGGGATGGTGACTCCATCTGTGCTTAATCACTCTTTCAGTGAAGAGATTTTTTCCTAATATCCAATCTGAAGCTCCCCTGGCACAGCTTGGGGCCATTTCCCCTTGTCCCAAAGACTTCCTGACCTGAGAGAGGAGGCTGTTTATGAACTGATTGAAATAACAGCCTTGGCTGAAGTTTTCCTGTTATCAGTGCAGGTTCTAATTATATAGACTAAAACCATAATACAGCATTCCATGCCCATAAAGGAATCAGAAAAGGAAAGCATTAAGCAATTCTGCTGATCATTGTCATTTAGCCATTAACTGTCCTTTTTGGCTTTTCCTTTTTCACTGTTTAACACAAATTACACTTACGAGGCTATTTCAATTCTTTTGTGCATACGTAAAATGACCATGTAAAAGTTCTACTAGAGGCAATATTTTAAGAGCACCTTTAAAAAGCACCTTGGAGTTTTAGTAGCATTTTCAAACTGGCTTAAGGGCTTCCTGATTTTTTATGTGGGCCTTTCAGAAAAATCAGATATTTAATGCCTTTTTGGATTTCACATCAAGGACAGAAACTCTGTTGATAACCAGTGTTACTCTGGTTCTCAAGTACTTAAATCAGCTCTAAATATTGGATTTAAGCACTTTTATCTCTTATCTGCTTTCAAAGGTATTACTTAAGATACTTTGGAAACGTGACCTGGAAATGAATAAAATATATTCCAGTCTAAGTTAAATGAAGATAGTGTATTCTTATTCATTTGAGCTTGGCAAATGGAAAACAGAGTAAGAATCCAAGCCTATGTATAATACTAGACTTCACATATTTAGTGTGATTCTCACTTTTTGCCTGTGACACTTTTAAAAGGTTATTACTTCCAGAACAGGTCACTGTCTGCTAAGTGCAGGTCAACTGGCTAAAACCCCAAAGTGTGTAATTTTCCAACCTGTTAGGACAGAAATATTTTTATCTTTGAAAAAAGTTTGAGGTAATTTGTGGGCCTTCCTCTGTGTTATGAGTCATTTTAAGTGTTCTCTTGTCATATAACTCAGTGTGAATTGACTGTGACTTTACTGCTTGTGACTTAGAGCTTGAGGAGTCACACCAGAAATGTCCTCCCTGCTGGAACCACTTTGCTGTTAAATTCCTCATTTGGGATTGCTGCCCGCTTTGGCTTTTAATCAAGAAATTTGTCAAGTTTGTGGTAATGGACCCATTTACCGACCTCACCATCACCCTCTGCATTGTGCTGAACACGCTCTTCATGGCCTTGGAGCACTACAAGATGACAAAGGAGTTTGACCACATGCTGTACATAGGCAATTTGGTAAGTCAGAGTGAACTTGAAGAGCCACCTGAGGGGTGCATTTCCTGCTTTTTAAAGTTTTGGCTGTGGCTTGGGAATGACCCATTCTGATACACTGCCAGCATTGCTTTGCCTTTGTAAAGCAAGTCCACGTGGCCGCCTCTTTCTGAAGAGAACTGAATGAAGAACAAGTGTCTATTTTTGTCAAGCTAACATATTCTAATGTTATTAGTAACCATTAAACCATGGTTTTGGGCTGTTCCTGATAGATATCTGTTTAAGGAAATGAGATAAGAGAAAGGTTAATGAGCTTTATTTGGGATTTCTGGTAAAGCAGTGATAAAGCAGCAGTTCTTGGTGACTGACAGTGACTTTCATGTTTAAAGAGAAACCTACAGAAAAAAGTAAGGCAAGATCTTGGAGGGAAATAGAGTTGTGTCTGATTATGGGTTGATATCTGTGCTGGAAGGTGCCTGTAGTGCATTTTCTGCATGTGCTGGGTCCTATGAAAACCCCAGGGCAGAGGGGACATGGAGCAAAGCACGGCTGATGCTTTGAGGGGAAGCTTAATGTGCAAACCAGAGCAGATGGGTGTAGAGCTGCAAAGCAAGCACAGACCTCGCTTCTCCAAGGAAAAGCAGAGTGACAGTGTGCAGTCAAGCTGCAGGGACAGCAGAAAAGCCTTTCCAAGGGCAACGTGATACAATTTGTGACCCAGGGGGTCACTAAAATTCTGCAGTTACCACAAAAGGAAAGCTTTTTCTTTAATAGTCTTTCTCCGAGTTATGTTTAAAAGTTACCACATGCTACTGCTTTAAAACTTAATGTTTAAAATCCTTTTCATTTTAGAAGAGCCTGAATTAGAAAAGGCACAGGCCATCTACCTATTGCACGGTGGGATTGCCCCTAAAACCTAGTGGTAGCAGCAGAGATATCCTTTAGGAACATGAGTGATCTGGAGAATCTGGAAGGTGGATGCTGCTAAGTTTGCATCTGAGGGGCTCACAGCAGAGCTTAAAAAAGCCCTTTATTTGTGTGAAAACAAAGGCTGCAGTATCTCAAAGCTGGAGTCACGTCACCTAACTTTAGGTATTTACAGCGTAGGAGTCTCTGCACCAGTTGTCTTTGTCTCCCTTTAAAGTCAATGGAAAGTAATGGACAATTTTAAGCCCCATTAATGTGATGTTGTAAAGATATTTACTTTCGGATAAGGTGAACTGTGGCCTGCAGGGCTGTGACTGTGGCAATCATCGACCACAGTGGGAGCCCACAGAGACCCTGCAGATGAGAGACCTGCCTTTAGTGAGAAGCATCCCATGCTGGCAGGTTTGGGCAGGTATTTGCAATAACCAGGCATTTTGTATCAGTCCTAGAATATGGGATATGCCACATATGGGTTTTTTTCTTTACCCTGGTCCTTGTTATTTTTAGCTCTGGACTTCCCTGGGCAGGTTGAGGTTATTCCCCTAGCTGTGGGACCTGTCTCCAGCTTTTCAGCTGATATGTCTTGGCAAATCTCCCTCTGTTGTTGTGCTAAGCAGAAATCTGTTTGGCTCTCTCTTGCTCCAAACCCATGCTCTTGCCCTCTGCAGAAAGCAGTAGATAAGGATAGCTTGGAAATCATCTCACAGGGCTGTACCCAGCTTCACTTTGCAGCCAGCATTCCTTCTTGTTGCTCAACTATTTTTGGCCTTCTAAGATGACTTAAAAAAATTCCTTTGCACCCGAGTATCCATCAAAGCAGGTGGCAAAGCTGCCACTTCCCTCCCTGGCACTTGGGATAGTCAAGGTGTCTGCTCCTCACTCTGCTTTTGGCAGATCAGCTTCCCCCTTTGCAGACCACAGGCAGTGAAACTTTAGCCCTTGTCATCTCTCCTGCCAACACGGCTCCTGCAGACCTGCCAAGGCTGAGCAGAGCTGTGCCAGGTGCCATCAGGAAATTAGAAAATCAGTAGAGACAGGAATTTTGCAGACAAAGAAATTTTGCAGAGAGACACCTTTTTTTTTTTTTTTTTTTTTGGCAGACAAAAAAAATTACAAAGCAAATTTTGCAAAATTTTGCTAAGAAAAAGGCAAAATCTCACTGTGAGTTTCTTCGCACTGCCTAGAGCTGTTTCTCCTCTGTGTGCTAAAGTGTAAAGTAAGCAAAACAGCCTGCCTGTATTTTTTGTAGCAGGCTGATGGCTCGGGGCTCCCCTTCTCCTGAGATCCCAGCTTGGGTCTGTAAGATCCCAGACCATCCCAGCTCACCCTCACCAGCTTTACTAAACCCTGGCATGAATGGATTGACTGCGAGTAGAGCAGGTCAGAGAAAGGTAACTCCATTTTGTGGAAGATTTTGCAAAGTCATTTGTAATGAAAATTGACATTTTTTGCAATTCCCTATTAAAGAGAAGGGAGTCCCAACTCCAGGGCAGGCTGCCAGGTGACTGCATCCCCCGAGCTGCAGACTGCCAGCCCCCCCTCTGCCCCCACGCTGGCTGGCTGGCTGTCTTCCCGTTGCATCTAACCCTCTTTGAGTGATTATGCTGGCATTAAACAGGGGAAATATTAAAGAAGGAAGGTCTTTGACATTTTTTTTTTTTTTACTCAGAGCAAATGTTTCTGAGAGAAATGAAAGAATGAAAATGGAATATAGATTTTCTTTCTCTGGATCTGCCAGTCTTTGGGGCTCTCCCGCTGTGATTGTCCATCTACTTCGTTCAGCATCTGCTTCTTTCAGGCCCCTTTAGTTCATCACTTAGAGGAATCAACATTTTCAAATGTGATCAGAAGGCTGGCCGAGCACGTGTACAGAGTTCATCTGCCCACACAGTGCCACCACTTAAAAAATGAGTGGAGACAGCAAGATTCCCTCAATTTCTGTTTTCCTTTAGAAGCAAGGTACCATTATGCAACATTAAAGCTTAAATGGCTGAAACGACAAGTAAAAGGGGTTTTTTTAAGTCAAAGTGCTCCACATCAGCAGTGTCATATTCAGCACCAGTGGGATGTTAAGCTACTTGTTTTCTTTCCAGCCTTTATCACATGAAACATCCAACCCCTTGTGCAGGTGCCGAGGACCAGGTGCCGTGTGGAATTTGTGGCTGGGACACACATGCACGACTCCTGGTGCCTTCAGGAAGGCTCAGACATTTTGGTATCTTGCTGTGACATTTCCTTCTCAGAAGGCTATTGATTAAAATGATTCAGGCGAAGAAAGTGATCCTCCTGAGTCATTTTCTCAGCAAGAGGGTTGCATAATGTGTGCAGCGTGGTCACGTAGTTTTTAAGGCAGTCCCCTGGATACAATTTCACAGACATCCAGTTTTGTCTTGTTCTCTGTCCCAGGAAAAATGCGAGCATTATGGTGGGAATCCTTGGTATCTCTAACCCCTGTGACTCAGAAGTTCTTTGCTAATTAGAAATATGAGACAGGCTGTTTGTTGTATTCTTGGTATGAGGTGGTGATGGAAAGTTGTTGCATCCCGAGGTATTGCTGCAATCCAAGATATCATTTTCCTGAGGAGAAACAGAAGGTATTTTCCATAAGGAATTGTGTAAAGTGGCCACTTGGAATGATTAATTCCTGAAGCATTACAGAGTAAAGCCAAACACTGCTCAAATTCAAGCTATGATAATTTATTTGTATTCCTTAATATCATAATTTTATCATCTTAACCTTTCCCTTTCACATCTTACTGGGTGTCTCATCTCTGTTGCTCAGAGTTGATCAGTTTTGCTGGGCTAATCTTGCAAATATTCAACTTCTTGGAAGGAAAACACTTCTCCTTGACTACATTAGTGATACACGACCCTCTGGATTCCCCCCTCTATTTTGGCCAACAGAGTGTATTAATGTTGATTGTTCCACAGAAAACCATGTACTTTAATTTTACAGGAATTATCCGTTTCTGCAAATATATCTATTTCTAGTTCAGAAATTTCAGAATTTTCCAGAAACACAAAGCTCTGGGCAGCTTGTACTAGGATGTGAAATGAAAATAAAACCATATATAACAAACTCGGTGCCCACATTTTAAGTTGACTGTAGCATTTCAGTATGCATTTAAAATGTTACTTAAGCAGGGCATACAAAAGGACAAAATCTGATTCTCTGGGATACTCTACAGGAATCTATTAAAACTGAATTTGCTGTCAGAAGCCTTCCTTTCCCTGCTCCCTCTGCCTCATAGGTAATATTTATACGTTGTTTTAAAGAAAAATGTTCCAATTAGAACCTCCACCATATGACATTTGAACTGGGTCATAAATAACCAATGTGTTCCCAAGATGCAATGAGAAGAAAATTGCTGTGACTATTTGTAAAAACAAAAAAAAAGGACCAAGGCTCAAATTAGAGTTTCTAATCATCTTTGCTGCCAGCAATAACCTCAGAATAACTGGAGGCGTGCATTGCCCTTCTATTGATAATAAGAACACAATAAAAAGGGATAATACAGCAGATACACTGCAACCTAAATAGCCCTTAACACGCACTCTCCATTCACTTAGCTTTCTCCACTGAAATTAATAGATTTAACCTTTATAAAAGGCACCTTTACACTTTTTTTTTACCACTGCGATTATTCAGATGATGGGAGGAGATGGAAATGTATGTTCCAATCCAGATCCTGAAGTCAGATGTCATTATACGTTTACGGCAGTATCAGATATTATTGTGAAAAGACTTGACAAAATTGTAGTAGTGATTTTTTGTCATCCACAAAAAACCCCCCAAGTACGTGGTTGTAAAATGTGTCTGGCTTTCTGCTGGGTTCACCTGTGTGAGTGGAAACTCCACAAGCAAGGAGTTGTACTTAAAAGGTTAGTTTAACTTCATATTTTCTTTCTGCAGGTCTTCACTGGGATTTTTACAGCAGAAATGATCTTCAAAGTAATTGCCCTTGACCCCTACTACTATTTCCAGCAGGGCTGGAATATTTTTGACAGCATAATAGTTATTCTAAGCCTGATGGAACTGGGTTTGTCCAGCATGGGAAACCTGTCTGTTTTACGCTCCTTTCGACTGGTAATGGTCTTATTCTGTTCTTAACCATCTTTTTTTATTACATATAAACTCTGACATGAATGCAACATATTTTCTTAAAAACGCATCTGCCTACAATTGCTGCAAACTGGTGAACAGTACGTGACACTAATTACAGGCTGTGGGATAAATGGAATTGTTCCAGATTTACATCAGGGTAAATGAGAACATAATTTGATTCCTTCTCGCTGTGCCAGGTACTTGTAGCACACTTAAAATATTTGAATTCCAATTTGTAATAAAGATCTGCCATTTTATACCTGTACACCTGTTAACATAGACAGTAGAAAATTGATAGCCCAAGAAATGCAAGAGCTGATAACTTTTTGTTTTAGGAGCTGTTATTCCTAAATTATGTTACAAACATGCCACTGTTCTTTCAGATGTTGTCAAAAGAAAATGTCTTTGAATTATTCACAGAGAGATTTTTTTTTTTTCTAGAACTGATCAGCATAACATAGCATCTGTCTTTCACGGGAACTCCTTAGCTGTCAGCCCCTTTGTTAAGCAGGGGATAGTGGTGTTCTATTAATGAGAGACTGGCAACATGCTGGAACAGAAAAGCGCTTTCCTTGCCAGCTTGACATTTGTGTTGCACTTCATGTACCAGGATGTCCACGCTAATCATTCTGGCCATGATACGGCTTCACTGTTTTAAAGATCAGGAAAATAAGCCCTTATGGTTACATTTACCAGAAGAAAAGAATTTTTGTGGGTTTTTTTTTTTTTTTTCCAAAATTCTCTGCATTGCTTAAAAGTGTAAATTTTCCATCACTGTCCTAAGCGTCTCCCTTCAGTTTTTGGAGCAGTCTTGCTTCAATAGGGCTCAAATTAAACCTTCAGCTGAAAACACAGCACAAGGACTAGGCACCATTTACATCCTTAAAATAGGTCTTAAGTGGGCCGTGGGTTGTGCACAGACTGTGTGATCCTCGGCACAGAGGTGATTTTCACCCTGGGAGCTAACAGCTAATAACATCTCGCTGAGGCTTGCTCTGAAGCACAGAGGAATTCCTTCTCTCTTTATGGGACCAAACCTGAAACCCCTCCCTCCAGATGCCTGCCAGGCTGTTTATTTTGAGGAGCAAAAGCAACATAAAAGAAAATACTCAGAAATAGATTGCATCCTTCCATCCTTTCCCCACCAGTGGGGGAATGTGTCATTAAAACCATGTCTATCCAACCAGGCAGAGCATAGCTCTGGAAAACTTAATTCTCATCCGAGAAGCCCAACTGATGTTTTATTAATGGCAGTAATGAGGTTAACAGGAAGTATGGCTAAAATCACCTTGTACCACACACACTGTGGCATTTAACATCTTTCACGTTTTACTCACTTTAATAATTCATTGGCTGAAATGTCTGTTGCTCCTGTGAGCTGACACTGTTGTTTATGTTCTGTTCACAGCTGCGAGTCTTCAAGTTGGCGAAGTCCTGGCCGACCTTAAATACGCTCATTAAAATCATTGGTAACTCAGTGGGTGCCCTCGGTAACCTCACTCTCGTGCTGGCCATCATCGTCTTTATTTTTGCCGTGGTGGGCATGCAGCTTTTTGGGAAAAGCTACTTGGACAATGTGAAGAAGATAAGCACAACTGGCAATTTGCCACGGTGGCACATGAATGACTTCTTCCACTCGTTCCTCATCATCTTCCGAATTTTGTGTGGAGAGTGGATCGAGACCATGTGGGACTGTATGGAAGTAGCTGGGCAGCCACTGTGCCTTCTCGTCTTCTTGTTGGTCATGGTGATAGGAAACCTGGTGGTGAGTTCTCAAGATGGTTTTCTTTTTCTTCCTTTCCTGGTGGGTGTGTGCAAATGTACCAGTTTTTAATCCAGAAATGGCAAATCTCTCATTGCTCCATGATTTTAATTCGATGAACCTAGTTGTCACCAAGAGAAATTTGCTCCTAGCCCAAATACAAAACTGCACCACTAGTTGGGAATGAGGGCTTGCTGGGTTTTTTCAGACGAGCAGATGTTTTACTAGGAGAAAGGCACATGGGTTGATCATAATGATTTTATTTCTTAGGCCATTGATGGGGCTGAAGGCGTTCCTAATCTCTTTTCTATACAGGTGTGAATATCACCTCAACTGTTTTGGGACATATTTCCCTTCACTTCTGGCCCAGAACACACAAACCTCTCCATAGCACAGTGTCTTTGAGCGGAGTTTCGAATGTCTTTAGCCTGCATGTTTTAGGAAGCTGCAGGTTTTGTTTACAGTAATGTCACTGGCTCACTTGCTGTTTTTTTAATAGACTCTCCCATAAGCATGGCTTACATAAGCTCTGAACCTATTAAGACTGAATTATATTTCCCTGTTGACATCTTAAGGAGCGCTTTGCTGGCTTTCAGTCATTGTAGAAATGTTTTGCCTGTTCAGCTTACAGAGCATCTTTGACATTGTGGCTCTAATGGCCTTACTGTTTATGTAGGGAGCTGTTTAATAGTAGATGCTACTATAAAAAAAAAATGTTGGGTTTTGCTACCGATTGCTTTTAGTGGTTGTTCTGCTTTTAAGTACCTAATGTTCTGGTTCTCAGCTGCTGGGGTAGAAAAGTTCTTAAAAGAGCTCGTGGAAATGCAAAGTGTGCTGTTTTGTTTATATTAACTTATATTTTAACAGTTATTTTCACACTGAAAATGTTGATTGCAGGAGCAAATTATGGGTTTTTTTAGGTTTTTCCATAATAAAAGTCAAAAGATTAAATTGTGATTACTCAGAAAGTGGGAAATTATTTACATTTTTTTCTATGACCTACTGTTTCTATAAATTTTCCTTGGAATTAAAATTGATTAGAAGAGTTGGGGGAAAATATTACTTTCTTTATTTAGAAAAAAAAATTGTTTATTATATCTTTTTGAGAGAGTTTAGCCTGAGATCTAGAAAGTTAATCTCCCCCCTGCCATTAAGCAATGTGTTCTGTGTATGATGATGAAAGCTGGAAATAATATGTGTTAAATTCTGGGGTAAATGTTAACATTTGAAATATTCATGGATTATTAAAAGATGTGAATTAGCAACATCTGATACCCTTAGATATTAACACTCATCAGTGTGAGTAAGTTCTGTTAAATGTGAAATCTGCCTCAGCAGAGATTGCATTAAAATTATCTACATATATTTAACCTTCAGTGCTCAAAAACAAGACTGTCCCAGATGTAAAACCAGATAAAACTCTGTCAGCATGGATAAGATGAAGTTATTGGTCAGCTGAAAGCAGAAGTGCTAGCTTTATGCTTCTCAGCCAAAAATTCTGTAAGGGTGTGGCAAAGACTGATAAATAGGAATGATTCTTGCGTTTGGGTCACTCATAAGAAAAAAAAAAACAGGAAATTATTTATAGGTGATAAAGGTGGTGAAAAGAACAACAGATTCTGAATCATGAGATACATCCAGTGCCAACATGGAGATTTCATTATGTCGATTATCAGGTAGACAGGAGGTCATCTTGCTCCTCTGGCATCAGCAAAGTTGTTGCTTCCTTCAGTAAGGGTGGATTGAACTCACCAACTTACTTGCATAACATCATTAGACCCAAAAGTTCTGGTAGCTAAAAAGCACCGTGAGCCCTTTCAAATAAGAATGCTCATGTGTGAAAATTTTTACCTGCAACTCCATTGCCATCTGTGCCAGCAAAGTTTCTCTTTTAACTTGCTGGGATCTTTATTCCTTCTCTGAGTTCCAAGAGACAGTTCTGATAAAGAATATTATCCTGAGGTTTTATCCCATTTGAACTCGAAATGCTTCCATAGTCTCTGGAGGCATGGAGGAAATCCTACAGCATTTTTTTCTAGAGTAGCAGATCTGTATATGCTTCTAAATTAAATAACTTTACCTGTCACATCTGCCAGTACATATGGTGGTGTCTGTGGTCACTTTCCCAACTGCAAGGCTGAGGATTATGGAGCAAACCTGCTCTTGGACACCTGTAAAGTCTGCAGACTGGTGTTGAAAGTGTTAGAACCACTGCAATTCTGTGGTATGTTCAGTGATTCAGTTTGCAGGTTTTATCCAGCCTCACTAACATAAATTCAAAGGAATGCTGGAAGAAAAGCCAGGAAAGTTAGTAAGTGCCCTGGGCAACATGGTGTTATGGAGCAGTCCAGTTGTTGAAAGGAATTTTAGTATATCTTTAGTCTTTGGGTTGTATTTATATATCCTGAAAATGTCTCGGACAATTTGTGTGCAATGCCACACGAAACTATATTTAAGGCTGGTCAGCTGATGTGTGAGTCATCTTCAAGGAACTAAACTTTACAATATAGTTGGAAAACTATGTGCTGTGTAACTGGCTTTTGCAGAATAAAACTGTGCTGCTATTGTCAGATGGCATTTTAGAGTCATTGAGGCTGCTTTAGAAGGTACAGCCAAACCAGACAGATAAGAGTTTCTTCTTCATTTATAAGAGAGAGCTTCTGAAATAGCTAAGTGAATAATTATGCTTTTTGTTAAGTTTTCAAAAAGGCTTAACATATTTTTTATGTATATTTATGTTACTGAGGTGAACAAGGAAAATCACCGAGACAGGAATTATTAAGATGATGTAGGAGAATTAGGGTCACGAGGCAGGTCCTGGTGCCCCCTGCTCTGGTGGGTCACCTGGTGGGAGAGTCAATGTGACACCAGCCACTTCTCAGGGGACCGTTATGTGCATTGGATGCTAACAACGTGCATGAATAAAAGTGACACTTCCATCACGGACAGAACAACCTCCCAACCTTGCTGGGTGTGAGTGACGCACACTGGCCAGGCCACCCTTTTATCCTCTGGTGGCCACCGGGATGAAGCATGACTCCTGCCAGCTTCTCCTGAAGTGCCACCAAGGGAAGGACAGCCCGATGTGCCGCAGAAATGCGCTCCCTGTCTTTGCTCCTGCTCCAGCTGGGCTGTGTGTGACCTGAAAAGCATCACTCAGTGTTAAATCCACAGAGCTGCAGTGCATTAACTGGCCCTCAGGGCTGAGTTCTGGACTGCTGTTGTCCCTCCTCTGTCCCATTCACACATCCCAGTACGTCCATGGCACATCCACACCCCTGTTCCCCAACCCACCACAAGCTGGTCAGTCACCGCTGCATTTCCTTGGGGGATCCTGTGTTACTGGAGTCACAAGCATGTCAAGATGTGGGGTCTATAAGCAGGAAAGGGACACCTTAAGAATTTTCCTTAAAAGCAAAATATAAGGATGGAATTCCTCCTTTAGGATCAGTCCTAGCCTTTTTTTTTTTTTTTTTTATTTCCTGCTGTCCATTCACTCAGGAAAATACTGATGACATTTTCTGAGAGCACAAAGGTAGAAAGCACCACCAATTTCTAGGGTATCAGACTATCCTGTAGGCAAGATTGCATAACCATTATTGAATTAATGCATGATGCATGGAATTATGAAATACAAACTGTAAGGTCATGCACTCAGCCCTGTTTAAATATTTATGCTATGATCAAGTAGCTTACCAACAGAAAATGTTTGAGAGCATGTGTATCAGTCACTGTGAACATCTACATCTGAAATAATTACATGGAGGTGCCTTTACAGTCAGAGCAGGTTAATGGAGTCTATGAAGTCACAAAATATCTTACCACCCAAAACCCCTAAATATATCGGACTAAATAGCCTCTAAAACTACCTATTTCTGTCCCTGGAGTCCTAGGAGGCAAGCTCAGCTGTAGAAAATCCCCATGTGCCTTGATATGGTGACCCAAGAGGGCCTTCTGGTCCTGTGTTTTCCTATGGTAATTTCAGTGCCTGGCAGCAGAGCTGCTCAGCAGGGTTTGGATGAGATTTGAAGTGACCTCCTTTGGTAAACTCAGTGGAAACTTTTCTCTGAAAAAGTCAAATGCGCCTGAAACCTGTCTTTCTATTCTGCTTCCACATCTCAGGAAGCCTTAAGGGATACTTTTTTTCTATTATAATTTGGTCCATGAGACAGGCAGAAATATGGAAATGTCCCATTCTTTGATGGAAGACTTTTGTGCCTCCCTACATGCCTTTCCTACAAGTCCATGCAGGACAGATCCTTGAAGAAGTGTTCTGGGAAAGTCCTGCCAAACCTCCATCAGGATAAAATCAGTGGATTCTCAAACTGGTCAGACACAAGGAGAACCTCATTAGGTCTCATTCACCACCATTTCCCTCTTGAACAACCAAAGGTTGTTGATGAAATGTGTTACCAGAGCTGTTCTGACAGACAGAATTCTGCAGCAGGGCAAGAAAGAAAGAAATCAAGTTTACAGGGTTTTGAGCAACCTGGTCTAGTGGAAGGTTCACTGCCCATGGCAGGGGGATTGAAATTAGGTGATCTTTCAGATTCCTTCCAACCTGAACCAGGACATGATTCTATGAATGGGAGCAAGGCAGAACTTCTTAGTGCTTCCACTTCACCCTGATCTTTTACAAGAGTCTCCCTCCTGACCATGAAAACGTTGCCCTGAGCACCACCAACGCAACCTGGGTGGGAATAATGTCCTAGAAGGAGAAGAAAGGCAAGAAGGGTGAAGGGTCATTTAGCACCGATCCTGGCCTGACAGATGTGCAAGAGAGAGATTTGTGACTGGGAGGTTTGTTTGGGTGGGGAAGAGAAATGACAACAGCTTTATGTGAAGCTTAATCTATGAGAAGAAATTCACAGCGATTTCCTGCCCTGAATCACTTCCCGATGTAACAGACCCTGAGCAACATAAGGAGTCACTGGGTCCCATGTATCTTTCTAATACTTTGGTTTTTTGCTTTATTTGCTAAAGTTGCCGTTAGTTCAATGTTTAGAGTCAAGAAAACAGAACAAAAAGTACGAAAGCAGCCGCTGTAATGTGTAGTGTGTAAATGTGTGAGTCAGGGCTGATGTTTGGGTTGCATGGTCTTAAACACGGGGGCTTTGCTTCTGTACAAAGCATTTTCTAGCATTAATTACTGAGTGTCACTAGTTGAGCACCATGATCTCTAATTGAGGAATGTAAGAGTGAGTCTTTGAGGCCACCTGTGAAGGAGAACTGGCAGCCCACCCTGTGGGAGTCCATCAGCTGGCTGGCTGTATGGGAGCTTCACAGGCAAGGGACTATCCCAGCTGGAATATTGTGGTCAGTGCAGACTATGAAGAAGTTTAATATGGATTGAGATGATATTTTGCATTTTCCCTCAGTGCCAGAAAATATCCCTGAGCACATTTAATTTGTTGGTGTAGGAGTATCCATAAAGTCCTGTCTCACTCAATGCTGATACTTCTCCATCACTGCAAATTTCTCAGCAGATCATGACTGGGCTTGAAAGAGGCTCATGGTAATGTCAGATTTTCTCTTTGCTTAAATGAAATGAGTACAGAGAACTATCATTGTCCCTTGTGGTAAAATCAGAAGTTACAGCAAAATAGCATCTTATAGGCCTAGGTAAAAGTGGATTACAATTTTACATTTCAAGAGCTCAGACAAGCAAGGCATATCAGGATGGTCAAAGGTGGTCTTCAGATGGAGATTTGTATTTCTGCCTGACATGATAGGGCTGTCACTGAGGGAAGATACATCAAAACCTCAGCACTTTTAAAAGACAGGAAGCATTAAACCAGGGAGTTTCAAGACCATAAAACTTTTTAAAGGGTGATGAAGGGTTGTTTTACCCCAAAAAGTACAAGGCCTCTTTAGTTCAGATTGCCTATGTCAATAAATGAATGAAAATGGAACTCTGATGACATATGATACCACTTTTCCAGCTACCTCCTTATTTTCTTTTCAAATTATGTACAAATCTAGAACACCAAAGCCCCATTTTTGTGGTTTTTACTGTCTATCCCTAGAGAAATGTTTAACTCAAGGGTTGCAGTAAGACTTGCTGCCCTAAATCAAGTAATTATTTTTGCACTTAATGACAAATATGACTTACTCATGGGGGCCACTGAAGACATCCACTGTGTGAATAAAGGTTAATCTCCTTGGAGGGAAATGTAGTATTTGTATTTCATCTAATAATTAATATAAATGAAGTGGAATTGTAAAATATTGTGTACCTTCTAATTGCAAATCTAACTAGGTTAGATCTGCTTGCTGGAAATTAAAGCAGGCTTGGGAAGAAGGTATGACAGCCCAAATTACAACATTTTAGGGTTCAGATTTTTAATTTTCAAATCGCAGTAGAGGTCTGCAGTGTCCTCCAGCTTTATATGTTGTATTTCTACCTCTAAGCACATACTCTCCTTGGGGTCCATTGGTTCTACTTACTGCACAATGGAAGGAAGAGAGGATAAGATGCAACTACATGAAACCTGTGGAAAAACAGCTTTTTGCAAGGAGCAGGGAAGCCATAGGAGGTTTGAGGAGAGTTCAGATTGTCCCAAGTCTTACATGAACACTCCCTTCCCTCCTCTCCCTCTGCACCCCAATGCTCATGTCCTGAGCTGCTGCTGTTCACCTTATCTGCTCTTTCAGCAGCTCCCAACATTCTGGAAATATGCATTTGTGTTTTGGTTATATCAGCTGAGAGGCCCAGCAGATAAACAGGCACGAATAGGCATGTCAGGAACAGTCATCGTCAGGACAGACAAAATCTGCAAAGAGGCGAGTGGAGGGCGCGTGGGGCACTGGGGAGGAGGAGGATTAATCAGAAAGCTGCAGGAGCCATAATGAGAGCTCGGAAATACTGGCAACAAAGGCTGGAGAGTTTGAGGGTCCAGAAGAAGCCAGGGAGCCCAGGGGACCATTGGGGAGAAGTGGAAGTGTCATTTGAATCTGTCTCATCAGCTCGGACATTTACATAAGGGAGGCGAGTTTCCTCTCCCGAGTCACATGGGGCTCTGCAGAAGAGCAGAATCCATGAGTAAGCACAACTGGGGACACAAAGAAAGTAGTGTCAGAACAACTGTCAGCATGTCACCCTCCTTCTTGCTTCTACTCACTTGTGCTTACGGCTGGCAGCAGGAATATTTGGTGTGATACTGGAGAGCTCAAACCCAGAGGGAGGCAGCTAAACCTCAGCACACCTCCCAGCTTCTCCCTTCATAATTTCCACGCCAGCAACTTGAACAGTCCATGTGTCCCAAAGCAATTTTGGCTATTTGTATTCCCCATTATCCATCCTTTCTTGAGAAGTGCCTGTGAAGCGGAGCACTCAGGTAGTCGATGCTTTTGGGCAAATATCTGGCTCTATCTACTTAAGTATTAAACATCCTTAGGGGTAAAAAAAGGTCTGCCAGAAACAGATGGCATCATCTGATGCTTCAAAAAAATAAATCCTGACACCAATCATCAATCAGTCCAGTTGCCTCTGATGGCTCCTAGTAGAGATGGAAAGACTCCATCCCTCCCATGGGTTGCTTTAAATACAAAGCTTTTGCCTGACGCTCCAGGCTTTAAAAGCTGTATGATTTACCAGTGCCCACATGAACAACTATAATTTATTTTACTGGGTGGATATATCCTGCCCCCACGTGTAACACCAGATGCTGGTGCTAAAAAGTCTGGGGAAATTAACCTCACTCTATTTATGATGAGCCATCAGAGATTGCTGTGTTTCAACAATGCCATTCTATGGTAGATTGAGTGGAGTCTATTCAAATCTGGGAGGTTTAGGGCTGCTTCAGCCAAGATATGTGAGGGGAATACACCTGAAAATAGATGGGAGGACAGACTACTTTCAAAACCTACTCCTAAAAAGTAATCTGCTTCCTTCTGTCACTTCAGATTTATGAGACTCTGTATCCTGCTACAGGCTCAGTTGTTTCTTCTGAAGAGTTGAATCTTGGCACTTGGTGACTAAATCTGAGCTTGTATCTTGTGTTAGGGGACAAGTGTGTTCAGTTCCTGTTTTCAAGGTATTATATGGTGTTCGTGTTGAATATATACTAAAATCTGCCAATTTTTTCCCTGTAATATTCATCCACAGAAAGGTAGATTTTTGAAAATACAAATAGCTCAAATTCCAGTAAAAGTTGGCATACAGAGGAGGAATGAGCTTTTCCTTCTGATGCAGCTCAAAGGAGGCTGAAAACAAAAAGTGGACTAAGACTTGTTTTTTTTAAATTTATTTGTGACATAAGGAATTCCCAAAGCAATAATCCAAAGCAGATTCATTAGTGGACCATGACAGATTTTGGCATTTGGTGCAGATTTTCATCGGTAGAATTATAAATATTGCTTCTTGATCTATAAATGAGTCACTGGGATGTATCAGAGAGAAATAAAATCTGTTAATAATGCTGGTGGTCTTCCATAGGCATGTATACAAGGGAATACAGAACTATCTCCCATTAACCTTCATGGGTATGAAGTGCCTTGGAAATATGAAGGAAGAAGAATGGTAATACATTAAATCAATCAACCCAATCCCTTGGAAACCATTCTCATGCCTTTTGTTCTGTGTTTCCAAATCAAAGATATTTCTCTAAAAATATTGTCTTACTCCATTATATGAACTACTGATGAGATTAAATATTTTTAATCAGATACACCATATGTATGTTTTATGTTCTCATACATACTATATTTGTGAAGATGCTAGTGGATTCTTTGTTGAGATTTGGTTGTATTCCAGGGGGTTGAAGAGGAGCTAAGTTATTATTTGGAAAACTGCAGCCCTGTTGATGTAGTAAGCATCAGTAGGGTAAAACTGCCCATTCTTTGTACTACTTGTGTCCTTGGTTAATAGTGTAAGTAGGGGTTTGTCAGTGGTTAAGTTCTTGCTAATAGCTGGGTAGTTATTAAAAATCTGGAAGGCACTGAGTCAAATTTAATTGGGCAAGAGTGTGCGAAGGTAGGTACAACTAAATGTGTCTCTTTTTATTAGTGTCACAGTGCGAGTTGTCTGGATGTCATTGAAAGGGTAATGGCAGCAGAATTATTCCTAGCATGTGCTCAGGGAAAGGCAAGGTTTTAGTGTGAAAATAGACCAGGTTGTACAAATTTAATACATTATTCACTACTACTAAACAGCTTATACTCCTGTTAAAAAAAAACAAAAAACAAAACAAAACTGTTACAAATATTATTTTTCTTCACCAAAACAAGCAGTGAGCTGTTCATTCTAACAGTTGCCTCTAGAAATATCTTGTTAAAAAGAATATGTGAAATAACAAGTGAGTCATGACAGACTTAACCTTTGTAGCAGGTGTATAATATTTAAGAGATGCTGGAACTTATCTTTTCCATGTACATTGCGCATTCATATCTGGATTTCCCCACCCAGCACGTATGTGGTAACACGGTCCGTGGCTTCCCAAGAAAATATGCTAAATAATGCATTTGGAAAATAAATGTAGTACACAGGATCTGATACCAATTTCCTGCCTTTTTGGGTCTTATTGAACAGTAAGAAATTCCTGCAGTCAAAGGGGTCCTGCCTTTGGCCTCCTGCTACCATCCCACGTTTTTTCCTCATTCTGAAAGTCCTCTTGTCTGGGTCTTACTCTGTTAAACTTCTCTAAATTCAATAAACCCACTGACCCACACTTGCTGAGGAGAATCTCCAACAGATACAGATCTACTCCATCAATTTTGTATTATTGCAAACAATGCAAAGGAAAGGGGAATCAAACCTGTTGATTTTTCATCCCTCTTATAATTTTTATTTCTTTGCTGCTATTTAAGTCCCTTTTGTTCTATTTCCTTGATTCCAAATTCATGTGCTAATTTTTCCTTTTCCTGTTTAGTTTGGGTCATCCTTAGCCAGAGTCTTGTTTAAATTAGTTGTAATTGAATATGAACCAAATCTGCCCTTGCTTAAATTTTCTTCTACCTAAAATGTGTTTTCTTCCGTTTTGGTCAGTTCTGGCCTTCATTATCACAGAATCAAATGGTTTATGTTGGAAGGGACCTTAATGATCGTCTCGTTCCAACCCCCCTGCCACGGGCAAGGATATCTTCACTATACCAGGTTGCTCCAAGGCCTTTCCAACCTGGCCTTGAATTCTTCCAGGGATGGAACAACCACAACTTCTCTGGGAAACCTCTTCCAGTGTCTCACCACTCTCGCAGTGCAAAATTTCTTTCTTATTTCTCATCTAAATGTCTCCTTTTTCAGTTTAAAGCCTTTATCCCTTGTCCTATCACTCCATGCTCTTGTCCAAAGTCCCTCTCCAACTCTCTTATAGCCCCTTTAGGCACGGGAAGGTGCTCTAAGGTCTTCCCAGAACCTTCTCTTCTCCAGACTGAAGTCCCTTAACTCTCTCAGCCTGTGTCCACAGGTGAGGTGATTATAATTCCCTTTTTCACATTGCCCCATATCTCTGTTGTAATCTTCCTAGTCTCACCCTTGGAGCAAACCTCCTCCTCTTTCCACAGTGCTCTGGATTTCTGCTTTCCATGACATCTTCTCTGAGCTCCACCTCATTGTGTGTCTTGACTTCACCCTTCCCAATTGTCTTGGGGTGACTTTATGA